>JAJKFI010000076.1:3419488-3453996 GCA_029204185.1 Lerista edwardsae
GGGGGGGTAAGGTTGGGTTATTAGCTTTTTGTTCATAACAGTGACTATATCCAAATAAGCATGAACATATTATCTACACAGACTAAACAAGATTAGCAACACCTACAGATATTGTTGCTGTATTCTTCCCAGTCAAAGCCCTTTGTGCCATTTTCCAGATATGTCTCATTGAGGTCAATGGGCCAGATGACACACTTGTTCCTTAGATTCCCCATGAACAGCTGTAACCCGATTAAAGCAAACACACTGAGACAAAACACTGTCAAAATCATCACATCGGACAACTTCTTCACAGACTGGATCAGGGCTCCCACAATGGTCTTCAGGCCTGGGGAAAGTGAAAGAATGCATGACACATTTGTGGAATATGATGAAAAATCACCTAGTCAGAAACAGGTAGGCTACCTATGATGTTCTGACTATAGTGAAGCCAGGAACAACTAACTATGGGCTTCAGCAGAGGCAATGTTATTAATCCTATGGCTGGAGTCCTCAAACTACACATTCCATAAACCATAAAAAACCAAGTGGAGTCTATGTGGCACGAGGACATGATCGGGCATTTTCACACGAAACAGAAAGGTCATTTTAAGAAAATCTAGAGTTGGTAGACCACCACCCCACACTTCACTGCCTTGTTCCTAGACCTTCCTGTATGAAAACATACATCACAATTAGCAGAGTTAATTCAAATCCTGCCTCCTCCCAGCGTTAAGAGATTTTCATTTCCAACAGCTGGAAACCTTTCCCAAAAAGAATTATTTCCCCCCTTATTTTGCCCCCTTTTTGTCTATTTAGAGAAGGAAGAATCAAGTAATGAATATGGTTAAGAATTTACCTCCCCCTCTCCATCAAAACTATCTGAAATTTTAGAGAAGTGCAACTAAAAAATAATATGGCACAAACATCTGAGTATTATTCACATACATTTGAACTGATAGGGCAGTTGATGGAGCAGAAATGTTTTGGGGTCCTTGAAAATGCTTTCCCATGCAAAGCAATGGATGCTCATAGAAAAAATGTACTCTGTTTATATACCATGTGCATTCGTGATAACACAGGTAACAGATGAGAGGGATATATAAACTGCACATTTCACACATAGTATGGACTATGTTATAGGAACATGCAATATGAACACATCACAGTGTTCCCTGTAAGATATGCGGCTATAGACCTCCAAGCCGAACTCCATATAGTGCAGAGCTGGGCAACCTGGAAGTTCAGCAATAATGTGTGACATAATCACCAAGCAATCAGGGACAGTGTGGCAACACAACCCTACTCAGAAGAAGAAGAGTCTGTGCACCTCCGCAGACTCCTTGGAATACAGGTAAGTCACTTATTCCATTACGTTCAGAGATGCTCCAATCTAGAAATACAAAGCACTTAAAAAAAACACCTTTCTGGCACACCCTCTCTGAATATTTTGGTAGTAATGTTAGGATTCACATGAAGAACATGCACTGAGATGTGCATTTGCCATGCTTTATAAATAAAGGAGAATTTATTGGCTTAAAGGAGTCTAATGCATGATGCACTCCATAGACTGTGGTTGGACAAGTTGGACTTTTGCATTGTCTGAGGAATCAAAAGTCAATGTATGGGGTTGCGGTGGGGCAGCAGGAGGGTTGGAATCTCTTGTTCTTGGAATGAGCGGCTGAGAATGCTCTTCAGAACTCCAGTTCTGTGTTTTGTTGGAAATACCTGTTATCTTCTTTCTATATATTTCTCCACTTCAGACTTGGAAAAGTTACACTAACATTTGACATTTGATACAGGCTGCATTCTGCTCACTAAAGTCACCAACTGCTTTTCTCTCCAACAAATACACGACTCTCACCCGCCCTCTTTAGCTTGCTCTCCTTTTCTTCTTCAGCGATTCACATTAAAGGGATTTAATGAGCTATAAATGTCTTGACTTATGATTATCTTACTTCCCTCAATCTACCATTTGATTCAAGCATTTCCGGAGACATTTTTATTAGCCCCAGTTCTTGAATTGCATCTATTCACCAACTTCAATCTCTTCCTCTCCCATATTCCTCGGAGCTTTTATGCAGCTATAATTGATATTAACATTCCCTTCTCTGCTCCTTTCACTGTGTTCCCAGAGGGCTCTGGTTAAAAAGACTTGGAAGGGTGCTCATGATGTTCATCCCATTCCAGGGCTGTGACGGCTTTTCTACCGAGGGGTGTTGTCACAGTTGATGAGAAGAGCACCTTTTGCCCTCTTTCATGCAATTAAACCGTGCATATGAATAACTCTAATGTGGCATATTGCAAAGATGCCACTTTAAAACTTCTCTTAGTTCTAAGATGAATTTATGCTCATGTTTAATATTTGATGGACTATTTCTGTCACTTGAAATGTACATACTGTATCTTACTTCAGCTGTTATCATTTCTAAGGAGTTTTGACTGAAAAAAAAAATCTGTTCTTCTTTGGAAGGCCCACAGCTGCTTGCTAGAATCTAATGGCTTCCCATCGAGGTACTAACCCAGTCCACATCTGGGCAAGAGGCACTTTTCCAAGTGGTGTTCCTCTTATATTTAGCAGGGGGAGAGTAATTGTCCCTCTTCACCCCAGCTCAGTGTCTTTTCTAGTGGCTGTTGCTGGGGGTGTCCTGAGTTTTTCAGATTGTGAGCCCTTTTGGGACAGGGAGCCATTTAACTTTATTATTATTTGCCTGTAAACCGCTTTGGGAGCTTCATGTTGAAAAGCGGTATATAAATACTTTTTGATTGATTGATTGATTGATTGACATCTTCTTAGCTCCAGCAAGGCTGTAACTTGAGGTGCTTCAAGTCCTTCCACTGGGCTAATTTCTCACTACTACACATCTGCCAGTGCATGTGACCATGTTTATAGCAGCCAGCAGGCAGCTATAAACAAGGCAAACATGCAGTTTGAAAAGACTAAAGGCTTAAAGGACCCAATCCTATCCAACTTTCCAGCACTGATGCAGCCATGCCAATGGGGCATTCATTGCATCCTGTGGTGGAGAGCTGTCATAGTTGAAGATGCTTCAAGGTAAGGGCACGTTTATTCCCTTACCTTGGGGTTGCATTTTGCGTGCATCGGTGCAGGAAAGTTGGATAGATTGGGTCCTAAGAGAGCAAATCCTAACTTGTGCTGGAACAGGTAGGATGAGTTGCTTGCTCTATATCCAGCACAAAGGAGAGCAACTTGGATTAAGGGGGTATTTTTTCCCTTACCCTTTGTTGAGCCCCTGCTGTCCCTATGGGGCTACTCAGATCTGTGCCTATGATTTCATGGGTGCAAATCAACTTGTGTAACGCTAGTTGGGCCAGGGTCAGGCTCTAGCATGTGCTGCTGTGGCTGGTCCCACTCCCTTCTGGGCCCAATCTGCTTCCCAGTCTGCCCAAAAGGTCCCCTCTATTCCTCTGTTCCGCCCTCCTGCCACTGTCTCACATTCCCTGGCACAAACTCATGGCGTTCAGGGCTGGATCTGGCCTCCCTGGACCTCTGCGCCAGCCCAGGTAAGCTTCCGTGCCAGCCCAGCTGACTTTCAAGATGGCACAAACATTACATGCTTTACAGCACATTTGCAACACTTGCAAGGCAGTGCAGGGGACCTAAGCCAGTTTGTGCCAGACAGGATTGCTCTGTTATTAGGCAGGCCCGGGGAAACTGGGAGAGCACTTCTTAAGGTATCCTAAAAGAGCTCCTCGTTAGCAAAGTTTTCACAGGGAAACATTCTCCTTGCTGCTTCCAATCAGAAGGTCAGAAGCACTGAGAGAATGTAACAACCCCAAGAGACGAAACAACTCTTTAGAAAGCTTCATTCTATTAGTCCTAAAGTTTAGGGAGCTTCTATCATCAGTTATAATTTCAGTCAATTAGAGAAAAAACCTTCAAATTACATTTCAAAAGGACAAAAAAAATGGTTCCTCCATCCCAATTGAGGTGGGTAATCACTGGTTTGAATGTAAATGATTACCCATGATTACCCACGGATTACCCATGATCTTTAGAGGCTAATTTCCTTGTGTTATATACACAACATGCAACTAACTTACAACGTATTAATCATGTAATGGAAAAAAACACAACCTTCTGGAAGGCTTGTGGATTGAAGAGATGGACTGATTACTATAACATCTCAATGAAGGAGGTAGAACACTATTCATATAATAGTGATTAAAAAGCTTATGGTTGGATAGCGAAAACCATACAGAACTCAGCAAGCATTAAATCATGTGAAGCAGGCCCAAGCAAAAGGCTGGAAAAGTGACATCATGCACCAAATTTCAAGACTAAGGAAAGCACATATGTATTTCTATTTAAAATGTTCTCAATCATAACCTTAAGCAGCTATTATGATAACAACCAGAAAGGCACATTTCCTTGCAGAGGTCAGTTTAAATGCTTGACCCCTTGGTTAGCCCACTTCAAAATAGGAAGTCTCTATTTCTAGTGCACAAGTACATCTGGGCACTACTGATGTGGGACAGGTTTGAGACATTACACAAAGAAACCGCAAGAACTGATCATAAATTGCATTCAATTGCCTATTTTCTCCCTTTTTGGCTCACACAAGTGATCTACTTGTGTGAGCAACAAGTTCCATTATCAACTAAACATGTTTTGCAGTTTGCTGCTACTGTGGACATAAACAGCATTTTTGCCTGTTCTGCAAGCCATCAGCTCACATATGACTTTGCACTGATGATCAGACTAGTTGTGTGAACTTCAATCAACAATTGATGGAATGCAACATGTGACTCAGGGCCAAGTGGTAAATCCAAGGACCCTGTGGAACAGCAGGGACATCTAGTCTTAATTTTACATTTTAGTACAGTAATTTCCCTAAAGGGCTTTTTCATATCCTATAAATATAAGCTTACAATAATGTGTGAAAATGTGACATGAGTGGTTTTCATGACATTATAAAAATACTGATTGGACAATCAACCCATGTACAATAACTCACATTATAATTTCAGTATGTGGTTCATCCTTGTAGAAATATGTCCATGTAAGAGGTAGGCAACGAAGAGACAAGAAAAGGTCCCAATGCACTGAAGTCAGGCTGGCTAAATGAACCCAAATATGTTATCTACTTTCTCCTACATCCCAGGCATTGCCTCACCAAGCTATCAAACCAAGCATTATACTGATCTAAAATCAAATATTGCTACAGTTTCACCTAGTTCCATAGCTAGCAATTGCAGTAACTGACTACAGTTACTGTCGTAGCTAACTTTTATGACTGTAAAAAAAGCTACAGTCATAAATTTCTCCTTTATGAAAAATAATTTACATAACATGGGATTGGAGTGGTATGTTTGTTGAAGAGGTGTACCGATGTTCAATATTAACTAGAGCTTGATTTCTTAAGGAGGCAATTCAATAGAAAATGACTCAGTATTTTGGAAAAACCGCAATTTTGGATTTTTTATGTATTCCTTGCTATTTTGCGTATCCTTCTCTTGTGGATGCTATTTTGTCCATTGCTTACAATTACTCCTTTCATCATTTACTCCAAGAAGTCATCATAATTGGCATGTCTGTTTCCGAGTTTTCTAATGCTGAAACAACACATACGTTTTTTTTTCCTGTGAAGTGGAAGTTATTCATTTTTAATCAGCTATAGCACTTAGGTTGATTATTTGAGGCGGGATCTCCAAGCATTTTGTTTTAAAAAATTGTTGCCTCTTCATGCAGAATGCAAGGCTTATCAAAAATGTGCCACCGGAGCCATTTTTGAAAAGGCAAGTGAAAGGAGGGCAAGGGGAATATGGGAAATGCAAGACATAGCCACTCACAGTGGTTAGGAGTGTTTCTCACCTGGAATAACAGAGATAGTTTTCAAAGCTCGGAGAACTCTGAAAGTTCTCAAGGCTGACACATTCCCAAGGTCCACAAACTCTGTGACATATCTGCAATGAGGGAGGTCACACAACAAAGAGACACAATGACAAAAACCACAGACACCAAAAAGGGGAGTGGGAGAATAAAACAACAACTACAGACAAAGCAATACATCACTCACAGGGAGCTGCAACCCGACACCTAACACCAACTGCCTTACCTGGAATTACAGAAATAGTTTTCAAAGCTCTCAGTACCCTGAAGGTGCGCAGAGCTGAAACATTGCCTAGGTTTACAAACTCTGTTATATACCTGCAGAATTAAACCAGAGTTAATGGCACCAATTGGGATCATCTGGCTTTTCAGGAATAAAAAAAGTGTCATGTTCATTTGCAGGAAAGCAGCTTTTTCAATGTAATGTGCTTTGGATGTGGCATTTAGAAAAGAAAATGACAAAGAGAGAAGGAAAGGAAAGGAAGGATGCAGATAAAACAGTTTGTAAATGTCTTAGTGATCATTCCTATTAGTGGTTTTCTTCCCTGTTTGTGGCACAGCACGGCTGTCGTTTGAACTACAGCATAATTTGGGGAGCACTTCTTTAAGAATAGGCTGAAACAAACAAACAACTGCACAATTGACTTCCTTGGCCAGCCGGGAAAATAGTGCCAAGAGATCTGATGATCTGGCAGAGAAATAATAATCAGAGAAACTAACAAGGAGGACAGCAAAGAGCCGAGCAGAACAGAATCTATTAATATTTATGAATTTCTCTCCATTTGAAGTGTGCAGCCTGAAAGTAATTTCAAGTAGCTCTAGATACCCATGCATGAAGGTGGACAGTGTCCAGAGGATCTGGCATAACATGAAATGTAAGATACTTTGTTGTCATGTGCTTGCGGCCCAACCCTATTCCCTGCTGGAATGCATGATGCTAGCCCATCAGCATACCATCTGTTGCATCCAGCACACTGACTGGGGACAAGGAAGGTCATAAAAGGTATATAAAGGAAACACCTTAGGGCCAAATCCTATGGTCACCCTGAACTGCTGGCAGTGCAGAGCATGTTTTGGTGGTGTGAAAGCTGGGCCACTGTTGCATACTTCCAAGCCACTTCCACAAATGGGCATCAGTGGGTGCATGAAGCAGTGGCTCCAGAGGCTCTGACAGTGTTGGTAAGTTGGCAGCAGGTGTGACATGGGTAGGAAGGGGTAGTTTGGGGGAGGATTGGGAGAGGGCAGGGGTGGGGAAGGAGGGGATCTCGGCAGCACTCGGCAGATCTTATTCTCTTTCCCAAGCCACTCCACCCATCTTGTTTCCTTGGACATAACACCAGCCATTTTGCTCCTACTGTGGGCAGAATCCGCCAGAAGCTGCTCTGCACTGTGCTCCTGGTGGCACACAATTAAATGTCTGGTCCTTGCACTAGCAGGAGTGCTGTGCAGGCAGGTGAAAAGACTGACATGCCAGTAAACCTTGCAGTACACCGCAATTATTTACTGCCGTACCACAAAAGTAGGATTGGGCCATTAAATTAATAAAAAACAAAAAATAATAAATAAAAAGGAGATCTTGGGGCATTCTAAAGACTCTTTTCAGGTGCCACAAAATAGTTTGTAGTTTAGGATCACAGGATAAGATTGCCAGGCATGCTAGATTCCATTTTCTCTTAGCAATGGGTAGTGATTCAACAATGCTGATTTGGGTAACAACTTGATAATATACCTGTACGTTATATATCAACTGAAGTACAAAACATCAGCCTGCAAGGGTAGTATTGCAAAGTTCTCACTGGTAATGCCAGTTTTACCATTACGTAGGGTGAGACAGCCTTGGTGGCAGATTTTGGAGTATCACTCATGGGCAGCCATCTTAATAAATTATTTACGATATTCTAAATGACTAATGAATACTAATATTACTATTTCAAGATTGGCATTTGCAGAGGCGGATCTACAGGGAGGGCAAAGCTCTAAGTGTTGCAAGAAGCCTTACCCTGTCATGTAAATCCCTCCTCTCCCTTGCTGCTGTAGCCAGTAAGCAACGCCAAGATGTTGCTTTTCCCTGTGAGGATTGGCTAAAACAGTGCAGGAGAGGAGTGATTTCCACTGCAAGGTAAGGCTTCTTGCAAAACCTAGAGCTTTGCCTTCCCTTAGATCTGCCTCTGGGCATTTGGATGTTGTGCCTCTGGCACCAAAATGTCTTAGGTCATCTTTGCTTACTGGCAAAGTTCTGCTAGACCACTCCAAAATATTGGGATTTATCACTGCAAATGTGAAATAAGTTGTCTTGTTTTCTCTCCCTTAACCCCTTAGTCAGTTCCAGAGAAAACATTAAAAGTGATTAAAAACAGTCAGTGACAGATCTAATTGTGAAGGCTGCCTTGGCTTGTGGCAACCAGGTGAAGAAAGTTAAGAAGTATGAGGGTGCAATCCTAACCAACTTTCTAGCACTGACTTAGCTATGCCAGTGGGGCATGTTCTGCATTCTGCAGTGTAGTAATCATACAGGCCTCTTCAAGGTAAGGTAAGGCTTGTTCCCTCACCTCAGAGCTGCATTGCCCTTACCCTGGCGCTGGAAAGTTGGTTAAGATTGCACCGTAAGTAGAGTAGTTTTGCAAACTGGCCTACTGACTGTCAACAATATGCATATAATACATAAAAATGTGTTCATGGAAAAGATCAATATATTGTACTTAAGAATGGCCTTGTGTCCGAGCCAGAGGTTTAGAATAGCAGATATAACCACTACTGAAACTAAACACTCTACTGTTGTCAAAAACTGTGGGCACAATCCTAAGCAACTTTCCAGCACTGACTTAGCTGTGCCAATGCAGCATGTGCGGCATCCTGCTGTGGATGGAGCAGTCAAGTAGTAGTCATGGAGGCTTCTTCAAGGTAAATGAATGTTTATTCCCTTAGCTTGGAGCTGCATTGCCCTTACCCTGCTGCTGGAAAATTTGCTTAGGGTTGCATCCTCATTTGGACTCCTAGAATAAAATACATGCTTTTCTGGGAGCAAGTTCCATTAAGCACACTGGGAATTTACTTCCAAATAATGCAAAGGATTGGGTTTGTAAGAGCCAGAATTGAGATGTGCATCTTCAAACTTCCCAGTATGTTAATTTGGCAACAGAACTGGATAAGAATGTTCAAAACTGGGTTAAGCAATGTATGTGATTTAGGGCACAATCCTAACCAACTTTCCAGCATCGGGGTAAGGGCGATGCAGCTCTGAGATAAGGAAATGAATATTCCGCTACCTTGAGGAGGCCTCTGTGACTACTACTCCACTGCAGGATGCAGGACATGCCTCATTGGCATAGCTAGGTCAGTGCTGGAAAGTTGATTAGGATTGCGCCCTTCATAACGGCCAACACTAGTCACAAGCGATATCTACTACAAAATCACCACAAATCTGGATTCTCTCTCTATGAATGCAGAAGTCCATATAATTCATTGTACAGTGGTTTGGCTGCTCATTGCTTATCACATCTGCAAAGCAAGCAAATTTAGCCAAAAGATACAAATATCAAGTGAGCAAAAGGAATCAAACCAGCTAGTTAAATCTTCTATACAAAATTGCATCTTTGGTTCCAAAAGATCTCTTTTGTTATTGAGATGGGTATTTAAAAAAATAAAAATAAAAATTAGTCTTGAGGCAGAGCCAGGATTTATGAAGGCATTCCTTGAGCAGAACACATTCAGTTCAAGAATAATTAATGCAGATTTTAAGACTGATTATCAGCTGAGATTGGTCCAAAACACATGAACCCATAAATACAGGAGATTTGTGGCAAAGGTTTTAGTTCTGACACTCGTTTGTCTTATTTTCAGATTTCCTAGACTTTTTCAACTACCTTCTCCATTTACTCACATACAGTTTCCTGACAAGATGAGAGCTGAATATGTAACTTACGCCATTGTGATAACGCTGAAGTCTAGCCAGTTCCATGCATCGCGGAGAAAAGTAAAACTGTCTATGCAGAAACCTCTTGCAAGAATTTTCACAAGTGATTCGAATGTATAAATACCAGTGAATGTGTATCTGTTAAAACAAAGAATGGTGGATGAGATCAGAACACAACCTGTTAAAATACATATTCCAGTTTTTACAAAGGAAGTTGAATATACAAATCAAAATTTCAAATTTTGAATTCTCTAGAGTGGATGAAATTTCTAATGATAATGATGTTGTGGTCACCCACAGATTAAATAGATAATTTTAAGTAGTTTTTAATTCTGTAATTTGTACGGCAGCTTACTGTTTTCACAGTTTTGCAATAGCCAATGAACATTCCAGTGCTTTCAGACATGAATGGATTGGCCAAGATGGTAAATATTCTTATTTTACCCACTCCACTGAGCCACAAACTCCAATAAGCCTACTCTGATCTGTACAAGTTCTTTCATTGGCACAAATCTTAGTGGACCCCATGGGTATGGCAAGACCAGATGGGTAGAATATTGGTCGTGCCTCTCCCTTCCCTGACATGCCATTGGTTGAAAGTATGTGTGACTATCCTACAGCATGGGTACTTAATGTGACACAAGTAGTGAGAGGTTGTGGCACATGTGGACAGGAGCAAGAATGGTTTATGGGTTTAGCTATGGCATGGAATTAGAACTGCACTCCATCCAGCCAACCCCATGTTGTAGTGTTCAGTTCAGTACAGGTGTGCCCCAGTATCCACAGGGGATAGGTTCCTGGCACCCCCATGGATATCTGAAAATGTAGATAAGAGGGAACCCAATTATAGGGTCCTCCCCTTCCCCCTCCCTGAGCAAGAAGGTTTTTAGTGATCCAAAGTAAGAATAAAGGAAAGTAAGTCCCCCTCCCCAATCCATACTTAACTGAAACTGTTGATATAGGATTTGTGCATACGGGGGCCCACCTGTACATTATAGAAAAATCTTTATCAAGGAATGGCAGGTATAAGAGACACTAGAGCTACTTCATTATGCCATACTGAGGATTTGGAAAATGGGCAATTACTAATTTTTACAAAATAAATGGAAGAATTTTTGAAAACAAAAAGAATGATTACTTACTCCACCTGTTTCGACCATTCGGGTGGGTTACTAAAAGTCATGAACACACAGTTTGTCAAAATAGTGCACATAATGATCATGCTAAATACTGTGGAATAAAGTCAAGGAACAAGGAAATGGAACAGATCTCACATTCATTCCAAAATTGTATTACCACCAACCCTATTAATCTCCCACTGAATCTCACTGAATTCAATTTAGAAAAAAATACTATTTCCAGCTTGTGGTCTGCAAAGGACTATTTCAAGGCCATGCTGAAAATCAATGCAGGAATTGCTTCCATTTTTGCACCTTGATCACTGGCATCTTGGTCCTGCGCAGCCAGATATGAATTATAGAATCCACCAGGAAGCCTGAGGACTGCGCAAAAACACATCTGGCAACCTGAAATGGGCTTCCATTCCTTGTCAGTTGCACTGATTTTGTGACCCAGCATTACACTGGACATGGAAAAAGTAGTACTCCCCTGCACCAAAAAAAAAAAAAAATGAAGCAAGTAGTACAAGTTTTCTCCACAATAGTCACTCTTTTGGCCTATACTAACTTGGCCTACACTGATCCTGCTAGATTTGTTATTGCCAAATATTCATGGCTGAAACACATGATCAGATGGCATGCAACATGTCTTTTGATGGGATTTGCTGCTATGCTGGGTATTGTGTTCGCTTGTTTCCCCATCTTGTATACACACGCATATATAAACCTCTCTGCATGTACAAAATGTAACTGACGTTTAACTGATCTTTTCTCCATGGCATCCTAAAGTGTTATAGTCCAAGAAAAAATAATGAACCATGTGTTTCAACTGATTGGGTATTTCACCGTTTGGCTTAATAGCCTGAAGGATCAACATAGGAATTTCCCATCAGGCCTCCATTTGGAGGACTTTAATGCACTTCAGGAGCATCAATGATGCTACCAGATTTCTTAAAATGGGAATGAACTTAGGTGTTCTATAGAATGCATGTGAAATTGTTCAGTATCAAGCAGAACTGATGAGAGAATGTGGTCTGCCAGTCTTTTCTAGCCCTATTCACAACAGAGTATTATTATGACAGGATACAAAGTGGAAAAGAGGCATCTGGATTTCAATCATAGGGCTGGCAGAGACTCAAGAAATCCCACTGTGGGGCCTGCAGCTTTCCTTGGGGGAAGGAGATGAATGTCTCCTTGCCTGAGGAGACCTGGCGACTGCTGTGATTCTTGTAAGATGCAGAGGTAGCCATTGTGGTACCACTGCTCCTATGGGGACTGGGCAGCTTAGGATTGGGCTACCTGTCTCAAATGTGAATATTGTACATGCTTTATCTTCTATTAACCAATGAAAACAAAAATATCACCTGTCACCTTTTGAAGATCAGACACATATCACTGTTGCCACCTAATGTCAAGGCTGTAAAACTGTAATGCAAGCTGAGAAAAGCTGATGCCTAAATAAGAGTCCTCTACTTTGTCCTGTGTTTTCGTAAGACTTTATAGTCAACTTTCCTGTGATACGTTCCAGGCAACTCCTAAAAAAGGCTTATTAGTAGTTGTTAAAAAGGAAAAAAATAGGCTAGAGAGACTTGAATATGCTTAAAACAATGAATAGAAACAGCAAGAGTATAAATTCCACCAAGGCTCAATTTATATATGTAAAAAAACCCAATACGTTAGATCCAATGTAATCATGTGATCAGATATGTATAATTAATGTTCTAAAAGTCATATAGCCAATAAATAAATATTTTTTCTCTTATATATTGCTCTTTCTCCCCACATAATTCATTTATGTTGGGCCAATCCACATCTGCTAATTTTAGAATTATACCCTCAACCACAGATGTATGAATTCTCCAGTAGAGAATCTGTGAATTCATACAGAAACACATCCATTTGTAACCAATATCCAATCAGTTTCCCAGATGCAGTTTGAGCTTTTTTGTTCAACACCATGCTCCCTCTCTGTGGCTTTCTGGCGCCAATGCTTTCCATAGCCATACTATGTTTGGCGTTATACCTGGGAAGAGAGACACACAAGGCTGGCCCTTCCATGAAGCCAAATGAAGCAGTCACATTAGGTAGCAGACTGGGGTGGGGGTGCTATCTCTGTCTGCTTATCTGCCTCCACTCCTCCTCCTCCTCCTCCTCCTCCCACTCCCTGGATTGGAAAAGGAGGAGGGGGACAGAGAAGAAGCCTAAGTGTGGAGGGAAGGAGAGTGCTGAGTTAGAACACTGGAGAGTGGGGGCACAATTCTAACCTGGAGTTAGGCCGGCACAGTTAGCAAAGTTTGTCTGGCACAAGGGACACCATAAAGCATGTTTGGACAACTCTTAAGAGTCAGAGAGTCCAGCACACAGATGTGTGCCATCCTCCCTGACTCCGAGAGTGGTCCAAAAGCACTTTACAGTGGCCCTTGTGCCAGCCAAACTTTGCTGGCCTAACTGTGCCAGTCTAACTCCAGGTTAGGATTGCTCCCTAGGAGGAGTAGAGGCAGGCATATCACTGGGCATGCCATCCCAGGCATCAGGTTTTGGGCCACCCATGGGTCCACACCGTGATTAATAATTATTATTAAATAATGGCCACCCAGAATCCCTAATTATAGGAACAATTTCTACCTGGGTACAGCATTTGTCTCTTCAGACAAACACATTAAGCATGGTGAGTGGAGTGGTGGGGCTCTCTGGCAGGCTCTCGCAGATGCTATACCTGGGTACAGAATCCACAGTTATTATAATACTGGATGAGGGCTATGGTGATAATGACAGCTAATTGAAGGAATGTCCTTGTTTTTTAAATGGATTTGATTTCACATGGTTTTTGGCACAGAACGGAACCCTCATGGATAAAAAGGCTGCACCTGGATGTGTTCTGGCTCCATTATGAACCAGTGGAACACCCAGCACTGAAAGCTTATTTATCTGTATCACACACATGCCCCATATAATCCTGTAAAAATGTAATCTCAAATAAAATGTACTTCATTTTCTTGTCTCCCAGGTATAGAATAGATTTCTATTTCTGAATAGATTTCTTGCACGTCTTCCTGACCATTTGGATAAAAGAGAAAGTATCATGTACCATAAACCCAGTTCATACCTTTTGAGTCAGCATAGCAGACCAACAAAGCAGGAAATGTGACTCTAGAAGGGACAACAGTTACCAGTATATAAAAAGGATATGAATGTATCAAAATTTTAATAGCTATTCTCCTAATCAGATTAAAAGGACTTAAAATGTACAAGGCAGGCGTGGCACTAAATCGGAAGAGTGTTTTGCCTCTGTTTAGTACTACAAAGGTCTGTAGAGAAAGAGAAAAAAAAAGGAAATAAGTTATTTGCATATACAACTAAGTAGAAACACACACACACACACACACACACACACACTCTTACACAGTCTAAAAACAGTTCATAATTTTGTTGGTTAGTTTTCAGATAGAATTGTGCATGGCTGACATTAATGTGGTTTACAACATGGTTTTATTGCTTGTTGTAAGCTTTGAGAATTCTTTCAGGGGTAGAAATGTAAACACATTTTTAAAAAGCATGCAATAATTATGAAACAACACTGCAAATTAATAGTTGTATCCTGAGGTACTTTCGCATGACTAGAAGGCACCCAGATTGGCTCAAGGGAATAATTTTCACCATCAATCCTTTCCCCTGCAGGCACCATGTAACCTACTCTGGAGGGTTTCTCAACTCTCAAAAATGGATTTTTCCAGAATTCAGGGAGCAGGGAAAAGGGTGGAGAAATTGCCTTCTGGAATTTACTTCTACATGATCATCACAAAATCCAACCCCAAGACCCTTCACAGTCTTTTCTACACATTCTGTATTGCAAAATGAGGTAGTGGGCTGAGGTGGCAGAAATACGGAGTGCATCTCCTCATTAGGGATTTTTTTTTAAAACGCCTCTATGCATTTCTCTGAATATAGTAGTAAACCAGAATACCAGGGAGAAAGGTACAGAGTAGGCTTCTCCATGATGGCCTATTTTCCCACATGCAAGGATCTTTTGATGTGGGAGTGCATTCCAACAAATAACCTACTCCAGTGGTTTCCAAACTGTGGGTCAGGACCTACCAGTGGGCTGCAAACCCATTTTTGGTGGGTCACAAAAGGCAGATTAGACTATAAGCATCAAGGGTAAAACAAGGTGCTACTTGTGGAGGTTAATGCTGACAAATCACCATTATAGCCCCACCACACCCTTGGCATTCATAAATCAGGCAGCAACAGCATTTAGGGCTATACCAGATGGCAACACCCCACCACAGTAAAAAGTATAAAATAGAGGTTTGAGCAGCTGGTAAAGTAAAACACTTTTTAAAGGCTTATAAAGCCAGGTGGGACCCAACAGAGTGTCGATTAAAAAAATCGGTCTCAGTACTAAAACATTTGGGAACCACTGACCTACTCACAAGATGTAGTCTGAGGGGGTACAGTTCAAAATTATATTATCTTGGCCCAGTGGCATAGCTAATGAAAGTGTAGCCCGGTGCAGAGGGCAAAATGACGCTCCTGAAATGACATCACAACAGGAAATGATGTCACAACAGGAAATGACATCACAGTTTGTTTTCTGAGGTTTTTTTGGTCATAACTTTTGATAGAATGAAGATATTATACTCCAGTTTGTTTAAATGCATTCTGCATGAAATTACCTTTCCAATGATCTCTTCTATAACATGACGGTATTATTTGTAATTACCAATGTTTTCACAATTGTGGCCACTAGTGTCAAATTCAGCTTGTAACCTGCCTAGAGCTTGTTGCCTGGTGCAATTGCACCCCCTGCAACTCCTTAGTTATGCCACTGCTTTGGCCGACTACCTCATTCTGCATAATTGTATTTTCAAAAAGGAAGCGATGGAAATTATTAATTTCAAATGACAATGATACTCTGTGTTTCTGCTCCTGTCTTCAAGGCAGTTTACAAAATCCAAATAAAACATATATATATAATACAGGTAAAACTATCTGAAAAAAATACAAACGTACAATCCCATGCAAGAGAAATAACAGCAGCAATAACAGTAGCAATACAATAACAATAGAAAAATGGTTAGAACCATTCTATTGAAGAATGCTTCCATTTCCATTTACCCAGCTAACCTCCACTTAAGATGTGACTTTTTCTAACCTGGGAGGCCTTGAATACATTTTTACTAAGCCCTCCATAGTTCTCTATTTTGCCTATCTTATATGCTATTTGCATTGAATTCAGTGCTGGTTTGATATGTTACCAATGGTTACATAACCTGAATGTAGCTAACTATATAGTTAACCATGTATGACAGCTATTCATAAGCTTTGGGGTAGTGAAATACTGGTGAAAGGCTTTGAATTACATGGAAGGTCAGGAATATCTCATGCAGAAATCAGGGCTTCTGAGATTCAGCCACATCTACCCCTTTGAATTGCTGCATACTTCTAAAAAATAAATAAATCACTTCTGCACATAATAGTGCACCCTTGCATGGCTTCCATGCATGCACATAGCTTCATATGAGCATGGGATGCATCATTCTCTCTGAAACAGTGGAATTATTCATATGCACCCACAGAACATTCCTCAGCACTGAAAAGAATTAGAATAGCCTCTGTATATGCTCAGGAGCCCAGGGATACCTTCAGTGGTAGCAAATGGTAGTGGGTGCTCTCTCAAATATTTCCCACTACCCCTTTCACTCCTCTAGCTTTTAGTCAAAGTATATTACATTTCAAAAGCCTATGGACAGTAAAAGAAGCATCAATCACCCATGATGACTGTCCTTCATCCCAGTATCAAGCAGTAGCCTTTACTGTTCCAGCCATACCAGGCTGTACTGGTACTGTCTTTGTCTGGCTAGCAGCAGGGATGGACTTGCGCCACCCTCCCTGACTCCGAGAGTGGTCAAAATGCGCTTTACAGTGGCCCTTGTGCTGGCCAAACTTTGCTGGCCTAACTGTACTGGCCTAACTCCAGGTTAGGATTGTGTCCTGAATATGGCAAAGAGGCTAGCCTGGGAGTGGTGGGTGGTCTAGCAACAGCCAGGCTGTGTTGGTCAAATGAACAATCCTGGTGGCGTAAGCCTGTCTCACACTGGCCGATCATACCTGGCCCCTACCAGCTATGTGAGAAAAAGGTGGGAAAAGCAAGGCACCTGATCAGTGCCTTTGTTATGAGGGGAAGGAGCACAGGTGACTCTTAGCTGTATTTTAAACTGCTCCAGTCACTCAGGGTCCAAACTGCAACCCCCACTGACCCTACCCTCAGCACTGTCTGAGATTAGCTTGTTGCCTTTGGGAGTCTGGTGGAAAGGTTTTGCTGCCAACCTGATTGGTCTTGGCTGGCTTTTTTTTTAACCTACCCCCAGAGTGGCTTACTTTTGGTGGCTCCGGTCTGGGGTATTTGAGGGACCGCCTCCTCCCATATAATCCTGCCTGTACTCTTAGATCATCTGGGGCGGGGGGGGGGGGCTTTTGACTGTGCCGCCACCAGGAGAAGTGAGAGGGACGGTGGCCAGGAATAGGGCCTTCTTGGTGGTGGCCCCCCCAACTTTGGAATTCCCTCCCCTTAGAACTGAGAACTGCTCCCTCTTTGGTAATATTTCAGCGGGGGCTGAAGACCTTTTTGTTTCAAAAAGCTTTTAATTGTTGACAGGCTGGCTGGCTGGTTTTTATACTCTTGCTTATATTTTATGATCCACGGGGCTTGTTGTTTTAAATTTTAATTGTTTTAATATTGCCCTGCTAACTGGGCAAGAGGCACTTTTTCTAGTGGTGTTTCTCTTATATTTATCAGGGGGAGAGTAATTGTCCCTCTTCACCCCTGCGCAGTCTTTCTAGTGGCTTTTGCTGGTGGTCTGCCTTTTTTTAGATTGTGAGCCCTTTGGGACAGGGAGCCATTTAACTTTATTATTATTACTATTTGCCTGTAAACCGCTTTGTGAATTTCATGTTGAAAAGCGGTATATAAGTACCTGATTGATTGATTGATTGATTGATTGATTTATATTGTTTTTAAATTATTGCTTTTTAATGTTAAATTGTGAATTTTGTTGTATTCTACTGTTTTTGTTGTAAGCTGCCTTGGGTGCCTATGGGCAGAAAGGTGGGGTATTAATTAATTAATTAATTAATTAATTAATAAGTAAAGTCACAGTAAAGGCTAGTTTGATTTTTGCCCCTTTTGGTCACTGTAGGCAGGTGGGCATGGGAGCTGATTGGTGCGCACTTTGAGGAAAGCAGGGTCAACAGTGAGTAAACAGTGAGCCACTTGTCAGAGGCTGATCAACTCAGAAAGGCTGGCTGGTGAGCCCGCTGGTTTGGATTTGCAAAGGTGATATGGGAGTCTTCACAGTTCAGCTGTGTTGACCCCTCAAGGCTGACCATGATCAGTCAGATTGTGGCTTGGAGTCAGGGTGGTCTTGCCCAGTAAACTGGGGAGTGTACAGTCTCCCACCATTTCCCCCAGTTAGATGCCTACACATGGGGATCACAGGGTTTTAGTATGCTACCTACTACAGGTGTTCTGAATGAATAATTACTAAAGTGGCCCAATTTAAATCCAAGCTGTTGTCATGTGTGTTTTATTGGAGGGTGCATGGGCAATGAAATTTTAAAAGGCCAAAATCCACACTGAAATGGTTAAGAAACTACCACAATTATTTTGAAGGTTCAATACAGGATATAAAAGCCAAAATATTACAAGTTATCAAGTCAACCAAGACTGACTTACAAAGGTAAAAACACGAGCATGAACATCTAACTCTTGATACAGAAAAGTTCTCAAAAGTAATGCAGTGTCACTGAGGAATCATATGAAGTGTGTGACATAGAAATATTAGAGGCTCAACAGGTTAAAATCCCATGACAAAATATGCATGCAAGTGGTTCCTCTGCAAGAAATAACTGTCCTAGAAACAGTAAGCATAAGCCGATGAGAGTAGGTTGCAGTTAAGACCCTTTCAAATTTAACTTTCCCTTTTTTTATTTGTATATACACCTCACCTTCTTTCCCAACAAAAACTCAGGGCAGTTAACAATACCTAAACAGCAATTAACTTGTGCTAAATTTCATTAAAACAACAGCAGAAGAAATAATTGTAAATATGTCTGGCTCATATTTATGTAGGTAAGATCAAATCAAATGCATGCTTGAAAAGAAAATATCTGAATACAGGTGTGATTCTTGGGGGTATCCCGAATGGACATCAATACAGTTGGAACACAATGCACCACTCCTACGCCTGTTTACAGAATTCAGGCTAGGTCTACATATGGAATACAATGAGGTAGAAACTGTGTGGTAGAGTTATGATGGGGTAGAATGGACTACTATTTCGGGCTAGGGCATGGGGCACATTTTTTTATTACTACTATATTTTTTTTTAAAAAAATATGTTAAGTCTACCTTTTAAGTCTAGTACAGTAGTAAGTAGCCTGAGCTAGAACTTGCTTCCCTGATGCTGCTTGGGAACCCCATGTACTCTCATGATGAGAGAGGGGGGGATATAACGGTGATAATCTAGCATTCAAAACTGGCACACCCCACCTGCAATCGGGTGGCACCATCTCAGGATTCTCACTGCTTCTTACTGTTCTCCCTCTCTCACAACATCAGAATCAGGGGGCATCCACTAAAATTGAGTGTTGGGAGAGTTAGAATTGATTAAAAGGAAATACTTTTTTACCCAGCAGGCAGTTAATCTGTGGAACTCCTTGCCACAGGAAGTGGTGTTGGCATCTGGCCTAGGTGCCTTTAAATGGGGATTGGACAGATTTCTGGACGAAAAGTCCATCATGGGCTGTAATGAGTGGTGCAATCTCTTTACATTAGAAGTAGGCTACTTCAGAATGCAAGGTGCAAGGGTGTGGCAACAGAATGCAGGCATCTTGTTGTTTTGTGTGCTCCCTGAGGCATCTGGTGGGCCACTGTGAGATACAGGAAGCTGGACGAGATAGGTCTTTTGCATTATCCAGCGGGGCTCTTCTAATGTTCATTATTGCATATGTAAACAAGGGCTTGGAGGATTTACTTCCATGTAATGATGCATAGGTTTAGACTGAAGCCTGACTGTTTTACACAGGACTTTTGCTGGCTTGAGCCCAATCAGTTAACAGGATGAAACTGAGCCCCCAGTTTTTTTGGGTTTTTTTTGGATACCAGCCTAGTTCCTTAACTATCAAACAGCTTTCATTGTTTCAAGCAGAAGAAGTCTTGCAAACATTGTTGCTGATACTAGTGAGTTGCGTTGATCTGTTCTAGCCAAACCTTATTTGCTTTGTCGCTTGTGCTATTTCTGAGGTCTAATTCAAATGTGCAGAAATAGCTTGTGGTACAGTCTTTCCTGAACTGAACCCTGCAGACTGCAGTGGAGGAGGAGATTTACAAAAAATAAAATAAAAAATGTTCCATCATATAAAAAGTATCTGCACATGGATAGCTAACTTGTTACAAGAAAAACTACTAGATCAAAAGGTTTCTCTCTAATATTGTCATGGGTTGATTAACAGAGCAGCCAAAACATGTAGACTTCTTACACAGTGGGGCAGGGGAGCAAGTGCCCTCTCCGAGGTACACATAACAATATTATCACAGGCCAGTTTGATCACATGCCTATGAGCTTTGGAGCATTATATATATGGAGCGCAATTCTAAACTGGAGTTAGGCCAGCATAAACTAAGCCAGCAAAGTTTGGCCAGCACCAGGGCGACCATAAAGCATGTTTGGACTACTCTCGGAGTCAGGGAGGATGGCTCACGTCTGTGTGTTGGCCTCTCTGACTCCGAGAGTGCTCCAAGCATACTTTATGGTGGCCCTTGTGCTGGCCAAACTTTGCTGGCTTAGCTTATGCCAGCCTAACTCAGTTTAGGATTGTGCCCATGATCTCTGACAGCTGAAAAAGTAACTTTTCCACATTTCCTTATATTTGATACATAGTCAGGAAGCGCCTTGTCTCAGTCTCTCCTGGGTCACAGGGCTGCACATTTGTTACTTTTGGTTTCTGAACTAAAATCTGTGTCTTCCAATTTCAATTTCTAGCTTTCTGAAGAAGCTGATTACTCTAGTAAAAAGCTGAACCTTCACACTCCTGAGACAAGAGAGTTTCAATGCCTTTTACATCCCAATCCTAAGTAGAGCTGTATCCAGTACTAGTTGAGAGCCAACTGGAGGGGATTTTTTCCCCCTTGCCCTAAGTAACACTCCAACCAGCCCTATGGGGTTCCTCGTATCTCTGCCAGCTATTTAGTTAGCGGAAGGCCAAGCAGCCCCATGTAGGTCTGCCTGGCCCAAGAAGAGGGTTAGGATATGGTAGAGGCAGCCTCCACCAATCCTGCCCAATCAGCCCCCTGTTAAACCCTCCCCCCCCTGCCCCCCTCTCCATCTTCCTACCCCCCTCGCCATGCCCCTGAACCACTTGTTTCCACCAGCGCTGCCTGTTCACCCAGTGTGCAAATGTGCCTTACGGTTCTTTTGCAACACTGTCCATCAGCACAAGGAGTTCAGCCCCAGGCAGCAGAGTTTGCTGATAAGATTGAGCACTTCGATGCCTAACATTCTCAGTCAGGGGGAGGAGCTCTCCATAGTTCCAGCATTTGTCATTGCATACAAACACTGTACAGATGAACTGCACTGATGGAAAGGTGATGCAGGACTTCAAAGTGTGTTAGTGTAAGGGCAGGGCTTGCTGGCTCACTTTTACTGCATCCCCGACCACACATCCCTGTACACGTTATGGCTGAAGAGGTCTATATAGTTCCCATGCTGTTAATCAAATAGAGCAGGATGGTGAGGGTGGGTGCGGGTTTACTGGACACCACTTCTTGTCCAGTATTTATTCAAATCCCTGTCTGGAAGTGGCCAGGGGGAACAAATGCCAGTCTGAAAATTAGAGATTGTCACCAGACAAAATATGGAACTTGAACTGGGGAGGATTCGTTCATTGAGCTAATCTATTTTTCAAACTTTCAATGGGGATCAGCATTTCCATGGTACATTCTCTTGACTCTAGCTCACTGTGTTGAACTGGGTCTACCAGGCAAAGAATTTCCCTGCATACGCTTCACCTTAATAGTGTTCAGTGGTATAGTGGAGACTTCTAGCAAAGTGAAAGGCCTGGAGGTATTCTCATCCACCTCAGTTATTTCATCTGTAAAATTGAAATAATAATGATCTCTCTCTCTCTGGATTGTTGTGAGGTCCATCAAAATAAAGAATTGTCATTTGCTCTGAATCTTGGCAGATGGGCAAGGCCATGCACGATCTCCTACACTGTAGGATCATTTTAAAGTTTTCTATTTGCCAGCATGGTTCTCTTTTAATTGTCTTTATTCTTTAATTGCCTTTATTTGTAACTGCTGTTCTTGTTGTTTTTACTCAATTTAATCAATTTTTTTAGCCAACTCAGAGCCATTTGATAAAGGTTCCTGAATAAATAAGATTAAAAACAACAACTACACAAAACCAGATCAACCAGTTCTAGAGCCAGACTGGTCATGCCCCCACACCTGGCTGGCCTGTATATACTTGGTATGAAAACAGAAAGCCATGATCCAGGTTTGTTCTTCATACGCGAGACGATGGCACAAAACCCAAAAGACTGGGCAAAATGTCAAGGGTTCATAGAGAACTGCTGTTTCAGATGATTCACAGAAGAGATAGTTTAAATGGATTTTTTAAAATGGTTCGTGGGAAGATCTAGAATCATTTATTTTGGAGAACTAACACACACAGAACTTCTTACATGATGCTGTAATCAAATCAGGAAGCATGCCATTCCAGCATTTGTGGGGAAAGGCACAAGGTCGCCACACAGAGCAGGAAGTTGGGGGAGGAGCTGTTAATCACATTCCCAGTGATGTCTCTAGCTGACTATTACTAAAAAAAAAGGAACAACCCACCCCACACTCTGCACAGTCTTGTTGCTCTCTGCATGGCACACCAGCTGCATTAGCAGAGGCCTCCCACACAATGGAAATGACGTCTTCTTGGGGGAACATAAATTTTTCCAGCGTAGGCTGTCGTTTCATAGGTGAAACAGGTGCATCACACACACACTGGAGCCTGCCCCTCTACTACCTCCTCGGCAGCCTTGCCTTGTCTTACACTAGGCCTTGAAAAATGCTATAGCTTAGAGCCAAACTGTATCTTTCATCCCCCCCCCCACTTATGTAGGGGTATGTGTGAAATCAGGATTGGAAGCACAATGCATGGAGTGGGACACTTTCCTGCCACAGTCCTGATGAAAATTGCACACACAAACACCCCAAAAAACCTGGCATTAGCCCTGAAGGGAAACTTTCACTGCTGCCAATGGAAGCAACTCTTTTGAGACCCATACTGGCTTTGGGGGCACACATTTTGACAGAACGGTGATGTTCTGCAGAAAGGTGGTGTTTGACAGCACTGCAATTCCGCTCTAGCTCCCAATCTCCAATTCTGGATTTTGATCCTTAGGAGGAGTGAAAAGCTGCTGCTTAATTTTTTAAAAAAATATACTCACACACATAGACACAACCTATGGGTTGTATCCAAAGAGCAACTGAAATCAATTTCATTATGTCTAGAGATGCTGGTGAATTGCATTAAATTCAAATTCAGGGAAGAATTTCAGAAGTTCAAAAGAGAAGCTAGCTCTTTGATCCTGTGCCATTTCTCTCCACCAGGATAAGTTCATGAGATTGCTCCCTCTTCCCTTTACTTACAGGAACAAGAATTGCTGTGATTGGAAATATTATGCATCTCACTTGTGAATTTCTCTTTAGTCTTGGAATGCTAGGAAGGAAGCAGTGGGGAGAGGAAAACAAAACCCTCCTTGTCCCTGAGCCATCACCACAGGGTTTTATAATCAGTCCCCGAGATCTCTTCCAGGTAAGGGAACATTTGTTCCCTTGCACAGAGGTATGTCCTCACCTCCACTGGGTCTACTGAGGCCTGCATGAGCATTATAGCTGGAGCAAGTCTGAGTGAACCCAGGAAAGCCAGAAGGTTGATAGGATATTGGCAGGGCTGTTGCTGCCAATACTGCCCCTTCCCAGCCTTGATCTGTTCCCTTCCCCACCCCAGTCTCCTGCCCATTCCATCCCTGCCTGGCCCTGAACTACCTGTGCCTGCAGCTTCTAACAGTCCAGACTGGCCTCAAGCAGCCCTTGACGGCTGTGCTTTCCTCCACCTTCCTTGTTTCAGTGGGTAGGAGCATGAGCACCAGACTTCACAAACCCAGTCTTGCTGCCCCAAGAAATCTTGGGAAGGGGAGGCCCTTCTACACTTTTCTTGAAGATCTTAACATTCACCCCAGTTCTCCTGGCTGCCTACCAAGCAAGATACCTTCACATTAAAATATGACTTCTCCTCTCTGCCTTACCAAGGATCTAATGCAGTGATGTCATGCAGGGGGAACGCGGGGGAACTCAGTTCCACTAGTTAAAATTAGGGCTGACTCCGCCCACTTCACTCTCCCTCCTCCCACCTCCCAATTCCTCTGCAAAGAGCTTTTCTTCTTGGTTGGCCGGCACTCAGAGGGTTAAAGGGAGCGACTCCGGATTCCTAGGGGGGCGAAGGCAGTGATGTCATTCAGGGGGAACGGACCAGAACGGGCGTTCCGGATCCTAATGGGCTCTGTGGCTGGTTCCGGGTTCCCGACAAGTGCCAATCAAAAGTGAGTTCCTGTTCCTAAATCATTTGAATGACACCACTGATCTAATGGCTCTGCTTAGTGCTGGAGGCGGGCCTGAGTAACTGCTGGTGTTTACATTTAAAAAAGGAATGAACAGCCTGATGTTTCTTTGTCCCAGTAGCCCTTGGTGCAGGTCTATTTTGCACCCAGCATGATCCACCCTAATTAAGGCTGCAGAATACCTCATGCACTCCATCTTAAAACTGCTACAAATTGCAGGCTCTCAGGACTGTCTATCAGGCTCAGCTTTCTCCCGCCCATTTTCCTTTTTGTTTGCTTAACACCAAGCCTGAAGAAGAGTTCTATGGAATCCGAAAGCTTGCTCACTGCTGGGTAACACTTCAGTTGGTCCTAATGAAGGACTATGTGGTTCTGTGAAGGACTGTGGTTTACGTGCATAGTCTGCCAAGCAAGTCAATGTTAAATGATAACTAAAGGAATTATCCAACAAGCACTTAAATTCAAGGGTGGATAGTGGGTAGATTGGGATCTATTAGCTCAGTGGTTCTCAAACTTTTTAGCATTGGGACCCACTTTTTAGAATGACCATCTGCCTGGAACCCTCTGGAAGTGAGTGGGTAATTAACCTGGAAGTGATGTCATGGCCTGTGATGCCAAAGCCTGCTGCTTTCTTGAGAATGCAGCAATAAGTTGGGTTATTTCTCAACTATTTTCCAATAGCAAAGTGAATTGGAAAGGGTAAAAAGCCTATTTACAACCTTGTCACGCAAAACCACACCACCCCCCTTGCAGCATCCCATCTTTCCACCTTTTCAATATTGCTGCTCTAGGTACTTCATGACCCACATGAAATTGGCTTGCAACCCACTAAGCCTGTGTTCTGCTCTTCAATCTGGAATGTACAACTGCCCCACTCAACCACTATTTTGCACCTGGTTGGTATAACTTGGGGTTCTAGCAGAAAAGAAGTCTGAAGACTGCCTATGCCCTCTTCTCTAGTTAATCTCCAATTAGAAGATCTCAGGCACCGAGGTCGGAAGACTCTGCCAAAGACTCTGGAGAGCTAGGAACAAGACAAATGAACCTAAGACAAAGGCTGCAATCCTATACATACTTCCCCATTCAACCCAGTGAGAATTGCTTCTGAGTAAACATGAATTGGATTGCATTATGGGCCATTAGTTACGGCTAACAACATGTCATTTAGTTATGAGGTGTTGATGACCCTGTGCTTGCCTCCTACACTAATGTCAGGGGAAATCTGAGGGATGAATCTTTAGATGTCTAATCACCCTCACTTCTGCCTCCCTCACATTTTAAACCATTTCCACCACCAGCTGGCCACTGAATATGGAAATAAAACTGACCAGGTGTGAGAGACATGGGACAGGAAATTTGCAGAGAAGATTGATGGGAACAGAAAACCACTCTTCCGGCAACGGTTCTTCCCTACAAATACTGCCTTATCTTTGCAAATGTAGCTTTGAAAACACATTTGACTAGTGAGTGTAGTTCTGCTCTTTTCAGCACGGCCACTGCACAATCTGCATTCACGAGGAGGAACATGTCTGGACCTCACGAGCAGCTGTTGTAAGGCTTTTACTAGTCCTCAGGACCAGCATGCACTAACTGTCCTAGTGCTCCAGGGAGAACCATTTGGGAATACTGCTGGCAAAAATTATACCCTTTCTGTGCCCTTTGTACGTTTCCCCCCATGACAATATCATCTCTGTTGTAATACCGAAACTACCCCTATGATGGCTGCTCTGTCAAAATGGGAATTAATTATATAAGTATGGCACAGAAGCAGAAAATAAAATGAAAATACATTAGAAGTATCACCATGTGAGGCAAACCTAGGTCACAATCCTAGCCAACTTTCCAGCACTGACATAGTTGAGCCATTGGGGCATCTTGCAGTCGGGGAGGGAGCAGTCACGGAGGCCTCCTCAAGGTAAGGAAATGTTTGTTCCCTTACCTCAGAGCTGCATTGCGTTGACTCCGGCAATGGAAAGTTGGTTAGAGAGCCAAGGTGAGAAACTGGCAAGATTTGAAAAAGAATGTTCAGAGTGAAGTAGGAAAGAGTGAGATGGAGACCAGGTTGAAATTGGCCAGTCAGGATCTTGTGAGAAAAGAAGTCTGAGGGTGCCTTAGAAGGGACGTAACACCATCTGTAAGTAGCAAAGCACTCAACATGGTTCAATTCCTGGTCCTCAGACCTCCAACGCAGGTGACGGAAAGAGCAGAGTGGAGATACAGGTGGGGCACAGGCCTAGCTGAGAAATTGACTACATAGGCAACATCAGATTTTTTGGGTTGCTGTTCTGTGTTTGAAGTCTGGACACTAGAAGAGGAAGGCCCGACTCTTTAGATTCCTGAACCTTAAGAGTGAGATGTCTCTCCCTTCTGCTGATCCTGGGAATCCAGTGGCCCCTTTAAATGATTAGAAGCCTAACACCTGAGAGCAGCGTTTCTCCAGGTTTGTCCCTTGCTGTGCCACTTCGCATGGTCCACCTATTGGAAGTACTACCAGAAGTAACTGCTAATGATGTCATCGCCAGTTACTTCCAGTTTGGGAGGCCAGACTCAATATGACAAACACCGGTAAGTGGCTCAGGGTGGGAGGAATATTTTGAGGACACAAAAAATGCATGCTGGAGCTCTGCCCACTGAGTCTCCTGCTGCTGGTGGTTGTGTTGCATTGCTGTTCAGGTGGAAGTGGTCTGAAGGGTTCTGCAGGAACTATAGGACACCACCTCAAGTACAACCAGTGGTACGAGTACTACTGGTTGAGAAACACTGTCCTAGGAAGGTCTGAAGTGACCAGGAAGTTAAACTAGTTTAGAAATCACGATGGGTTAGCTTGATTAATCCTAGCAGGTGTTGTGCAGGCTCAATCACTTGATTAACAGCAAACGAAACAACCCCCAATCTACGCTCTGATTTTTTTGGAAGGGTTCTTCTACTTGTCATCCCACAACTGCCGTAAACACGATGGATGTTGCCCAGTTTGTTTTTTCATGCCACAACAATTTCACAGAATCGAGCATAATCCTGGAGTGAGCACACATGGAAAGGTCTTTGGCCGTGCTATGACAATGACGTTGGAGATAGCCATGCTAGTAAACAGACCCATGAGATACAAGCCAGTCAGGTTCTCCTGGCTGACTCATTTCCCATAGGTCTGTTTACTAGCCTGGCCAACTTTGGAGTGGAAGAAATGTTACTGTTACTACAGCCTGTTACTACAGAAGCCTGTTACTACAGCTGCAATACCATCAGTGAATCTTCAAAACAAACATTTGTCCTAAAGCATGAGATCTTTGTCTCCCAAAGCTACAAGATTCTTCCCAGACCAATGTAGAGGTATTGTTCCAGGATAATGCAGATAGTGTTGTGTACACTGCGCTTACCACTTTCCTCAACAGTTTGAAATTCTGATCCTGCCTATGAAAGAGTGGAGAAATAAGAATGGACTTTCATTTTTGATAGTTTTTGATCCCATTTTTGCGACCAGCCTGAACAGGCAATATGGAATAGCAGTGGCTACTGCTTGTGCAGATTGTGAACTACCAGTGCCATAAGTAGAGTCAGTCATATGATGGACAATAGGAGATATAGGGTGCAATGCTAACCAACTTTCCAGCACTGACATAGCTGTGCCAATGGGGCATGTGCTGCTTCCTGCAGTTGGGGGCAGTCACAGAGGCCTCCTCAAGATAAGGGAATGTTTGTTCCCTTACCTTGAAGCTGCATCGCTGTTACCCTGGTGCTGGAAAGTTGGTTAGGATTGCACTCCCAGAACGCTGTGCACACTGTTGATAGAGAGGCTTTCTGCCCATTTGCAGGTGCATCCTAAAACTCAGTTTGTGCAGAGTTTGGTGCACACCATCGGTTATTACATGACCACCCCCCATTAATGACACCAGTAGCTTATAAGCAGGGCAAGCATTAGTTCCCCACTTATGAAAATGGATTCTGGAACTATCCTGACTGTGAGAATGACAGGGATGTTAAAAGGAGATGATCAGTGGAATCCTATGCACATTTGCTCAGAAATAACTTTACTCAGAGATAAGTGTGCTTAGGATTGCAGCCTAGCTAAAGTAAATAATATTAAGAGCGCAATCCTATACCAGCACTGCACCGGCACTGCACTCTTGCGCCAGTCCAGTGATATTGCAAATGTGCCATCAGGCGCGAATGCTCCAGCAAGCCGGGTGCTGGACTGGCGCAAGCAGCGGTGCCAGTGCTCAGGCGCCACTACACCCATCAGCAGCACTAGCCGGCACTTGGTCAGCACAGGACTTCACAGAGGGAGTGCCAGAGGCATGCTGAGGGCAGCACAGTAAGCGGTGACAGGGGCAGCGATGGCCAGCAGCCACTGCACCAAATCCTAAGCTGCTGCACATATTCATCTGCAGGCGCAGATCTAAGCAGGGCTTAGACCCCATAGGGCTGGCTGGGGCTTACCTGGGTGCAAGGGGAAAAACTCCCCTTTACTTGCTCTGTGCTGAGCTACTGCTGCCTCCTAATGGGTTTAGGATGCAGCCCTGCTGCGCCGGCCTTGCTATGCTGATGCTGCTTAGGATTGGGCTGGCCAAGTCTTTCTTCCCAATATGTTATGGCAAAGTTTAAGAAGGGAGCCTGACCATTTGAGGCTCATGTCTAATAGACGGTGCTGGGGGTGACCTCCTTTCCTTAGTCCAAATTGTGCTCTGAAGTGCTTGTCCAAGTGTTTTACTGCACACTCAACTGATCTCTTAAGAAACAGTTGGAGTAGTGTGCTAAATCTGGTTCTGGGCAACGTGGGCAAGCACTCACACACACTCTGTGTAAATCTTACAAACAATAATAAAAAGTCAACTCTGCTAACAATAATAAAAGTCAACATGGGTGGAATAAGTCTTCAACGTAACGTGGAAACACTGGACCCTTCAACACCAAAGCTTTACCTTTTCCTGTCTGAGATGGACCAATTGTTGTGTTTCCTACACATGGAACCACCCCTCATCTAAGCATCATTTCCCTTGCATGTTTATCTGCCTCCCCATTAGATTTACGGTTTTCCAAAGCAGCGTACACTATGCACCAATTTGTGTGTAATTTAGCAAGGCTATCTGCCAGATGCATTTCTACCTGTGCCCTAAAAAAAAAGGGTGAATTAAAAGGCAAACTTCATAATTTAAATGCCCACAAAAACATCACTTTTGTCCCTTTTTACATGCAGCTGGAGGAGAGTCCAGCCCCCCAAATCTGTAATTCCTTTGTGGATAAAAGGACTGAGTTTTAAATAGCTGGCTCCTGCTGACTCACTTTCTGCGTCATATAGTAAGGGTCAAAGTCCTCCAGTGGTACAGCAACCAGGCCTTTTGGGATATCCCCATAGATGAAAGGCAAATTCTTCCCTGCCTCCAGGTCACTGTTGGGTTTTGGTCTGCTCTCTTCATCGTCATCTCTGTGACTGCTGTCTTGTTTAGGACGCTGCTTCTTTTTTTCTTCTGCAATGCGCTTCTCAATGTTAGCCAGAGATTCCGGAGTGAAAGGTCTAAAACTATCAGGGCCTGGTGGTGCAAGCAGCCGTGCTGCCATCTTTTCATCCTGCAGAAACTTCTTTAGTTATGTTGCGCCCGGGATAGGTCAGCTCTACACAGGAGAGAAAGAGACAGAAATCACAAGTCATTCACCAACGTCACGGCCACTAGAAAAGTCTTTTGGTGGGATGAATGAACAGGACCAGTGCAGCCACAAATCCAGCTGAGATGCTGCTAATTGGCTCCATCACCCTCCATCTGCATCTTCCCAAAGGAAGAAAAGTGTCCCAAAGGACCTGTTAAACTAAATTGGAGTGAGTTTTTGCCCATTAACTCTTGATAACTTGGGACAATGCTCTAATCACATTTCCCAACTTCTTCACTATTAATCCCAAGCTCTAGGATTAAAATAATGTAAGATGGAAGCTACTGAGAGTGGCACCATCACCACAGCATTTTATGGTATGTAGTATCACACTGACAAGTCTATCTCTTCTGAAGGTCATCCTCCACTGTTGATCTACCTCTCCACCAAATTTTAATCACATGCTTCTCCTTCAAGTCTGTTTTTCTTCTGGATGTTGTGGATCGCAGGCGATACTGAATGTTTGCCAATTTCCTAAACATTCTTAGTGTCCGAGAACCATGCTTTGCATGAAATGACTTGTTAGATGGTTTCCAAATTGTGTTCTTGGGAGTCTGAGGGTTCCTCAGAGGCTTTTTGTGAGGTTCTCAGAAAGAATATGAGTAATGGTGGACAGCCTATCCTGAAAGGCAGCTTGTCCACCAATAACATTTGCCCCCCAACTGTGTGCAGCCATAGGACAGAATTTGATGTGCAATCTCATAGGGATATGGAAAGGCAGAACAGGCTACAAAATAACCTCTCGGAAATGTCCCAGAATCCTCTCCAATCCACCAGAGTCCCAGGCTAGATAAATTGATGTTGACCAGGGATGTGCCGTGACATTCAGTGCTGGTGAGGCACAGACCATCATGAATCCCACTGCAGTGTCCCTGAAGTGACGTAACACTTCCAGGTCATTGGGCCACTGAATGCAACTGGAACCTCAGTCTGGAGCCATTCTGAACTTGCAGAGGCAGAGCATGGCCTCTGCGGGCTTCAGAAACCATCCTTCAGTTTCAGTGAAAACTGGAAATGCTTTTTAATCACCTCACCAGGGGCAGAGGAGGGGGCATTCTGAAGCAGGCACAAGTCATATGCTGCCTTTGGTTGTGTCTGTGAGCTCAGGTCCAGGAGGTCATGTGAGTTCAAGCATTAAAAGATTTCAAACATTTTAAAAAATAAATTAATTCTTACAAGCCATGTCAGAAGTTATTTCTGACATTCTCTCTGAAGGCCCAATCCTATCCCCAAGATGGGCCAGGGTATCTCTGCATATGCAGGTGCAGTGACAGCCCACTGGCATAGACGCCTGCCTGCCGGCAGGAGTATCATTAACACTGCTTTGACAGTATAGCCCAGACATAACTTGGATGCCAGTACGACTGCCAGTAGAGAGGCCAAAACAGGGAGGGGATTGGGCATGATACAACAAAGATGTAGGAGGGATATGGGAGAGATGAGCTGGAGTTAAGTTATACCAGACAGACAGGTCCTTCACACAGAGGACATGCCTTGACACCAGAAAAGGAGTAAGAGTAACATAAGTAGGAAGGAGTAAGAGTAACATAAGTAGAAGTGTTTGCTTCTGTTAAGATAGGTAAGGTAAAGGTTTCCCCACGACCGAATGGTCGAGTCGTGACTGACTGTAGAGGGCAGTGCTCATCTCCATTTCTAAGCTTGTAGAGCTGGCGTCTGTCCAAGGACAAACTTCTGTGGTCATGTGGCTGGCATGATTACATGCCAAGGCACACGGTACACCTTTACCTTCCCACCAAAGTGGTCCCTATTTATCTGCTTGCATTTTTACGTGCTTTTGAACTGCTAGGTTGGCAGGAGCTGGGACAAGCAACGGGAGCTCACTCCATTGCGTGGTCTCGAACTGCCAACCTTCCGGTCAACAAGCTCAGCTCAGCGGTTTAATCTGCAGCGCCACCACGTCCCACGTTAAGATTACAGCCTAAATCTTACTGAACCCTGGGCACAATCCTGTGACGTCCCTTGGGCTGTGCATGCTACGTGCTTGCATCAGTCCAATGTCAATAGTGCCAATGTGGGGGTGCTGATCAGTTCATTGGAACTAATGCCATTGGGCTGACTCTAGCAGCAGGGTTCTGGACAGGTGGAAGGCAGGTGGGAGGGAAGAACTGGGGGGGGCGGCGGGCTGGTAGGCATGCTGGCCTGAGATGGGGCTGGGATGTGGCCTGTAGGCCACATCCCAGCCTCTGGCCCCAGACTGTTCTGGCCCCAATTCGGGTTGCGTGGCTTCCTTGGATCCAAGGAAAGCAAAGCGTTGAACACGCCCTTGCCCCAGGGAGGCTCCCTAGCGCACCAAAGCTGCACAGGCCTGCCAGCCTTGCTGTTCCAGCGCAATTTAGGATTGTGCTCTCAATTATCTTACTTCTGAGTAAGACCCTGTAACCCAAGACCCAAGTAACCCCTGCTAACTGGGCAAGAGGCACTTTTTCAAGTGGTGTCCTCTTATATTTAGCAGGGGGAGAGCAATTGTCCCTCTTCACCCCAGCACAGTGTCTTTCTCGTGGCTGTTGCTGGTGGTGTTCTCCATTCTTTTAGATTGTGAGCCCTTTTGGGACAGGGAGCCATTTAACTTTATTATTACTATTTGCCTGTAAACCGCTTTGTGAACTTTATGTTGAAAAGCGGTATATAAATACTAGTGATTGATTGATTGATTGATTGAGTAAAGTACACTGTTTTCAAACACCTCTACCCATAAGGAACAATAGGAAAGGGAAAACCATCAGAACATTGAAATCCTATCACCCCTGCCCTACCCTCTCCCCCCAATGAAGCACAGGACACATCATACCAATCCCAGTATGTAAGTCACTGCCAGGGACTCTACAACTCAGAAGACAAGGCAGGGGGCTGTACCTTTCTGTTTTCTCCATGGGGACTGAGGGTCTGCACAAACAAACTCTTGTCCCTCACAACACGCATGGTGGGATACATTGGTGAACACTTCTCAGAATTCTTATTGCAGGTAGTGGCCCCAGGAGGACTCACCATGCAAACACCGAACTGCAATATCTTCTTCACCACCCAACAGGGGAAATAAGGACAGTACAGCCCACATAGGTAACCAAAGGGGGGAATCCTATACATTTCCATCTCATATCTCTACCTCCTGAAGACAAAGCTAGAGGGGAGGCAAAACAGTAAATGCTGCAGGCGCTGCAACGTGCTGGGTAAGCGGAACCTCCCACTTGCCATCAGAACCATTCAGGGCAGCGACAGCAACCCTCAGTTGCTCACCAAACCAAACATCTTCTTGGGCGTCTTCTGCATGTTGCCACCGCTGCCCACAATGGTTGTCATCCCCAGTGTTGGCTGCTCTTTGGCCTTGCACCTACTCCCACCCACTGGTCCATTCACTGGTCTATTCATCCAACATCTCTGGCCGCTGATGGGGCTAGATGGATGCTGTGATTGGCTTCCTTGGACATCACACCAACGACGCACAGATGTAACGCTGATGATGCACTGATGCAACACCACTGATGCATGGACATCATGATGTCGTCATGCCAATGACACAACTATGTCAGGATTATGGATGACGAGCTGTGTCGGGGTTTACATGGACACTGTTGGCATTGTTGGGAAGTTACTGGGAGGGCTGCACTGGAATGGCATTGTCTGAATATGCTGTCTGTGTGACACTGGTGGCCAAGTAGGATTGGGCCATGAGCTTTAGAAACAGATTTCAATGCATTGCTATTTAAAAAAAAGTAAGTGAAAAAACCTGACTATACCTCTACATCTTACAGACTTCTCTGGGCTAGATCCATTATGTGCATGTATGTTTTATTTGAGCAGGCTAAATGCAAATGTTAAAATGCCTAAGCTAGCTTTCATAGCTGTTCTTTTTGGCATGGGTGAAGGGTTAGTGAACATGATGGGGGAAGAACCTCGCTAAAAAAGGAGGAAGATATATCTACCTGTTTAATAAACATTCACGCTTTGCCTGATACAATATGGTACATTTTCCTTCTTTCCTTCTTATTGCCTTACTGGACCCTGAATAAAGAATTCCCTTCCTTTGACCACGCTTTAAGCCAACATTATAAACTAACTGATCATCCTAATTCTGTTCCTTCTTTTATACATATCTCTAGAATAAAGAAGACTTTGATATGCATGGTCAGGTTCTACAGTACATTATATTGCTTGTGTAGTATTGAAGCTGGAAAAGATTCTACAGTAGAAAAGGAAGTACATGCCCCAGGTAAAGTTTGACTGACAAAAGTCATTCTATCACCACCACCACCACCACCACTATTTTTGCACAGTCATGTTGTTTTTGACTGGATTCTTTATGTATTAT
>JAJKFI010000076.1:3454006-3493567 GCA_029204185.1 Lerista edwardsae
ATTATCCACCTATTGAGCAGAGGCAGATCTAAGGGAGGGCAAAGCTCTAGGTTTTGCAAGAAGCCTTACCTTGCAGTGGAAATCACTCCTCTCCTGCACCGTTTTAGCCAATCCTCACAGGGAACAGCAACATCTTGGCGTTGCTTACTGGCTACAGCAGCAAGGGAGAGGAGGGATTTACATGACAGGGTAAGGCTTCTTGCGACACTTAGAGCTCTGCCCTCCCTTTAGATCCGCCTCTGCTACTGAGTCTTACCCGAGGACTTAGGATAGGCAGCTTTTTTTTTGTTTTATGTTGTGTTACAAATATCATTGTAATATATATGCTGTTCCTAATAAAGCAATCTTCTGTAATTGACTGATACCCATGCTCATCCTGATGGTATTCAAATACTTCTCCAGCTGTTGAGGGATAGCACCCAAGATTGCTAAGACAATTTCTTTCTTGTGCAATAAATAATAATAATAATAATAATAATAATAATAATAATAATAATAATAATAGGCATAGCTAAGGCATCTGCTACCCACAGTCCAAGAAGATTTTGTAGCCTTCCAATGACGAAATCAAATTTATAAAAAGTGTGCCCCCATATGGGTTAGAGATTAATTCTACAAGTCCCTGCCCAGCGCACGATCCTCTCCAAGGTGGGGATGTACCTAATGGGGGGCAGGAGGTCGCATGGTCCTGGGTGCCACTGCATCACGCCCTCCGGGCCAGGCAGGCAAAAACCAGAAGTAATGCTTAAAAGCCCTCTGAAGGCTGCAGTAAGCCTATGGAGGGCCTGCAAAACATGTGGACATTGCACGAGGCTCCAGGTGAGTTGGGGGCGGAGCAGCATATGCTGCTGCGATGGGTGGTGACATTCTGTGGTCGTGGCCCTGGATGACACATAGGCCAGGCCTGCAACGACTCCAGGGGGCGCTGTTAAATGCACGAACTTCAAACAGAGCAAGACGTGAAAGATGGAGCTGCTTGTTTGGGAGCACAATGTCAGAAAGCTGAACAGATGGTAGCTTTTTTTTAAGCAAGACACTACTCTGTCCCCAATGAAGCCGAGAAGAGCTCCCTGTCTCTGCTCCCCTGCTCCCCCAGCCCCATCTCATTTCATAAACATGCCTCCCCTCACAAACAATCTAAAAAAGGTGTAGAAGAACACCAACAGTCTGTCACTCTGAAAGACACTGGGCTAGGATGAAGCGGGACATTGCACCCTTGCTAACTATAAGAGGTGCACCACTTGAAAAAGTGCCTCTTTATCCAGTTGGCTGTATTATGATACATGGAAATGAGAGCTGACTCATAGGAACAACTTGTTCGTTCCCTGATGAATAATAGCAACACCTCATTGGTTCTCAGAACAATCATTGTTCAGTTTTGAGTCAAGGAAATCTACTTTTTGTTCCATAAGGCACTTAAGTTTTTCCCTCTGGTTAATTGGCCGTAACATTTGAAAGAATACAGATATTTCAACATGGTTTGTTTCATTGCATTCTGCATTAAATTCCCTTTCCAATGATATATAACATGATGGTATTATTTGTAATTACCAAGGTGTTCACAATTTTGGCCACTTGTGTCAAGCTCTGCCTGTTGCCCCCACCCCCCCAAAGCTAGTTGCCCGGTGAAATTGTCCCCTCCCAGCACTCCCTTAGCTTCATCACTATATACCAATATTTGTAAATATATTTTACATTGTATCTTTGTATCCATTTTATACATTTGTAAATGTATACATTGTAAAGGTAAAGGTTTCCCCACGACCAGATGGTCTAGTCGTGACTGGATGGTCTAGGGGGCGGTGCTCATCTCCGTTTCAAAGCCTGTAGAGCCGGTGTTTTGTCCAAGGACAAGCTTCCGTGGTCATGTGGCCGGCATGACTCTACGCCGTAGCGCACGGAATGCTGTTCCCTTCCCACCGAAGTGGTCCCTATTTATCTACTTGCATTTAGGTGCTTTCGAACTGCTAGGTTGGCAGGAGCTGGGACAAGCGATGGGAGCTCACTCTGTCGTGCAGTCTTGAACGCCTAGCCTTGCGGTCGGAGAGCCCAGCAACAGCGAATTAATCTGCTGCACCACCAATGTATTTACACTGTATATTTCTAAATACACAAATATTTATATATCAAGGAATAGTTTACAAAGCAGTTTACATAATAAAATAGAATATTCACAATATTCTGTTAGGCTAGACACATCTGCAGAGCACCAGGTACAACCTAAACTTAACAACTTCCTGCTATCCCTGAAGAAATATAAATGTACAGCTGACATCCCCAGTACTACACATTACAGATAAGTCCTTGATGGGAAAAAAAAACCTATCTCCCATTTGACTAGGGCTGCCAACTTTTTACGAATCCCTGCTCCTATGTTTCTGTCACTGGCACCCCCGCGGTGGCACCCCCGACCCAGACTCACCTGCTGCGGGAGGGGGGGTGCCCCGCGCCGACTCCGCCGGCGTTCATTGGGGCTCGCCATGCCCCTGGCTGCTGGCTAGAAGCCCACCGGAGCCTGCTGGGGGAACCGGCAAGTCCAGGACGGATGGCCAGGGAGGTGACCTGCCGGATTCACTCGGGCACGGGAGGCCGCAGCGGCTAGGCCTGGAGCCTCCCCGACGCCCGGCGTGGAGCCCGGGCCGGGCCGGCACAGCTTTTTAACGTGCCGACCTGAAGCCCCGCAAGATCTCAGGCATGAGATATCGGCAGGGGCAGGACTTCTGGGCCGGACCTGGGTTGTGCGAGATCTCGGGCCCGAGATCTCATGCCGGGGGGGAGGAACCTCTGGATTTCCGGCCAGAGCTCATAAGAAGCTTGGCCGGGGAGGTGAGCAGTTGCTCCTCGGCGCCGGGCGGAGGTCCGGTGACCGAGGGCTCCGCGGGGGCCGGCCACCCTCCTCCCCGGACGACCTCTTCACTGAGGACCCCTGTGGGGGTCCTGGCAGTGGCCCGGAGTGCCCCTCCCAGGAGTCGGCTGCCTATCCTGCCCTCCGTGGGACGGGGCTGGGGGGAACGGACGCTGCCGTATTGGGACACCTCCCTAGGACGGGGGGTGCCCCAGGGGCTCAACAGCCGAGGGGTTGTCCCAGCGAGGGCCACCTCACCCCACCCAGCTAGGGGGCATGCACCAGCAGCCGCCCCCTCACCCTTGGAGCTCGAGGGACAACCTCGAGGAGGAGCAGGACCCCCTCCACAACAGCACGCCGCCAACCTGATCCAAAGACTCCGGCAGCAGCGGCATCATTCCTGGTGACCCCCTGAGGGAAGGAGGGGTGCCACATAGACTTGTTGGACCAGGGGTGGGACCCATGGCGCAATGAGGTCCCCCCCAATACCCCTGCTGAATGTAAAACGCTTGGTGGGAATTAAAGGCTGGAAGCAAGTACACCTGGCGTCCTGAACGTCTCTGTGCTGCGACCACGCCAAGCGCTTGCGCATCCATGAGCTCCACCACCCCACCATGTCTTGGGGTGCCGGGGACGCCCCCATAGATATCACAGTTTCTCACAGCAGATTGATCTTGAGGAGGTGCCAATGCTTAACTCCATGAAGAGAAAGGCTTTACCAGATGATTTCTAACACTCAAGCTGTTATTTCAGGCACTACAGCATGACAGGCGTTTAAAATTATTATTATTATTATTATTATTATTATTATTATTATTATTATTATTATTATTATTGCAGGCATAAAGGAAAAAAAAACCCACCACCTGCATATCTGTGTGGAGGATGTGTCTGGAGAAATAAGTTTGTATTCAGCAGGGACAGCACAGTGTCCCCCAAAACAAGTGCGCCGATCAAATAAAGTGTGACTCAGAAAAAACAGAGTTTGTCTGCAACTGATGCTCCAGTGTACCACACAAGTGTGTGTGCATGTACGCACACGCACATACACACACACACGCACACACACACACACACACACACACACACACACGAACATCCCCCTCCTCTCTGCTCTGAAGGTGGACACCTTTACTGAAGAATAAGGAAGAAGATTATTCTGTGATTCCCCGCATGAGGGCTGACAGTTTCAGCTTTTCACACTGAAGGAAGGGGAGTGGAATTCTAGAAGCCATGCACTGATGCAATGGCACTGCAGCACTGCAGACTGAAATACAACAGAGAACGCGGGGCTTTGGCACAAGGGAGCGTTCTGGCTGCTGGCTGGGCAGAGCGAGATGAAGGTCCGGGTGCAGAAATAATGTCGCTGCTGCACATACCCGTCACAGACAGATTGGCACAACAATTAACACAGAGGCACCTATTTTATTTTTAAGACCCTTCAGCAAATAAAAGAGCGCTCTTAGCCACACATACACACATGGCTAATATATATTATATACATACACACACGGCCGCATAAAAATTCATGCACCCGAACACACAGAGTCCTTACGGTACAAAACAGACAAGCAAGGACCTCTTGAATGAGGAATGATGACTCAACACATTCCTTGAAACCGATGATCTCCTACAGGGCCAAATTATTATGATGAAGCTATTCCGGCATGAAGTCAGCCATCATCATCATCATCATCATCTCCAGCTTGCTAGTGCTCTGAACCCTGCTGCCAAAGACCCCTAAGGTTAACGGAGCTACAATAAGAGTTTACAACTGGCTTGAAAGAGAGCCTGTGTGACGTAGTGCTGATAAAGCATTCGACTACGACCGTGGAGACCTGGGCTCAAATCGCTTTGCACCTATGCAGCTCAGCTCACTAAGCAATCTTGGGTCAGTCTCTCCCTCTCCCCTTCCTGTATCCTGCAGGGTTGTTGTGAGGATTAAGGGTGGGAGATGTGAAGTGCCTTAAATGCTTTGGAAGATGGGCGGGATAAAAGCACCATACATTATTTATGTATTATAACTACAGGAGGGGCCGTAGCTCAGTAGGAGAGTGTTTGCTTTTCATTCAGAAACTCTCAGGTTCAAACCCTGGCTCCTCCACTTCAAAGGACGTCAGGACATGAAGAAGAGTTGTGCCTGAGAGCCACTGCCAATCAGAGCAGATATTACAGAATAAATCAGACAAATAACCTGACCTAGTATATAAAGCAGCTTCTAATGTTTGGATTTGTGAGGAGGGGGCATATCCAGGGCTATGTGGGTTCATAGGTACAGCCCTACTGAATCAGGCCAAAGGTCCATCTAGTCCAGCTTCCTGTATCTCACCTGATGCCACACAAGACAACAAGTTACTTGCATCCTGTTGCCACTCCCTCACACTTGGCATTCTGAGGTAACCTAAAACCAGGAGACTGCACATCGCCGTAATAGTGTGTAACCTGTGATGGACTTTTCTTCAAGAAATCTGTCCAATATCCTTTTAAAAGCATCCAGGCTAAATGCTATCACCACATCATGAAGCAAGGAGTTCCACAGATTAATTACATACCATTTCATATACTGCAGTGGTTCTAAAACAGAACCGGGATCAACTTTTTAGAATGACAATCTGTCTGGGACCCACCGAAAGTTATGTCATGACCTGAAGTGCTGTCATTGTGACACCAGAGCCTGCTGCTTTCAGATATTTTGCACCTCAGTACAACTCCCTTGCATCTGGCATTCTGAGGTAGCCTATTTACCCTCACACACACCCTCCCCTTGAAGACACCAGACGACATGTTTAACTTTATCCAACTTTACTGTCTAATAAAGTTTATGTTGATTTAACTTTATTGGGTTTAACTTTATTAAACACAAGTGACAATTTTTTAAAACATGAAGCCGACTAAACACACGGTCCCTTCCTCACCAATCTGGGATAGGCAAAACAAACAAACAAACAAACAAACAAACCTGCCATCCACGGCCAATTCAGATGGCAGCAGAAAAATTCCTACTAGGACCAGCTAATCTCAGACTGTACCCATCATGGCTTGTATCCTGTGATGGATTTTTTCTCCATAAATCTGTTCTTTTAATCCCTTTTCAAAGCCATCTAGACCAGACACCATTACTACATTCTGTGGCAAGGAGTTCCTTAGACTAATTACATGCTAGGTAAAGAAGTATTTTATTTGTTCTAACTCTCCCGACACTCAATTTTAGTGCATGTCCCCTGGGAAAAGAGCATCTCTCTATATCCACTGCCTGCGTAATTTTTTGTCTCAATCATATTCCCCCTCAGGCACCTCTTTTCTAGACAAACAGCCCAATCGTATGCATATCTACTCAGAAATGTCCTATTACGTTCAATGATGCTTACTCCCAGGTAAGTGAGGATAGGATTGCAGCCCGAAGAGTCACAAATGGTGTACCTTTCCTTATATGGGAGGTGCCCTGGCCCAGTAATAATTTGGTTGCTCTCTTCTGCACCTTTTCTGGTTCCACTATGTTCTTTTTGAGATGTAGCGACCAGAATACTGAACTATGGCTTCATTTGCTCAGTTGAATATACCATGAGGAAAGCTAAAATTTTCATTGATTAATCTGAGGGGCCAATTTTAATCAGCAAGGCTCTTAGGTGACATATTTATTTATTTATTTAGAGGCTGTTCTGACATGTTACTATAACAGCTAACAAAAGAGAGCAGGAAAACAACTGTCTGGCCCTTCTGACGATGAGCAGAACTTTCCTTCCTTTAATTGTCAGTTCACTCACTCCTGCTCCAGTCTGCAAAAATGACACCGTAGTTTTGGGAAAAGGCATACAGCATGTGTTCCCATTTGTTTAATTATGAATAGATCGATCTGTTAAAAGATCAACTGACAGTATTTAATCAACTGACTGTCCTAAATGTGAGGCAACATATCGTTTACTTCTCTGAAATGTCCACCACAGTTTATTCAGGCCAAGCGCACAGAACTAGTCAATGGAGAGATGCTTCTCTTCACCATTATAGTATCCTTGCTGATCTCTCACCTTGGCTCCTCTAAAGCTGGGAGAGCAAAAAAACACTCTGCACAGTACAGAATGCTTTGCCCAAGGCCACACTAGCAGAAATGTGCCCTACTAGACCATTCTGCCACTTAAGTGACCAATGTCTCCCAGGGGACAGAGTGGATTAATCCTGTTATCAATTTTCAATTCCACACAGACATATGGTGCAAGGAAATCAATCGAGCCAGCCAGATTTTTTAAAAGTCCAGTGGCTTACAATGCCTTAATGCCTAGTCATAAAATGCTGTCCAGGTTTAACCCGCACCACCACTTATACAGGCAATTCTGTGCCTTTATATTTTCAGGCATTTGCTTGGATCATAGAGACCAGAAACTTTTCCAAAAGAATGCTGAAATGTTAAGATCCTAACATGTACAGAGAAGCCATACAGTAGGGTCACGGGAAAAAAGGTTGTACATGCAGTTGAGATGCCTTGCCCAAAGTTAATTCTCTCCTGAGCCCAAAGAGAAAATGGATTACAGGACACTAAAATTTTTCCTTCCAGTGAAGACACATAATTTTTTTTCCTTTGAGAGGAAAAATTAGGTGTTTTAATCTTGCCTTTGGCAGACCAACACTAACAGCTCTAAAATCAAAATTAAGCCCCACACAGCCAAAAAATGTACAGTGTCATCATTTCCAGCCCTGCAGCAAACATGACCGTATGAAATGCAGCACCAAGTTAACTCTGCGTTGTTTAAAGGAACAGAACAGAGGAGGCAGAAAGAGATTGGCTTGTGTGTATGTGCATGGGTGCAGCAAGCAAAGGAGCAGTAAAACCTCACAGGTATATTTTTGCAACATCCGTTCCACATTTTCATGATTTCATGGAGAGAAAACATCCGACACCTTTCATTTCCTTAGGAAAAAAAGGGGCTGGAGGTATAACTTTATGAAAGCAAAATTCAATATGACTTCATGAGAAGTGTCACTGGGCTGCCTTGTATGAAGTGCACTCAACTAGTTCACTGTGGTTAACACTGACCAATGCACTCTCCAGGGCTCCAGGCAGGGTCAACCTACAACTCTAGCAGGGGATACCAAGGCTCAAACCAAGGACATTTGGTGTGCAAAGCCCATGGGCAGCAATGTTCCCCTCTACGTGATTTGCTTTTTTTCTCATTTAAAAACTACTTAGACACAATCCTAACCTGGAGTTAGGCCAGCACAGTCAGGCCAGCAAAGTTTGGCCAGCACAAGGGACACCATAAAGTGTGTTAAGACCACTTCGAGTCAGAGAGGCCAGCACACAGATGTGCACCATCTTCCCTGACTCTGAGAATGGTCCAAACATGCTTTATGGCGTCCCTTGTGCTGGCCAAACCTTGCTGGCCTAACTGTGCCAGCCAAACTCCAGGTTAGAATTGTGCTCTTAATATGCCATTTTGCATTCCACAAACCATTATTCTTATTTATTTATAAAGAGATACCTCACTTTTTTTTGACGGAATCAAAACAGTTCCAACCATCAATGCAACATACCCAGGCTATGAAAGCCTGTGATCAGCTTTCACTTAGCATCCCTTCATCCATCCATCTCCCCATGTTCACGTGGGAGCAGTTCACTACTTACGGTGCCATCCCTCACTGCCATGGTAAAGTTTGAAAGTTCACAAGGGGCCAACTAAGAGACAGGTTGGTAAAGTGGTTCGATAGTTGGACTAAGACTAGAGAATCCTCCCTTTGAATCCCCACTTGCTATGAAGCTCAGACAGTGACTTTGGGACAGTCGGAGGGTTGTTGTGAGGAGAAAATGGGGTAATACCCATGTACATTGCCCTGAGTTCCTTTGAGGAAAGGTGAGATATAAATATGATAAATAAATAACAACAGCGTTTGGACCCAATCTGATCCAACTTTCCAGTGCTGATGCAGCCATGCCAATGGGTCATACACTACATTTTGTGGTGGAGAAGCTGGACTACATTGAAGTCCTCCTCAATGTAATGAAATATTTGCTCCCTTACCTAGGGGCTGCACTACGGCTGCATCTGTGCTGGAAAGTAGGATAAGGTTAGACCCTTAGTTCTTCCAACCCAGATGTTACCATTCCTTCCAGATGGCTGATGACTTGGATGAGAAGAACCTGAATGACTAACCATGACCCTATGGAATGCTTATGGGTTGCTCTCTCTCCTACTTTGGTTGGATTTCCTTTCAGTTGCTTTCTTCTGTCTTCTTGTTTTTCTATCTGTATGCACAATGGCTGAAGTTCTTTGTTTCAGTAAAGCTCTTAAGCCTATTTGCTGTGAATGGGGCCGGTGTTCCCTTGTAAGAATTGCATGTGCTGCATAAAGCCCTTTTATGGCTGCACAGTGGCAGGGTCGGGCCTCCTGCCATTTGGCGATGACATCATCACAACCTTGGGGGTAACAGTGCACAGGACTGCTTTAGGGCACAATCCTAATCAACTTTCCAGCCCTGGGGTAAGGGCAATGCAGCTCCCAGGTGCGGGAATAAACATTCCCGTACCTTGAGGAGGCCTCCGTGACGACTACTCCACTTCAGGAGACAGTGCATGCCCCGTTGGCACAGCAATGTCAGTACTGGAATGTAGGCTAGGATTGCACCCTTAAGCCGCCTTGGGTGCTTTCGGGCAGAAAGGTATAAATTTAATAAATAAATAAATCCGTCAATTCTGCTAACACTCTGGGGCATTCTATAGGGCCACAGGAACTCAGCTATGGGCCCTGTGGCTGTAGGGATCCTCAGCCTGTTCTATGTTTATTTTAATGGACACAAGCTAAATGCCTTGGACACAGATATTATTTGCCCCAGAAAGAGAGAGAGAGGGCGCCATGGGTGAAAGTATCTCCTTGGTGGGGAAGAAATCCTCTTAGATGAAAAAGGTGAAATTCATACAAATCAAATAAAATCAAAGACATAAAATGGCATAAAAATATAAACCCATACAACTCACCCAAACCATAAGAGAGATACTCACAGAACAGAGCAGAGCCCAGGAAAGTAGGATAGGGTTACCTGGGGTATGTACAGCAGATACAGAGATTATCTGCAGTGCCTTTGTATAATTACGTTAATATATCTGGCTACCTTCTTAGTTAGTTCCATATCTATGCATCTCAGCAAATAGTAGATTTTATCCTTTTTTGACCAACCTGAACAAGCGGTAAGGAGAACAAAATTATGAAATTCACACAAGGAGAAAATCTACATACTTGTTCTTATGTCCTGTTCTAGAATTCCTGAATTCAAAGGAAATCATAAGGAAAAGCTCATCATGTCTCCAATTCAGCAGCCAGAGGGCAATGGTGCACCTTATGGGAAGCTGCTGAGCAGGATATAGGGGATGGGGCTGCAGCTTGGGCAGAGGACCTGCTATAGAGAGCTACTGTAGCCAGTCCTGACCCAGATGAATCATTAGTCTGCTGGCATAAGGCAGCTTCATATGCTAGCCTTGGTAGATAGTACTCAAGGTTCATGGGCTCCCCAGGGAGGTTTGATAACAGCTTTTCCAACAACACATCAAGGATCTTGGACAAATTCCCTTTCTGTAGATTAGGGACAGGTTTATGTATCTACTCTTCAGAGAACTCAGTGATAGGGCACATGCTTTGTATTCAGTTTCAATGGGTAAATCCAGGTAGGGCTGGGAAGACGCCCTGCTGAGCCCCTTCCAATCAATCAAGAGGACTGATCTAGATGGGTCAAGGGTCTGGCTTGGTATAAGGCAGCATATGTTCTTTGCTTGTGAGCCTGTGGTGACTCTTCCTTGCACATGACAGATGGGCCTTTTGATTAATTTGTCATGAGTGGAATTGACAATTTGGCATACCCTTCTGCAACTCTCAATGGGCAATGTCACAGTTGCCTGCAAAGTTGCAATCTCTGATAGAAGTGAATGGGTCAGACGAGGCATGTCCATAATATAAAGAGAGTTCAGCCATTGCCGTACCTATTAGGTACTGACTAATCAGTCCCTAATAGGCCAAGAGTACCGCACAAGAGTATAAGTCGATCTCATGGGTAAGTCGAGGGCAAATTCTAAGCCCAAAATAAGAATTTATTATGACTCATGCATAAGTCGAGGGTGAAACTTAGGGGGCAGGTATGAAATTCTTTGAAAATGGCTTACTAGTAATTGTTCTGAGGCAGCAACAGAAAGCCAACCAAAAAAGGAGCTATTTCACATTCTTCTGAGGCAGCACAGAAATGGAGCTATTCTCCAAACAAGAAGGAAGAGAGATGAAGGTGCTTATTGGAATTGTTGGTTTTGTGAGGAACCTCCATAGCAGCAGCCTTCATAATGACTATGATTTCCAAAAGCACCGTCACCACTCTGCCTGTTTGGAGAAGAAGGAAAATGGCTACTGGTTTTTTGCTTGCTGTCTGTTGATAACTGAGAACAATTACTGATAAGTAAAATTGCTCCACGTTTTACCCCCCCCAGCTTTCTGCTTCTTAGCCAAGCCCCTACCCAAGCTGCTGTTAAAAGCTTTATTAACTGTATTGACCCATGTATAAGTCAATCCATGTTTTCAGACATAAATTTTTAGACTTATACATGAGTATATACAGTATATGCTGAAATTTGTAAATATTTAAAAGGATGTCAAAAGGAAGAAGGAGAACAAGTTGCTCACCATTTTCACAGAGTGAAAATAGGTTTGAGCTAAACAGTATGGAAAAGGGCTTTACCAGATTTAGGTACAGTAGACCTATTCTGCATGAAAGGAGAATGTAAAATCTCACTGTGTCTATATCAGTGCTATAGTGTTTCAGGACTCCAAGGGCCACTTTTCCAGCTCTGCCTCTCACTAGGAATACACAGCAATACACATTGGAAACTGTCAAATGTGATACATGTTTGCAAACATAGAGGGACATGTGTCAAAGACAATGAATTGGCCACAGCATTTTTGCACACATCCTCTGTATGGTACAAGTGTGTTCCTTCAGATGTTATTCATTTGCTGCTGCAGACAGCGATGCACACACAGCAAATACAGTATGCTTTGGGAACCACTGATCTAAAGTATGCTGAACATGTCAGAGGCTGTTTACAGTAGTGGTACCCAGGCTTTGGAATTTGCTGCCTATGGAGACACCACAGTCTCCATTGTTGTTTTTAAGTACCAGGTCAAGATGTTATAGTTCAATTCAACATTTGACCTGAGCAAAGGGTAACTATCCCAAATGGGTTTATTCTATAGCAGTTTATATTTTCTTTTAATGCTTTCTTTTCATTTTTAATTTATTGATAGTAATCAATTGCTGTTACTCTATTTTTTTTACGACTATCTATTTGGGCACAGTGCAAGCCTATGCATGTCTACTCAGAAGTAAGTCCCATTTTGTTCAATGGGAATTACTCCCAGGAAAGTGGATATAGGATTGTAGCCTTGAAGGGGAGAAATGCAGGGGAAAACAGTTCTAGCCCTAAAATGAGGAGGGCCAGAATATGGTATTACAGAAATGATAGCCAGAATTCCTGCCAAACTCTTTGCCACAGACCGGCTGACATTGTGCAACAAATCTGCAGCCTATGTACACTTCTACAGTGCAATCCTAACCCTTTGCCAGTACAGCCAGGCCGCATGGCCTGTACTGTATATAATGCAGAGTTGGAGTGCGCTGGAGATAACCTTGGAATAAGAGGATATTTTTTTCCTTACTCCATGTCAAGCTCTAGCCTGCCCTCTGGGGCAAGTTAGATCTGCGCCATCTATTTAGCTGGCACACATTTGAGAAGCCCATGAAGGACGGCCCAGTATGGAAGCAGGGATTAGGAGATGGTGTGCACTGCCACTACTGATCCTAAACCCTCCCAGGCCCGATCTTCCCCTATTCCACCCTCCCCCTGCCCGGTAATGCCCCCTTGCCTCTAGACTGCCCTCTTGCCACCCTCTCCCATTCCCCATCTTGCCTGGTGCAGGGATTGGAGCCAGTGCTGCTGAGCTGGCATGGACTTCTGCACGGCCCACTTGGCTCTCGAGTCAGCGCAAATGTCCCTTTCGGCACGTTGGCAACACTGCAGCACTGGTGCAGGGAGGCCTGAACTGGCTCAAGTGGCAGTTTGGATTTGACTGCAAGTCAAATAATCCTCAGAACTGGGTGCATACCTTTGTTTTGTGCTTGTATATATTTCTTAGTACGCACAGCTCTAAGAGGCCCCCAGATGTAGATCACCTGGATTATTTTAGTTCTCTGTAACATATTATGATTCATGTTATACAATCTTATCTGTTTGGCAGATTTGGCCAAAGTGAACTGGATCTTCACAGCCATTCCAAATAAAACCTACGACTGGAGTTTCTTACCCCTGCTACAGAAACTGTACAGTACAGTACTGCTCTGAGAAAACCAGGCATGCCCAAGCAGAAATCAGTGGAACATAAACAATGACTAGGACACTTTTTATCAATCATGTTTGGTGCCCCAACTACTATCAGAGCAGTGATTTACCACTGTCATCCATATCTTGCCGATTTCTCATTAAATGTGCCCTATTTGAGCCTGCCCTTGAAAACAGCTTGGAAACTATAGCTGATATAAAATGTCAGAGTCAGCTTTTTAACTCTGACAAAACTCTAGGCTGAAGAGGGCATATGACATACAAGTTTTTGCTCTAGTTGTTTACCTGAGAACTTCTTAGCTACCTTTTCTGCCCCAAAAGTATTTGAGACTGTTTACAATACACAAAAATAAAGCCAAAATTAAAATATGGCCAATACAGAATTCAACAATAATAAATAAAATTCAGCCGCAGAATGAGCAACAACCTAATCCAAAAAAGTTTTCTTGTTTAACTCTCTCTCTCACACTCACTCACTCGCTCACTCACTCACTCACTCCCCTTGTGATAAATGAGTGAGTGCTCCAGTATATTTTCAGCCAACATAAAGAATTCAAAAACTAAACACGTCACATAGATCTTTGACTATTGTTACTAACATGGCCTGCGTGCAAATAATCTCAATAGCATATGTTTTAAAAGGTTGATAACTTCCCTGGATTAAATTATACATGTTTTAGCACACATGTTGAGGGGTTGATAGGCTATTTTATTAGATAGTTAACTTTTAGTAAACATTTTATTTTGTTATATTGTCCAGACTATGATGTCGTGTTATTATTATAGATTGTTGTATAGTACATTGGAGCATCTTTTGATTGGAAAGGCAGACTTAAAATTAAAATAAACAGATGAAATATTACTTGGAATAAACTGAAATTGGTTTAGGATCAGCTTGTTAAAACATAATACTTGAGTGGCAAGACAAAGTCAGTGGATACATCAATTCCAACTGGGGCTGAGGTCGTTCAAAGTATGACCTCACTTGGAAGAGGTTTTTCTGAGCCTAGGACTGGAAAATGTGCCCAATTCAACTTAATCTTTCCATCAGTTTGCTTGGCTTGAACACCTATAATGGAATACTAAGCATGGGAAGTATGTCCCCTTTATTTAAGAACATAAGAAAAAGCCCCCTAGAGCAGACTAAGGGCGCAGTCCTAACTAACTTTCCAGCACTGACATATCCGTGCCTATGGGGCTTGTGCTGCATCCTGCAGTGGAGCACTAGTGACGGAGACCTCCTCAAGGTAATGGAATGTTTGTTCCCCTACCCCAGTGCTGGAAATTTGGTTAGGATTGTGCCCTAAAAGTCCATTGTACAGTAGTTGACTATGACAACATTATAGATGGGTTGGCAAACAGGGAGGGTAGTGGAGGAGAAGCCGAGTTAGAGAAATGGCACTAAAGTTTCAAAGGTTACCCAGATACTTCAGTGACAGGGAAGTTTGGTTCAGGCAAGGTACCATGCATGAACAGATCCATGCACAGTACATGCATGCTTCAAATATTTTAATTTTAAAAAAAGTGCACTGTAGCAAGGCCTTCTGTTGTAAACATCACATTATTTTATCAAATGTTCCCTGCAGTCCATTTACTGGTGCATTAGGAAGTTATTAGCATCAATAATTAAAAGCCCATTGTTCGAGATAAATGAACAGATACTATTTTTGAGGTCAGATCCATGCTTCAGTGTTTCAGCATTAATCCCCTTTACGTGGAATACTGAGTCATTCAGTATGTGAATTAATTTTTCTGTGTTATGATTTACAGGTCTCCCTTAGGAGAGCTTGATATATGGCCATGCAATGTAAATTTTGCAACAAGGAATCAAACACTTGTGCCCCTAAGCTGACTGTGTGTGTTTTTGTGTTATGTGAATGCATTTGACACTCATTTAACACTTGCAGTTTTTATGGCACTTATGGGCAAAGCACTTTACAATCTCACACAATTTCATTAGTCTACACAACATCTCATTGAGGTTGGCAGGCCAACTGCATTATATTACTAGAATGAAAAGTTGGAAAACTGCACCAACACAAGCTGGGATTTGATCCTGATATTGTCGAGCCCCCATGTCTAACTACTGGACCACTTTCCTTATCTGGTATTGAAACATCTTTTTTTCTCTTAAAAATAGTGGATATGACACTCAAAATGTTATCTCCATGTGCAGAAGTACCACCGAACTTTCCATTCCTCTTAAATTGGCTCATCTCCCACTGATCACATAGTCTTCTCCTTTGGGTAGTCACATTCTTAGTTATGACTCTGTGATTTGCCTCCCTTCCATTTCCACTTAGTCACATCAATGGCAAGTGAAGGTAATAGGTAATAAAGGTAATAAAGTTGGACTTCCCATGACATCATGGACATGGAAGTTGGAAGTAAGGAAGCAGAACCACATTCCATTAGGCTGACTTCCCAAAGTCAGCCAACGTAGTACGTGGGCCAATGTAGTAAATGAAAGTGAAAGGGAAGTGAATGGACAAGAAGCTCTGACTTAGAAAGTGCAGGGGTTGCTATGTCTTCATTTCTTTCGTTTCCTTTCTGGTTTCCGCTCTTTATGTCTGTCCAAAGACTCCACAATCAGATGTGCTGTCTAGTTAGTATATCTACTTTCATATTTGTACAGAACAAGCCTATTAAAAGAGGGAAAGCTAGCAAGAGGCCTAACACAGAGAAACCAAGATTACTACTGGTTTCTAGGAAAGAAAAGATGGGGAGTGGAAGAAAAGATGGAGAGTCCTCAATAAAATCCACAACTCCCACCTTCTGACTTGCTGTAATTTTAATCAAATCATTCCTCCATCTCCTGCTAAGGACAGTTGATAAAAGGGCTAGGCCCACTCCTCCCCCCGCACTGCTTTGAGCTCTGAGGGGGACTAGAAAATGGGAATATTGTTGAGACAAGGGCAAACCTAACTTCCACCCAAACACAAGATGGTTCATCTATCAAAGGCAGGGTTCCCACATCAATCTTTATTGATATAGCTATTTTACCCAGCATATTTATCCCAAAGCAGGCAGTTTTCACAAACATAATAATAACACATCAAAAATAAAATCAAAAACCATTAATGAAAAATTAAAACTAAACAGCTACAACCACCAATAGAGAGCTAAACCCAATAACCAACAACCACCTGAGTGATATGATATGTGATAAGTGATCTGGAGCCATCAACTCAACTGAAACACCTGTTCTTACTTTTTTAAGAAGTTTTCAACAGATAGTGAAAAACTAGCAATGAGGAAGCCAAATAGGCTTCAAAGAGGAGAGAATTCCACAGTCTGGGGCATGTGGAAGAAAAACCTCTTCATGATCCAACCTCACATGATCCAACAAACCTCACATGATCCTCACATGATCCAACAAACAACCTTTAGTTGAAAAGAACAGGGGATCTGATGTTGAGCAAAGTGGGCAGACAGAATCATTTGGGGTGAGACAATTACACAAATATTCTGATCTCTAATTAATGCCACTAATTACGGCTTCTTTGGTTTTGGGGGATGCCATTCACTTTCAGGTGCAAGGAATTTAAAGCATTTTGAATTATCTGAGTTTATAGAGGTTTTCCAGGAGTAGTACTGCCAGAGACCTGGATAGTCAGCTCTTCAAGGATTTGTGGTTAGCTCATCCCCCCCCCAAGACCACTTGCTGTACACCAAATGCAAATTAAGTTGGAAAATTTAAGAAAAAGTACAGAAATTATAGAGATATATCATGAACCCATTGAACAGAGCTGCGATTCCCAAAGTGTGGGTCGCGACCCATCATAGTGATCCACCATAAGGGGAGTAGCCCAGTAATGAGTGCTTGACAGCGCCGCAGCGAAAACCAGAAGTGTACTCTGATTCCTGACTGGAGCTACTCTTAGCACCAGGGAGGCCTGCAGAGGGAGCTGCGGGCTTCCCACCCCTTCCAGAGGCTGGAGCAACCCCTAGACCAGGTAAGCCCCTGGGTGCCCGCAGGGCTGTGATCACTGCAGCACTGTCAAGCACCCCCTGCCCCAGTCCCTGCACCGCCAACACTTACTGTATCCCACTGACCAAGTGGGACTCTGGGAACCAGTAGTACAGGAGATCAGAGAACAGACTGGATCACCTCCATTGGTGGGGAGCCAGAAAGAATGGTGGAAGGATTTGGGTTGTGGAGTACTGCTCCTCATAATTTCTCCACTGCTTAACCCAGTGCAATTCCTATAGGTGGTTGTGTTTGTTTCTGGTGAGTGAGATAGCATTGCAGCCTAAGAGCGCAATCCTACACTGGTGTTGTGCTGGCACTGCACTCTTGTGCCGATCCAGCGCTGTCGCAAACTTTCTGTCAGGAGCATCTGCGCCAGTGAGTCGGGCACTGGACTGGCACAGGCAGCAGCGCTGGCACTTGGGCGCTACTGCGCTCTTTGGCTGTACCGATCGTGCACTGGTCGAGGGCCGGCGGTGCTTGTTTGGTGCAGAACGCCACCAAGGGCATCCCAGAGGCGTAATGGGGCAGCGCAGTGGGTGGAGATGGGGGCAGCGATGGCCAACGGCCGTAGTGCTGAACTCTAAGCTCCGTCCCCGACTGAAATGGCCCCAATTTGGGCCGCTGTTGTGCACGTTCACCTGTGCCTGCAAATCAGCAAGCGCAGATCCGAGGAGCCCTATAGGGCTGACTGGTGCTTACCCAGGTACAAGGGGAAAACCTCCCCTTGCCCTGTGCTGCGCTGCTGCTGCTTCCTACTGGGCTTAGGATCTGTGCCAGCCTTGCTTTGCTGGCGCTGCTTAGGATTGGGCTGTATTATTGTATTGTATTATTGAATGCAATGGGCTTACTTTTGAGTAAATTTTTTTTAAAAAAAACACAATTGTTTTCAAACACCTCTATACATCATCAGTGCAAATACCACATGCATTACACCATAATGCTTCTTTCCCATCACAACCCCTATCAATCCTATCTGGTCCTCCCTATTCTCCTGCTATGGGCTATGCAAGCAGAAGGGAAAGAGACTCCTTCATTCCTAAAAATCAACCACTGTCTTCCACAGTAAATGTAAGTCCCCTTACTTGGGGTTGTGCTGCAGCAACCGCAAACCTTGCATTGGATATAGTGCAGGCCAACAGACCTGCCTGTCCCAGCACAGGATAGGATGGGGCAGCCCTTGTTGTGATACGTTGTACGTTTTATTATGGAATGTCATAAGCCGCCTTGGGCATTTGCTTCAGAATGGGAAACGTGGAATGCAAATTTTCCAAGCAAGCAAGCAAGCAAGCAAGCAAGCAAGCAAGCAAGCAAACGGACGCATGCATGCATGCACATAGTGCTAAAGCAGTAGTTTTGGAGACAAATACACACTTTATTTCTAGATGGCGCATGCATAAGCCACAGCAGATGCAACTTAGGCAGAGCATCCTCTCCTGTGGCAGAATGAGGGGAAAATGCCTCTTCTAGGATTATGCCTGCCATGTGCAGTTTTTATGAGTACCTATGATAAAAAAAACAATTTGTAGTTTTTAAAATGCTTAATCATGGGTACCCTTTAACATGGTTGAAAGGGGTTTCAATCAAGTAGTCTCACCAATCGATTAAACATCAAAGCCCTGGTGTTTATGTAGGGTTGCCAAACGATAGCATAAAATTTGTTCAGCACCTGCATTCTACAGAGAAGAGCAAGTGAGAACATAATAAACTCCCTTAGGCTGGATTCCTATCCACACTTAACTGGGCGTAAGCGCCATTCATTACAATGGCACTTACTTCTGAGTAGACATGTATAGGATTGGGCTCTTATACTGTTATAATGGGCCAAACTATTGGCCCATCCTGTTTAGTATGGTTGATGCTCTCTCTCTCTCTCTCTCTCGCTCTCTCTCTCTCTCTCTCTGTGTGTGTGTGTGTGTGTGTGTGTGAGAGAGAGAGAGACAGAGAGAGAGAGAGAGAGAGATCTCCTTTGCAGAAGACTTATCATACTGGACTTCTTTGTATGTTTTATATATGCTATAGAACAGGAAAGTTACTTTGAGTGTGACTAAGGACCCAATTCCGTGCCAAGGCAGCAGTGCAGGACCCCAGAAGAGGTCAGGCCCAGAAGAGGGCGAGTCTGCCACCTAATCCTATTCCCTCCCACGTCAGAAAGCCTTACTTGGTTATTGAGCTGGTGCAGATCCCCTAGTCCCTAAATATAAGGGAACTTGTATTTCCATACCCCCAGTAGACCTTTGGCTGGCTAACTGGCCTCACGGGATACCGCTGTGGCTGTTTTGGCTCTACTATACCACTGTGCCAGCAGCCATCAGAGGATTGGGCTGGCGATATCTGGCCCATATCTCCACTGTGACGTGAATAAACTTTGTCCCTACCTTGAGGTTCCTCTTTTTGTTAGCTAGTTAGTGATCCTTCAAAAATTCTATTTCGTTTTGGTGAGGTATTTCTTAAAAAAGGCTTTCAAACAATTCCTGCAACAATGAACTTAGCATCAAAATCACAGGCTCCCTCTTATCTACAATCTTGGTGACAACCCTTTAGAATTTTAATAGACTGGTGACTGGTTTTCTTGACAAAAGTCAAGCAGACGCTTCTTGTACACGATTTCTAATATGTAATTTGCCTCGCTATCATTAGTACCAATTTGGTGTGTAATATGCCAAAATGGACCTCAATGTAATGACAGAAAACGAGAGTGAGAAAGGATTTACTCTTAGAAGGGGTGTTGTGGAAACATGTGCCAAAACTTGACAACATAGGGGGAAATGAAGGGAATATACCTCAACTGTGAAAAAGTACCTAGCAGTTACTCCAATAGTGGATAGTTCTTCTCAGGTCATTTACTTTTCAAAAACTACAAGCACAGTTGTTGTAAAATAGTACAGGCAGGCAGGCAGCCCTCCAAGCATGCAGGTAACACAGACACAAATCTATCTGGATGCATATTTCCACCTGCATCATTATGCTCACCCAGGCCCATCAAACTGGGTTGGCCTTTTGATGCGCATTCCCATCCAAGGCCACCATATGCTGATGCGCATGACATAGATGGGGCCTATTGCCTTGACCAATTTCAAAGGAACAGATTTCCATGTAGAGCTAAAATCCTAGCCACACTTTCCGGAGAGTAAACCCTGCTGGACACAGTGGGACTTATTTTTGAGTAGACAGGCACAGGGCTCTAAGAGCCCAATCCTATCCAATTTTCCAGCACCAATGCAGCTGCAATGTAGCCCCGAGGTAAGGGAACAAATATGCCCGTATATTGAAGAGGTTTCCATGACTGTTTCCCCCAACGTAGGATGCAGCGCACACCTCGTTAGTATGGTTGCATCAGTGCTGGAATATTGGATAGGATTGGGACCTAAGTGGCTTAAAGATGCACTGAGGCAGCCTAATCCAAACCAGAGCAGGAGTAGTGGGGTCTCATCGCCCATGCTGTATCCTACGCTGGCTCGGAGCAGGCTGGAGAACTCTGTGAGGGAAGGGGACCTTTGTCTCCTTATACCAAGACTGTGCAGTGGGGCTACTTGGATCGGTACCAGCTAATTAGCTGGCACAAGTCTGAGTAGCCCCATGTCGAGCTTTCAGGCTCAGAAAGGGGAACAGGATAATGTGTACTCCAGTGCCACCGATCCTGTCCCCCCCGGACCTGAACCACCCCTCCCCGTTCCTTGGAATCCAGCGCAGTCCTTCTCACTGGCACTGCTTGCTCTCTGGGTGTCGCAGCACACTTTATGGTGCATTTGCAATACCCTTGGCCAGTGCAGTGGTCGCTGTGTCAGCGCAGCACGCCAATAGGATTGCTCTGTAAGACTATTCTGCCTTTTTCCCTAGCAGGTTCCATGCACAGTCTGTGTACATCAGTTCTCCAAAGACTGTCAGATCCGAAAATGATGAAGGAAAGAGGAACACATTCTCTCTTCTCCTTTGGAAAAGGTGTACCAGAGAGTCTCCTTCAGGCAACACCACCTCACTGACAGTAATGTGGTGAGGACGATTCTCATTGGAGAAGCGATGGCTTTGCTTGTGACTTACTAATTTGGCCTAGTCATTTTTGGATGGCCCAAACACATACATATTGTGGTAGTCAATGAACGAGGCAGTGTAAATTAAATCAAATCAGTATCAGGCAAGGCAACAGATCTGGCACATACTTACATTGGAACTGTACTGGTCCTCTGAGACACATTTTGTGCTCACACAGCTGCCCCTAAAATCAATATATTCACTGTAGCAGGAGTTATACATGAGCACACCCATGCTAAACCAATAATTCTCAAGCCATACTGGAGGGGAGAACACAACAGTGTAGCTTCAGAAAATTGCCAGTGTGTGGCAAGAAATAAATTGAACACAAAAAACTGCCTTATATGGCCTAAGGGCCAATCCTATCGAACTTTCCAGCTCCGATGTAGCTTTGCTAGCAGGACATACACTGCATCCTGCAGTTAGGGAACAGTCATGGAAGCCTCCTAAAGGTAAGGGTAGATTTGTTCCCTTATCTAGGGACTGCATTGTGTCTACATTGACACTAGAAAGTTTGGAAGGATTGGGCCCTTAGAAATGTAGTCCATCTAGATCCGTACTGTGAACACTGATTCTAGAATTCCAAGCAGAAATCTTTCCCAGCCCTACCTGGAGATACCGGAAACTGAGTTTGAGATCTATAACATGCAAAGCAGGTGATCAATTTCTGAGCCATGATTCCTCCCTCATTCAATAAATAAGGGCTCCAGTGAGCTCAAAGCACCCATCCATACAGGTAGTTGCCTGCTATGTATCAGTACAATAAAGGTGGCCTTCGGTATCCATGGGGATCTGTTCCTGGACCCCCACCCGCGGATATCGAAACCTGTAGATAATTGAACCTGCGGGTTGGGAACATCAGAGGACCTTTGGACATGCCCAGAAGTACCTTCCAGTCATGCCCAGAGCTGTTCTGAGGCACAAAGATGCTGCGTGCAACCTCCCTGTGCTTCAGAAGGCATTTCAGAGCCTTTGGAGATAAAGTTCCAGTTTTTCGCTAAACTGGAAGTATGTCTTAGAAGGGTCTGGTAGGCCTTTTGAGGCATGGGAAGATTGTGCATGGTCTCCACACACATCAGAAAGCCTCTCTCCCAACATAACAGGAATTCCCTCTGGTCGTATCCAGGAAGTACAGGAAGCTCTCCTGACCCCCATTGGGTCAAATCCATGGGTCCTGAATCCGCAGATAAGGATGGCCGACCTGTACTGTAAACCAGTGTTATTCAAACTATGGGTCAGGACCCACTTGGTGGGTCGTGACCCAATGTCAGGTGGGTCGCAGAAAGCTGGGAGCAGCCATCTTGGAAACTGCAGACTTTACTCTTTTTATATTTCTTTTCTGAGTGTTAACAGTTTGAGTAATTGTCCCCCTTCAACACAGCACAGTGTCTTTTCTAGTTGCTGTTGCTGGTGGTGTTCTACATTTTTTTTAGATTGTGAGCCCTTTGGGACAGGGAGCCATTTAATTTTATTATTACTATTTACCTGTAACCGCTTTGTTAACTTCATGTTGAAAAGCAGTATATAAGTACTATTTGACTGATTGATTGAATTTTCAAGTGAGGATTTTTTAAAATTTTGTTTTTAGTTCAGTACTTTTATATCATATTTTGTCCTAATCTTGCTTTCTGTCAGGAATGTTTCATGGTTGTACAATTCCTACAGTCCAAGAATTCCAATTTGCATTTTAGGAGTGTCATTTTATTATGTTACAGTGACAGCACATCCTGCCACAACATCACTTCCAGGTTAATGACATCACTTCCGGTGGGTCTTGACATGAGTACCATTCTAAAAAGTGGGTCCTGGTCTAAAAAGTTTGAATACCACTGCTGTAAACTATTCCAGCCTTGCCTCCTTCTAATCATTCTCTGCTGGGGTGGGCAATTCTGCCACTCCTGCACTTTGTTTATATCATTCAACCACTCCTGCAGTGATTATGCAGTGATAAACTGCACAATCACCTGCTCTCAGAGGAGATGTGCATCTCTACAGGTGCTATTGCTCTGGACGTGCATCTTTCAAAATGTAAAGTCATCCCCAGGTAACTGTATGCGAACGAGCGAGTGAGCAAGCGAGTAGAATTGAAGACAGACAATGCTCACTGTTCGGCTGCAATCCTATGCTCACTTATCTATAAGTAAATCCCATTGAACACACTGGGACTTACTTCTGAGTAACTATGCATATGAGTATAATGTTATGCACTCTAAAAGTGTGCCTACATTTTAGTTCAAAAAAAAAAATGGTTTAGCATTCAAAAATTGTGTGAAGTTGACCGAGTATGCGCTGCTCTGAACTTCTGGTCAAAAAGAGAGTTGGAACTCAGGAGTGGGGAGGATGCCAATTAAATGGCCTCTTGTTTTAGAACAAGCAAAAGGAGGTGCACTACCCTATGGAATTATTTGCCATAAATGGTAATTCGGTTGTATAAATGGCTTCCTTCCATTCATGAAAGGGAACTCACCTGTGGCTATTATGCCAGAAATGTACAGCACAATCATAGGCATGTCTACTCAAAAGTAGGTCCCATTGTGTTCAATTAGACATACTCCCAGGAAAGTGCAATGACTCTATAGGGCTTTAATGCTATGGGATCCTACTAAGGCCAACAACATTATTGGCTTCAGACTTGCAGGTGACAAGTTATTGTCCATATATATTGCCAGGGGATTTTGGTCTTCAGATTACTGGTTACTATAAAATGAGGTAGTGGTAGTGAGTGGCATGGAATTTTGACTTTAAGTTACTCATGTAGAAAAGGACCAAACCAACTCAGGACAAAATTTTAAAAAGAAACAAATAGAGTGGCAGATTTCAAAATATATTATGAGATAGATTGCTAGAAAGCTTTATGTAGGGCTGCCTTCTCCTGGGTGAACCTGCCTCGCAGCCAAGACAATCATTGGAGGCTTGTCTTTGGGCGGCTATCAGAGAGAAGGTTTTTTCCAACTATGGAATTCCCTTTCAAGGGAGACCTGCCTGGCACCTTCATTGTTTATTTGGGCCATTGCTGCTTAACTTTCGTGATTCAGGGCACAATCCTAACCTGGAGTTAGGCCGGCACAGTTAGGCCAGCAAAGTTTGGCTGGCACAAGGGCCACTGTAAAGCGTGTTGGACCACTCCTGGAGTCAGGGAAGATGGCGCACGTCTGTGTGCCGGCCTCTCTGATTCCGAGAGTGGTCCAAACATATTTTAAGATGTCCCTTGCTCCGGCCTAACTTTGCTGGCCTAACTGTGCCGGCTTAACTACATGTTAGGATTGCGCCCTTAATTTATTGCAGTGTTTTTAATTGTTGCTTTTAATGTCTGTGTATTGGTGTAATCTTTAATTCTGCCCACTATTTTCTTTTATGATGTCTGATAAAACTTTGTTTTTGTGCAACTTTGTTAAAACCTTGAACGTTATACCTGAAAGCAGCACATTAAAAAAAACCCAATAAATACATATCTTGCTGCCTGATATGATTGCTCTTTCAGAGTAATTGCTCATAATCAGGGCTGTGTGTACGCTGCACTAAATTGGTTCTCGGGCAACCTAAAAAGCTGAATTCTGTGACCTGCTTAAATTATTCAGATTCAGCAAATTTGAATATATTTATATTGTATAACTTATTCTGCAGCTGTAACTGTTTCGCTCTGGGTTTACTTGTGATGGGTGGGAGAAGACAACAAGGATCAATGCAGAGTGCTGAAACATGGGAAACATTATTAAGCCCCTTTTTAGCTTCTGAGGGTTCAAACAGGCTGTGCCCACACATCTCTGCTAACCCCTGCTAACTGGCCAAGAGGCACTTTTTCAAGTGGTGGTGCTTCTCTTATATTTAGAAGGGGGAGAGTAAATGTCCCTCTTCACCCCAGCACATGCACAGTGTCTTTTCTAGTGGCTGTTGCTGCTGGTGGTCTGCATTTTTTTTAGATTGTGAGCCCCTTTGGGACAGGGAGCCATTTAATTGTATTATTATTTGCCTGTAAACCGCTTTGTGAACTTTGTGTTGAAAAGCGGTATATAAATACTATTGATTGATTAATCTCTTTGCAGCAGCCATAAGGAAAACTTCTTTTAAAAAACATGAAATGTGAGCTTTTCAAGGAGCTAAATTCTGAACGCAGCACCAAATTCAGCACTTTTTCCCTACGTCCCATGGAATTGTGGCATATACATAGCCCTATTCATCATATATTTGTGAATACAAGTTCTGTTTTGTCTGAGCTGTCATCTAATTCTAAAGGATACTCATGGAAACACTTGGTAATGATCGCTCACAGTAGGATACTGGGCTAGATAAACATTGCTTTGAACTAGGGTAGCATTTCTTGTATCCGTCATCCTTTTCTTTATTGTGCATGTTGTTAACTTTACTGTTTGAAAAGAAAGGAGGATATCATTGAGAACTTGAGGCTCTACTCTTCCCTGTCTTGCTAGAGCAAGTTCAGATGTTCTTGTAAAGAGTGCTCCATGGATGCAGTGGATGCAAGGGATAGCTGGCCTATTCGTTTTCCAAATGCTCTTCTCTGTCCAAAAGGAACTCTTTTTGGGGGCATGGAAATCATGGCTTTCTTAATCACCACCATAGCAATTTTGAGGCAGGATTATTCACCAGTGTCCATTCCAGGATCTGGTAACACATCCCAGTTAGAGAAAGTCAACTGTAGACACCCACCGGAGACAAATGTCAGGCAGTATACCCCTATGTCACTTAGCACACACGTTTGTGATCTGGATAGTCTTGTCATCCCTAGAGATGTAAAACACAACAAATAATTCAAGGTATCTCAGATTACTGTGTACCTTCTTCAGCAAGATCCTGCCAATGGCCTTTGGAAACAGCAAACAATATTTGTCCCTTTACCCCTTACTTCATTGGCACAAGTTTTCTATTTTCCCAAATACCTTAAAGTGGGCATACCCTTACAAATGGACATTAATGACCCTTGCCATGAGCTCCATAGTGTTTTCCTATTCCTTCTTATTTATGCTTTGTTATGTTCCTTCTTATGGTATGGGTTAAGAAGGCACTACAACAGAGCCTGATAGTCAAAGCAGGAAAAGGCTTAACACAGCTCAAATTGAGAGTGCAATCCTAACCTTGAATTAGGCTGGCACAATTAGGCCAGCAAAGTTTGGCCAGCACAAGGGCCCCTGTAAATCATGTTCGGACCATTCTTGGGGTCAGTGAGGATGGCGCACATCTGTGTGCTGGCCTCTCTGACTCAGAGTGGTCTAAACATACTTTACGGTTTCCCTTGTGCCAGCCAAACTTTGCTGGCCTAACTGTGCTGGCCTAACTCCAGGTTAGGATTGCGCTCTAAATGTAAGTGAATTAACAAAAAGCTAAAGTTTTAATAGCAAAATGGTCATCAAGATCAGGAGGCTAATTTACTCCATCACTTCTGAATAAGTTTCAATACTTACCAAAGATAATGAGTCAGACTCCAGGAAGAAAATCAATTATAAGCGATATGGTGTGAATGTGTGAAAGAAAAAGAAAAAAAACCTTAGAACTAGCTAATCTCATTCATAAATAAAGCTTCAACATTATTGACTTTATGTCCTATATTCAGGCAGCCCAATATCATTGTAGGAACAAATCTTCCTTGGGACAGATTATCTGGTGATCCCAGTGTTTCTCTCTCTCTCTCGTTTATATTATATTTCTATATTTGATTGACTTGCTGTAGTCATGTGGAACTCTGTACTTTGCAGTCATCTCTTCATAATAACTCTCTGCTTGTGACATGCTGAATTTGGAATGACATGGATTAATTTACATATGTGGGCTCTACCTTGGAACAGGAAGTTAGACTAAGTAGCAATCTGGTCCTTTCAAGCATTATAGCCCAATGATCCATTTATGGATAGGTTTTTTGTTTTTATCATTTTGTCTTTAATTTGAGTCTTTCCTTGGAAATCCTCTGAGAGACTCATAGGTATATTAATTCCAATATGTAAATTTATCTCAATGGTCAGTGACTGTAACAGAAAGGCAATCAATAATGGATGGAAATCACATGACTAGCAAGGATTCTGTATCCTTAAAATGAGCATGGATATTCATGGGTGATGACTTCTTAAAAAAAATCAACATTAACAGCAATATTATAAAAACGTAGATACAGCATTTAAAAGAAAACAAATCAGTAAGGGATCTAGAAGGGGCACCACATAATCTGAAAGCTAGTCAGTTCTGTAAAGTTTCTTTCACTATTAACTTTTACAATGCACAGAAGGTTAAACATGTTAAAATGAAATTGAAACAAATCTTTATCTCTAAATGGGAATGAAAGGAGAAATTTTCATAAACCAACTTACCAGCCAAACTAGCAGTACAATCCTAGGCTTTACTATTCAGAGGTAAGGCTGCAATCCTATGCACAGTTTCTGGGAAGTAAGCCCATTTCACACAAAGAAATTTACTTCATTACATAGGTTTGTGCTGTTTCTCATTGTATTCAATGGTGCTTACTCCAAAGAAAGTGTGTATAGGGTTGCAGCCTAAAAACACACTTCCTAATTCCGGGCAAGTGAAAGTACAATGATTAACAATTGGTAAAGACTGTCCAGAGTCTAGAGGAACAGAGACTAATTCATCATCATTTCCAATGAAAGAGTTTCAGATTCCTTCTGAAAGAGTACTTTTAGCCAAACACAAACTATGAGAGATCTACCAGCTTGTGATAGCAGATTAGTTCTCACTAACTACCATTGGAATTTGAATAAATTCCAAAATTCTGTTCTATACATTTAGAATAGGAGGGTTTCTCTCTGACTTTGTAAGGAAGAACAGAATAAACTTTAAGTTCTATAGTCAGTAAAAATAATTTTAGTAAATTCTACCAAGTTCTGTGTTATGGTTGGGTTATTAATTATAATCTTCTGCTAGTTGGTATGCTCAAACTTCTGTCTACAAGACTATTTCAACACCTTAATAACATGTTATTAGTCCCTTCAACAGGTAAACATTGTATAGCCTTGCAAATATGAGGTCCTTCATATCCTGAAGCATGTTGCAATAAGATAGATATAAACCTGTAACGATATCTGTTTAGTATCAAAGCGCTAATCTTTATTGAGCAATTGCCTAGACTTTCAACCCTAGTATCCATTAGCAAACTGCTAACAACTTTTTCAAATAATTAGAAAAACCATTAACTATGTTGATACTGTATAGATGAAATATGCAGAATTAAAGGCCCCCTGACCCACACAATATGATTTACAGAGATGCAGTATAGTAGTTAAATATGCTATTTTTAAGGTTTAGGATGAAATAGGAAGTGATGTAACTAGCACCAAATGACAGCAGTTGTTCCAACTTAATAGGTCATTGTATGTCCTTTTTTTTTTTTTTTTGCCATGGGGTGTCCTGGACGTGGCTGTTCAATACGATAATGAGGAGGGTTCATTATAACTTGGTGGCTATAATCTAGTGTCTATTGCATCAATCAGAGATATGATTATTTCTAAATGCTAGATTGACTCATTTGAGGACTGTTCCAGACCCTGGATCCACTGTACAGAAGCCACGACCATGTGGACATGTGGCCAGCCACACTGTCCATACAGGCTTGCAGTTTTGCTTCTTGCTTCATTCCTGGTGATGACTTCCAGTGTCATGGAGAGAATCCAATGGTGGATTCACATGACAATTGGTAAACACAGAATGGCTCACCACCTGGTGCAGCTGCTACCTGAAGGTTGTTTCAAGTAGCTTTCAGGCAGCAGCCTGTTGTGTGAACAGCCGCTCTCTGAATCAAAGATTTCAGTTATTTTCATTTATAATAAACAACACGTGTAGCACCTCAACAGTGCAAGATGCTTTAAAATTATTTTGTATCTCATTGTGCTTCAAAATAAAGACAGGAAGTAGGTTGAGTGAGTTCTTGTTTAACAAATGGAGATTTGAAGCTGAGAGTGACTTATTTGCTCAGGGTGGTCATTTACTATGTTAAGAGCATCATTTAGCCCATTTCCCAGATCCAAATACAACACTCAAGCTACACTGATTCCTTGAGATTGCTATGATATACTGCAGTCCTCATTGATGTGCTGTTTATTTCTTTAGCCATCTCCACGCTAGAATAAGAAAGCAATGAGGTCCTTGTATTTGATAAATGCATCAGAATAATTCTGAAAGAGTTCAATTGCTACTCAGAGCAATTATTACAACCTCCTCTGCCCCGCAGATCATCCTTTCTCACTAGAAATTGCTTCACAGCAGTTTTAGAAGCAGAGAAAACGTGTAGAAGGCTAAATAAGGTGCCACAGATAGGCCCAAGCAGTACAGAGGAAATACAGTCCATAAAAACAAGCCCCATAAGAAAATAGACTGTATTTTCCGCTATGGGCTTTACAACTAGAATTTCCTCGGGGAATGGGAGCTGTCCATTTCAGCACCACGGGCCTAAAACGCACACTAAAACTGGCCCCCCTACTTCCGCAGAAAAACCGCCGACCAAGCAAAAAAAATAAAAAATGAAGATTGTTATCAATATCGCTATGGGGACGGCGACGATTGGCGACTTGCAAACACAAACACACTCCACATTCAAAGCTGCTTTTCCCATACACCTTATAGGGATTCGACCGATTTTACGAGGGAGGGGAGACCGCGCTATCAAGAGGCAAAAGCCAATCGCCCCTCGAAGGAAAGTCTTTGGGGAAGCCTCTGAAACTCCTCCCATTGTCTTCTGCAAACCCCCTTCCCCTCAACATCTCCTTGTTCAGAAGAAGGTGCAGGACGCCGGGGGTCATGAGTTCCCACGGTGGAGGAAAACGCTGCAGTGTTACCAGAAGCAGGGTGCGAGACAAGTCAGCGTGCCAGAGAGAAGCAGCCATTCCCCCCCCCCCAGCACCCCCCCGAGAGCCTCGTCCACACAGAACACGCCAGGCCTTTGCAACACCCCAGACGGGGGGGGGGGGTGAGACAGAGAGGGGTGTGTCTGCGTGGAAAGCCGCTCTCACGCCCGCAGTCTCTGCCCCTAACCCTTCGCAAACTGAGAACTCCAGGAGTGTTGCAGCGTAGGCGCCCCTCTCCCGCCCAATCCGGAAAAATATACCTTTGCTCTCCTCAGCAGCCACCGGTGCCGCGGACTCCCTCTCTCCCCCTCTCCCTCTGGCCCTTTCAACTTCCTCCACGCCCCCTATGTCCTCCCCACGTAGGCTAAATGGACGGGAGGCGGCGTGTATCGGGGATTGCTTGGCACCCGACCCGGCTCCGAGCAAGGAGATTTGCAAATAGACAACACCCCTCCTCCTCCAAACTCAGATAAACTTGCCGTCCTTTCATTTAGTCCTCTGGGGATATGCGGGGGCGGGGGCTATCAGATCTCCGTTCCCCAAACCGAGGGGAGTCTCTCGCCATTTTTCGATTCCTCCCCCTCCCTGCATCTTGCCAACCCCCTCCTAGGAAGAGACGTTTGCTCGGAAGGCCATCCCAGTGACTTCAATAGGACTAACTCCCAAGTAAGTGCATAGAATTACAGTCTAAAGACAAGAGGCTCTTGGGGGTTGGAGGAACGTATGTATCGATGTACAGACATGCATCTACATATGCATATAAACACACACACATATACCGAGACTTTGCGGAGGATCTTCTAGAGCTGGGATGGGATGGGGTGGTTTTTGCGGCGATGCTGACAATGACACCCCCTCCCGCTCGCTAAGACCCAATGCAGACCGAGGGCCCGGACTCCAGGATGGGGAGGCTTGCCAAGAAAAGGTGGCCCGCTAATGTTGGGGGGAAATGCACCAGCCGCCCCAGCCCCCACACCACCACCTTTAACTCTCTCCTCCCCACCCCCGCCCCAGCTGCTGGCCTGCCTGCAGAAGCGAAGAAGGCAGTAGCGCTCTCCTTCCCCCAATGCAGAAAAGATGCTCAGAAGGTGGCTGGGGGAGGCGGGGGTGGGAAGCGAAAGGACCGGCTTTCCCCAGCTTGGGAAGGCTCACAGTTGGCCCGCAGCCACGCAGACAAGAGCGCAGGGCCAGGGGGCTCGAACCCCCACTACACCTCCACCCCAAGGTACCCAGAAGTCAGCTTTGGAGGGCTTCCCAACTGGTGAGGAGGAAGGAAAGAATAGTGTTTCTATGCGCCTGGAAGCGGGGCGGGGGGGCAAGAAAGCTAGCCCCATGTGGGGAGATGGTGCACCAGACAGCCTTTAATTCCCTCCCCCAACTGAGCAATGGCTTAGAAGCTCTATGGAGGGGGGCAGGGGAAGTGATCACCAACTAAACTGGGACTGGGGTCATCAAGGTAGTGGGCCCCGCGCGCCCCAAGCGGGTGGAGGTAGACAAGGGGGGACCGTCTAGTCCTCCACCCAGCAAGTTGGAAGAGTGAAAACGGACTGGGGAATCGCTCTGCGGCAAAGCCCCTGCCTGGAAGAGGATGGGGGGGGGAAGGGAAGGTTGGGAAAAAAAACCCGGCCAAGGAGAGCCAGATCTGGGGGATCCCCGGGCGCCCCCTCGTCCTGCGCGCCCGGCCGAGCCCCCCTCGGGCTGGCGGTGCAACTTACTGTGGCTGCGGCGCTAGCGCGACTCCTGCAAGGCGTTGCTGGACTGCAGAGGTGGGGAGGCTGCAGGAGAAACTGCGGTTGTCGCCATCTTGGTGCGCTGCCTCCCCCCCCAGTGCAGCGCGCCGTTCCCTTGCATAATTGATGACTCTCAGCAGAACGCTTGGGGAGCGTGGCAAAAATCTGTGCGCTCGCCTCCCTCCCGCCCGCCCGCCCTCCTCCGGCCCAGCCCCGGCAGTCCCAGCCCGGGCTCGCTCAGGGACCAGGCGGCAGGCGGCAGCCGGTCCCGAGCACTGCGCAAAGTTGGGAGAAAAGTTGGAAGCCCTCCGGGAGAGAAGGAAGGGTCTCTCGCCGGCCGCTTCTCCGTGGAGAGCGGAAGCCCACTCACTTGGGACACGTTCCCGGGACGTGGAGAGCAGGAACGGGAGCTGGGGAGCGGCAGGCCCGAGGCCACGACGATGGGCGCGGGATCCGAGCGCCCCTCGGACCGATGGAAACCAGCTCCGCGCAGAGGTGGAGGCGGCGCGGGGATTCCCCACTTTCAGCGACGCCCCGGAACCGGGAACGCTGGGCTGAGCGGAGACGAGGAGCCGGACCAGCAGCAGTGTGCATGCCACCGGGAAGCGTGGACGCGGCGGCAGCGCGAAGCAGCAGAAGGGGCCCAGCGGCGCCCCGAGCTGTGGGAGGAATTGGCATCCCTACCCACTGCCAGGGACGCTTTGGGCCATGGCCTGAAACCGGACCGCTAGGAGGAATTGGAGAGCAGGCACCAAACGCTGCGGGGTATCACAAGGTCAGGAAGAGTCCGGGAAAAGGCTATCCCTAAACCCAGCCGTAGTTTCTTTTAGACAGACTCCGTGCCACTTGTGACAAGTTGTCTGGTTTACACAAACTCACGCAGAGGGGAAAGAGTGGGGCAAATGGCAAGTCATATGGCCAGAGGATGACCAAGGAAAAACAAGGAACTCTACCTGTTGTCCTCAAGTCACAGGGAACCAAATGACCCTGCTATGGAAACCAACAGGAGTGTGACAACCATCCAAGCCTTTCTCCCTCCCTGGTCACCTCCTTTCCCACCTAGATGGATGATATACTATATGAATGAGTCAATGTTCCAAAAGAGCTCTTGGAAGGAGGTGACCCCTTTGTTTGAACCTGAATTTCATTAACATTTCTGTAACATAGCAAAAGATTCGAGGGCTTCTATGCTATTCTGCTCACATAATTTATTGTGTTAATTTCTACCAGGAAACTGGGCCACTTGGTCCTACTTAGAAGTAATTATTCAATTATTGTGTCAGCTGCTTGGGCTGGAAGCTTTGTCCTCTCCCCAATCCTGACAGAACACAGCTAAGCTTTTCATGAAAACATTAGTTGATGATGATCATCATGAAGAAAGACAAGGGAGATCCCCCAAATTTCTGATACCACCTTATATCGAGCAAACAGCACTGGGAAGGCAAGAAGTCTTTTGAGATACATAGCATTCTTTTCCAGTCATGAAAGGGTATATACAAATTAAGAAATGAATTTGTCCTAGTCCTGAGCAGAATTTGCTGTTGTGGGACAAAATTGCTGCATACCTTTCAGTCCTGGATTTTAGTTCCTTCCAGAATGAATGAGTTTGTTTCCTTTAATGTTTGTCTTCTTCAATTAACTACTAGACTATGAAGTTCAGCCTAGAAAAAAATAGGACAGTCTAGAAAGAACAAACAGTACTAGAAAAGAGAAGGGAGTGGGCAATTCTTTGTTTACTATCTGTATATAGAATACTTAAAGGTAAAGGTTTCCCCACGAGGAATGGTCTAGTCGTGACCAACTGTAGGGGGTGGTGCTTGTCCGTTTCTAAGCCGAAGAGCCAGCATTTTGTCCAAGGACAAGCTTCCATGGCATGGAACACTGTTACCGTCCCACCGAAGTGGTACCTATTTATCTACTTGCATTTTTACATGCTTTCAAAGTTCTAGGTTGGCTCACTCTGTTGGGTGGTCTCGAACTGCTAACTTTCTGGTCAACAAACTCAGCTCAGCGGTTTAACCCACAGCGCCACCACATCCCTATAGAATACTTACTGGTTAGGCAATAACGCAAGTGTGGCTCAGTAGTTAGTGTGTTGGGGTTGGATGAGAAAAACCTTGGCTCAGAACTTTGCTTCACTACGAGACAAAAGTAAGGCTGCACCTGAAATGCAAATTTAGTAGAATAAAGGCTGCAAACTTACGCACACTGATCTGGGAGCAAGCCCCATTGAACACAATGGTGTTACTTCTGAGTAGAATTGCATAGGATTGCAGTGTAAGTGGTTAGAGGAATTCATTAAAGCAGGGATGGCCAACCTTTCAACTTTAGGGCTCCTGGTCCTTTAACAATTGTGTAGAAGAAGGAATTCCAGCAGGTGCAGCTTGTCATCTCACAGGTAACAAGCTGCACATGTTGAAATTTCCTCCTGTACACAATTGTTAAAGGTCCAGGAGCCCTAAAGTTGAAAGGTTGGCCATCCCTGAATTAAAGCCATTTTGGACACCAAAAAGGTGTTCTTGGTTAATCAGGGGGGGGGGGGGAGAGCAAATTTAATTTATCTTGTTATTTGTAATGCAAGGCCTTATACAAATGGCAAAAGGCAGGCACAATTTTAGAAGAGGATCCTCCCTCTTGGGGAAGGAGAATGCCTCTTCTCAGGGGATACCAAGCATGACACTTATGTGCATTATTGACCCAGATTGCCCATGAGAACCAGGGGATGTGACCATATCACACTCTTGTGATATCCTCTGTCCCTGCCACTGATTTGTTACTAGTGTTCAATCAGTGGAATTATATCTTTAAAACACTACATGGTCTGGGATCCAGGTCAGGAATGTAGCTAAAGAAGTGCAGGGGGTTGCAACTGCCCCGGGCAACAAGCTTTAGGGGGCAACAATCTGAGCTGGACACTAGTGGCCAAAATGGTGAAAACCTTGGTATGCATGAATAATACCATCATGCCATATACCATTTGATGTGGAATTTCATGTAGAATGCAGTCAAACAAATCAGAGTATAATATCTTTATCAAATGTTATGGCCAGAAAATGGAAAAAAAATCTGTCATGTTAAAATTTGATTTGTTAAAATAACAGTTTGTAGCAATAATAGTCATGTTATATATCATTTGATGTGGAATTTTATGAAAGGAGTGTAATACCTTATTTCTATCCAACGTTATGGCCAAAAAATGAAAATATGACTGTGATGTCACTTCATGTTGTGGTGTTACTTCCGGGGCATCATTTTGTCCTTCACACTAGGCTACACTTTCATTAGCTATGCCAGTGATCCAGATACTTGGATTGTCTCTTTTCACATGAAGCTGCCTGTCCCCTGGGGAAGGTGTGGTTGAAAGTGAAACATGGCAGGGTCTTTCTTGTGGAACTCCCTGCCAGATAAGTCCCACCTTGTTTGCTTTTTGTAAGCAGGCAAAAATGTTTTCATTGTGTCAGGCATTTGGGTTGCAATCCTATCTACACCTACCTAGGAGTAAACCTCATTGGCTATAATGGTGCTTATTGCTGAGTAAACGTGCATAGGATTGGGTAAGTTGAGGTGCTTCTCTTCTGCTTCATTTAATTAGCACTGTGCTTCTCTTGTTTATGCTTTTAGATCTTAATTTATTATACAGTTTGTGTAACTTTATTCTCTGAGCCATTTTCAGTCCCCGTGGTTGGGGAGAAAGGTGGCATATAAATGTTTTTACTAGATCAATAAGTATTGAAAAACAAAGAGAATCCCTGGTTCAGATCCTTGCTTTATGATGAAACTCATCAGGTGGACAGAAACAAATCACCATCTCTCTTGGATTAAGTTATATATAATAGCAGGCCTGATATTGGGCTTCTGGGAGGAAATGAAGTACTCATTTAAAATAGATTGTTGTTGTTGTTCAGTTGCTAAGTCGTGTCCGACTCTTTGCGACCCCATGGACCACAGCACGCCAGGCCTCCCTCTCCTCCACTAGCTTCCGGAGTTTGCCCAATTTCATGTTCATTGCTTCGGTGACACTATCTAACCATCTCATCCTCTGCCGCCCCCTTCTCCTTTTGCCTTCAATCTTTTCCAGTATGGGGGTCTTTTCTAGAGAGTTCTTTCTTCTCATGAGGTGGCCAAAGAGCTTCAGCTTCAGTATTTGTCCTTCCAGGGAGCAATCAGGCTTGACTTCCTGTAGGATTGCCCAATTGGATCTCCTTGCAGTGCAGGAGACTCTCAAGAGACTTCTCCAGCACCATAGTTCAAAAGCATCTATTCTCCCAGCACTCACAGCCATACATGCAAAATCTTAACGTTAACAAAAAGGTTAAGAAAGCAACTAAAAACACAGTTCCCAACTCCAGGTGTGTGTGTGTTTAGTTTCAGCTTAAGGACCAGAATTTAATATCTATCTTGAGGGTTCGCTACTGTTTCAAGTGTCACAGTTCAAGTCAGATGTGAACAAACTAGAATGGGTACCAAGAACTACAAAAATGATGAAGGGAATAGAAAAGAAGTCTAGAGTTAAGGTGGTCAGTTGCGATCCTACTGTACCATTAAGAGGGTGGGGGCAAATGCCCTGGGCGCAGCACTGATGAAGCTGGAGGAGGGTGGTGATGAGGCCTCTCTGAGTTTGGCCTGCCTGCCCTCTCTTGCCTCCATTTTGACCACCCTGGATGGAGTGGCCAATGGGAGCCTGGCGTGGGGTGGGGGCGGGCAGAGCACTGCAAGGGGTGGGGAGCCAGTGGAGAGGGCAGCACTCCTCCATCTCTGCCTCTGGTGGCTGTTCTGCCAAATTCCCTGCCAGGGCACCCCAAGGGCCCTAATGCTAACTAATGCTAACTAGGCTAATTAGTTTCCCCACAGAGCGGCCTCAGGGATAGGCAAGAGGGAGGGGGTTCGGTCACCCACTGGGCCTCCTCTCTTCCAGCAGCTTTGTTTGGGATCACGGGCTGGCCAGCTTCCTCCAGACTGCCCTCATCACTGGCTTAGCTCCAAACTAATTCTAGCACCAACAAACCCCACCACCAAACAATAGGCAGTCAGCTTGCCTAAGCCACAACTGCCTTCTCCACTTGGTGGCTCCAGGGGCAGCCATATAACAATTCCCAATGGTTATTCTAAAACAACCTTACCTTATCTAGTCCTTCAGCCAGTTCCCCAGTCCATCCAACAGTCCTTCAGGTAGGTGGTCCAGCCAGCACTCCATCAGTAAGTCCCCATCCATCCATCCATCCATCCATCCATCCCCTATGAAAGGTGCCCTTCGCCAGCACCTACCAAGATCCCAATCACCCTTCCTTTCTTCCAGCACCTACCCCAGTCCTCCCTCCAGCTCCTGCCTCCCACTTTATACTGAGGCCAGCCAATCGGTGTCTGTAGCTAGGCAGGCTCTAGCATCAGCCACGCCCATCTGCACCTGTGCTAACCTCTTCCTAGCCAGGGGCCTCATCAGCCTACAGCTGTGCTCCGGAGGCTTGCAAAGACCTTGGGAGTTAACCCTATAATCCCTGGCTTATCTGGGACAAGGGGCCACTGCTGATACCATTCCCTATCTCCTCGGGGTAGCTACTGCCTTTTCCAATACAGTGGCACATTGGCTGAAGGTGGTTAAAGTAATATGTACCAATGGTTTCAAAAGGCTTCCAGGCTGAAAAAGAGAGGGTAAAAGTTTCTGGCAACTGGCACAGCCACGTTGCATGGTCTCCACTTCATCCAATGCAGCTGAAGAGGCAGCTGAAGGTCTCGGTGTAAGGGGATGTTTTTCTTTTACCCAGGTAAAGCCTCAGCCATCCCTATGGGGCTTCTCAGATCTGTGCCAGCTATTTAGCTATTGCAAATCCGGGAAGACCATGTAGGGCTGTTGGTAACAGGGGCTAGGATATGGCAGAGGAGACCTCTGCTCACCCCAACCCATTCCTGGGCCTGATCCTCTCCCTTTCTGCCCTTTCCCCACCCAAAAACACCACCTCCTTGCCTTCATCCTGCCACCACTGTCTTCCAGCCTCTCCACCTGGCCAGCGCAGGGTTGGGGTCTGATGCTGGCAAGCTGATGTGGGCCTCTGCGCTGGCCTAGCCAGCTTTCAAGTAGGCACAAACATGCCTTAGGGGAATGGCCGCGTAAGCTCAAGTGAAAGATCAGATTGCGATGTGAAGCAGATATTGTAAATGATAGAGAGGCAGAATGTTATTAAACTCAGTAGGGAGAATTTTTACTGTAAGAGCAGTTCTGCAAAGCCATTATCTGCCTCAGAAAGGTGGATGGGAAGAGGAATTGTGGAATCCACATCCTGCAAAAAAAAATGAAAATTTAGACAAGGTCCTTTTCATTAAGGCTTTATGTAAAAGATATCCTGCATTGGTAAGGAAATTGGACTAGGAAATCCATATAAAATTTCTTGTGATTTTTGTACATTTCTCTATATCAAGCACTTGCTCAAATAGCATGCAATGTTTACATAGCACTTTAACAATGTTTATCATGCTGTTGTAATAGTACATTAATTGGGCCTTCAAACACAGGCTTCAATCCAGAAAGTGCTTTTTAAAATCCCACGAAATCAATGGCAATTAAGAGCTTAACTGCACAGTTAAGTCTTGTTCATTTCAATGGGACTAACTACACAAGTTTATTCAGCACATGTTTACACAAAAGTGAGTTCCACTATGTTCAATACTCCCAGTCACATGTTCCTAAGATTGTAGCCATAAGTGTACTTATTATTAGAACATAACAACCCCACTGGATCAAGTCAAAGGCTCATCTAGTTCAGCTTCCTGTGTCTCACACTGGCCCACCAGATGCCTCAGGGATCACACAGTAAACACAATATTTTTTGAGTTACCCTATTGGTTCTCTATTTGTTAAGCACTGAGACCCACTTTTTAGAATGGCATTCGTGTCAGCAGTCATTGGAAGAGATGTCATTAACCTGGAAGTGACATCATAGCCGGAAGTAACATCAAACAGGAAGTGCTGTCTTTGTAATGGAAGAAAATGGCACTCTTGGAAGGCAAAGTGCCATTCTTGGACTCCAGCAGTTGCACTACCATGAAACATCCCTGACAGAAAGCAAGATTAGGACAAAATATGATGTAAAAGCATGGAACTAAAATCAAAATCCCTAAGCCTGAACTAAAAAAAAGCTGCCCCTAAAAAATTCAAACTGTTAACTCTCACAAAAGGAATATAGCAAGAGTTAGGCCTGCAGTGTCCAAGTAAGGTCTGCAGCTCCCAGCTTTCTGCGACCCACCTGATATCATGTCGTGACGCACCAAGTGTGTCCTGGCCCACAGTCTGAGAAACACTGGGTTAACTCATCAAGGCAGGATAGTCCTCAAAACTCCTACAGGATGATCCTCTCAGGATTAGCCCTTATGTTGCTGAGCAAGTAGATGGCATGAACCAGACTGCACCATGATGTCAGAGATCCTTGGTAAACAAGGCATGACCCTCCCAAAAGATAGCTTGAATAAGCAAACAAACTGGGCCACGTGGTATGAGAATGGTTTTTAAACCCACAGAATTATCCACTCAACTGATCCAAAGGCAAATTTCAACCCAATTCATTAGATTCTGAAAAAATAAGGTAATGGCACACAGGGAATGTCACCTTGCAGGGTCAGTTCTTATGTTACAAGATTCTGACACAGATGGCGTTTCCATGCGGGAATGGATATGAAATATGCATAGATTGTCACATCTCATGATCTTTCACATTTCTTCCCCTTTTGGCTGCCTGCTCATATGGCAGGAAACAGATTGGCTACATGTCCCAGCATGTGACATTAACACACACACACACACACACACACACACACACACACACACACACACA
>JAJKFI010000076.1:3493577-3528259 GCA_029204185.1 Lerista edwardsae
CACACACACACACACACACACACACACACACACACACACACACACACCCAAGCATGGTCTTTGCGTGTGTTTTGCATCAATTTTTACATGGAAGTGTCCTTCAGCATATCCCTTTTGCAATGTATGGAGCAGCTCTGACTCAGCATTCTTTCTCCTAATAGGGGTCAGCTAAATGAGTGTATCACATGCAGGGAAGATAGATGGTTTATCCCCATATGGTAAGATCTACAGTATACAGAGCTATACAGTTTCTGATAATGAAGGTTGCACTTGGATGCCAGAATTCATTTAATTATTATGATAATTTATCTTAACATCCTGTGACAATTAGGGCGCCATCCCAACCTGTGCTCATACAGACAGGCCAACAGACCTGCTCTGTTTCCAGGGCAGGTAAAGGCTTGGGCGCAACTTGGAGTAAGGGGATTTTAGTCCCCTTTCCCTGTGCCATGTGCCAGCCAGCTTGATAGGGCTATTCAGATCTGTGCTGGCGCAAATCTAAGCAGCACATATAAGGCCAATTGAGCTGGAGATGGGGGTTAGGATTCGACCTAGGTCACCCAGGCTGGTCCCACCCCAGTGGTGTCATTCAAATGATTTAGGAACAGGAACTCACATTCAAATTCAAATTCAAATGTTGGAACATTCAAATTCAAATGTTGGGGGAAAAAAAAAACCCGGAAGCAGCCACGGAGCCTGTTAGGATCCGGAACGCCCGTTCTAGTCCGTTCCCCCTGAATGACATCATTGCCTTCTCCCCAGTGGGCTGCAGACTCACCAGAGCGGCTGCTGACTCCATGTGTGTGGCTGGAGGGAGCGAGGAAGGGGGCTGTGCAGGACGGGACTTCCCCACTGCAGCCCTTCCCCCTTCGCCCCCCTAGGAATCCAGAGTCGCTCCCTTTAACCCTCTGAGTGCCGGCCAACCAAGAAGAAAAGATCTTTGCAGAGGAATTGGGAGGGGGGAGGAAGGAGAGTGAAGTGGGCGGAGTCAGCCCTAATTTTAACTAGTGGAACTGAGTTCCCCCGCGTTCCCCCTGCATGACATCACTGTCCCACCCCCTCTCAGACTGCCCTCCCCACACCAAGAACAGCCTCCCGTCCTGCCACCCTCTCCCATCCCCTGTGCTGGCTCCCAGGGGGGCTCTGGTGCTGCTGGCTCAACTTCCATGCACTGGCTCAACTTCCCTCTGAGTAGCTGCAAACGTGCTTTATGAAGCTGTCACAAGGGAGTTTTGCTGGCTCAAGGCAGAGTTAGGATCACTGCCCATTTCACAGAATAATTAACCCCATTAGAGTCTACCCCAGTGGTTCCCAACCTTTACAGGTAGGGAACCTTGTAAGTCCTTGTGGGAGAGGGCGGTGACAGCAGGGACAGCCTCACAAGGATTGCACTGCTGCCGCCACAAAGAGCTCAGGGTACCTGGGGGGGGGTAGCGTGGCCATCCAGAGGGGGCAGGGGGCGGCAATCCCCTCTGCAGGCCATGCTGCTGCCCCAAATAGCTCTCTGCGATGATCACACTCACTTCAAGGTTTGCGCAAGCCCAGACATAGGTCAGATTGCTGCAGGTAGCTGTTTGGGGCAGTGGTGTGGCCAGTTACTTCCAGTATTATCGGAATAGTCCTGTGCTGCTCTGGGGGTCACCCGCTTCTTCTGCCTTTTATAAATAGTGGAGGTGGAGGTTGGCCCTCGGAGCAGTGTAGAACCTTGGAACCAGTGGTGTCTTTGGATGATTATCAGGGCATTTCCGCACTGCTCTGAGGGTTGGCTGCTTCTTCTGCTTTAAGAAAGTGAGGAAGAGGCAAGCGACCCATCACTGCAATTATTTCCAGGTGGGAGGAGATGGCATGTCTAGGCCCATCCCGGGGTCACAGAGGAACAAGGACTGCCAGGGAGGTTCCCCATTACCATTGTGGATGACTCGAGTCCTCAGGGGGCTGTGAGAAACTCAGTTCTATGCTGAACTCAGGCTGCGGTTCTCATGCCTGTATACCTTGATGTCAGAATGCCCGCTACTACTTGATGACTGGCCACTGAATGTGTGAATCATCTCCACTGGAAAATGCTGTATTTGGGTCTCTTGATATGAAATTTCTGTCTTGATGATTAATCTATGATGGCTGATACCTACCTGAATATCATTATACTGTATATTTGCGTGATGAATATTTATGTGATGCGGTGCATTTCTGTATGGATTTTGTGCAAGACCCACATCTGCCTTGGAGGTTTTTATACCAAAAAGAAGCTTTTGCTGCTACTGCTGCTGCATCATCACCACTGTCACCATCATCATCATGTGCAAAGCAGCTCGTAGAGCTTCTTCAGATGTTCTAAACAAGAAGAGGGAGAAAAAGTGCACGTGAGTTGTACATTGTCATTGCACATCTTTCTAGAACATTCAGAGTGATATCTGGGTGCTCACCTTGCAAGTGCTCCAGACACAGAGGCAACACTCAACTGCCTACATAGGTATTCTAAATAAATTTGGGTAGTGTAAATAAGAGGGGTGAGAGAGAGAGAGAGAGAGCAAGTGTAACTCATGTTGTGGGTTTCCTCTCCCCATCTTGTTCAGGACAAAGCTGCAATAATCAGGCTACATCAGGCTTATTTTGAAGTCTGTACTCCGGCTTCCTGTCACCCTTCCTGGTTGCTCCAAGATGTTATAGTGGTGGTCAAGTTTAAAGCGCTCGCTCTCAACTCTCTTCTTCTGCACATCTTTCCTGCCATGCCATGTCTCCTGCTATGTGCCTCACTATGCTTGGAAGAGTCTTCAAGCTGCCATTTCTCTTCCAAATTCCACCACATCAACTTCCTAACCCATCCCTGTACCACCTTATTATACTCTAGTTGCCCTCCGTTGCCCTTGGATGCCCCCTCTGCTCTTCCTCATTTTACCCCTACTCTTGTCAATACCAGTCGTGAACACAGAGTGCAAGCCCTTAGGCAGGGATCATGCCATTTCTCTCTGCTGAAGGACGCTGAGCATAACAGCAGTGTTAAAGTTACATAGGAGCAAAGCAGCAATTTCATTAACTGCCATCCTGAAAGATGCTAGCATCTGGGTCTTTAAGTTCCAGCTGAGGGGAAGCTGAAGTCCTACAGGTTAACTCCTCAGCCTTTGCAAGCTTAAGCTCCCCCAAACTCCAGGGACTTGGGGCTGAAGGCTCTGGTTCTCTTCACAGTAGTAGACTCCCGATCCTGAAAACTTTATCGCCAATGGTACGCACATATTGCTGGCTCTAAGTGTTGCAAACGTGCTGTAAAGCATGTTTGCGGCACTGTGTAAGGAGGGCACGCCAGAGCTGGGCCAGCCCTGGTCAGCACTGGGCCTTAGCACAGAGCAGAAGGCTGGCCAGTGCTTCAGTAGCACTGGCCATCAGTAAGGCTATTGGGGCAGGGGGAGGGGAGCAGAACTGGGTGGGGGATGAAGGCAGAGATGGCACCAAATGGCCCAGGATGAAGGCAGAGATGGCACCAAATCCTGAACATAGGCTTCAACATAGGCGCAGAGCCAAGGAGACCCACTGCTGCTGGCTGCAGCCTCCAAGGGCTAAGGGAACAAGGGCTAAGCTCCCCCCAAGGAGACCTCCTGCATTATCCCAGTGCCCACAGGATCCAGCACTTGCCATTTTGATGCTGCTGGAGCCATGGGTGCTGGGCAGTTCAGGATTGGGCTGTGAGCGGCTTAGGCCAGACCTAGATAAATTGGTTTCTTTTGCACTCACACAGACACAAGCCTGTAATAACATACTCAGTGGTGTCATTCAAATGATTTAGGAACAGGAACTCACTTTTGATCGGCACTTGTCTTGATTGGATTGGCACCTGGAACCAGCCACGGAGCCCGTTAGGAACCGGAATGCCCATTCTGGTCCGTTCCCCCTGAATGACATCACTGAACATACTGATTTATAAGGAATAAGGTTACACATTACAGGTGTACCCCAGTATCCACTGATTTGGTTATCCATGGATACCATGGATACTGGGACTCCTATTAAAAAGATAGGGGAACATTAAACAAATGTCTTTTTTTACCTTGTTGCAGCAAAACCACCGATGGGTGGGCCTGCCCAGGGAGGGGGGTGGAGATTGGATCCAGCACTTGGGCTGGATCCTAAACCCCATTCCCAGCCCAGTCAGCCCTTATCTGGGCTGCTGAGAGTTGCGCCAGTGATTTTGCTTGTGATTTTGCTAGCGCAGCTCCGAGTAGCCCTGTTTGGGCTGCTGTGCATTGCCTGGGAAAAAGGGAATGTACTCCCCTTGCACCGGGTTGCAACACAGCCAATCCCAACCCCTGGCTGGATATGGGGCAGACCTGTCAGCCTGTCTATTCCAGCTTGGGGTTTGGATTGCGCTCTGAATTAGTTATTGTTACCCTGATGTAAAATTTGAAGTGCTCACAAAATGCTACATCTGAAAAGAAAGGGTGTGGCTATATAATCCCTAAAGCCTCTGATTATTCTAAAAATGTTAGCAGACATTACACATAGCCACATGTCATGTACACTCTTTGTAAAGTGTATTTTACTGATGATGCCTTAGCTAGACATTTCCCACTGGGAACTTTCAAGGAGAGAGTGACTTGCCTAAAGCTATCCATCACATCCTTTCATGCCTCAAACTACTCACTTAAACTCAGCATCTTAGCAGGCAATGGCACCTATCAAATGCCATATTGTAATGACTGCATGCACCTACAAAGATACTGAATGCTCATATGGAGTGCTTCAGGTTTGGGATGCATAGTGTGTAACATACCAGCTTCTTATCATGCTGCATTGCTATTCTGCTTCTCTTGTGCATGTTGGAATGCAATGACCACATGAAGCAATAGGGATGAAAACATGTGGACAAATCCTTGAGCAGTGGTTCTCAAACATTTAATCACTGGCCCCCACTTTTTAGAATGACAATTTGTTGGGACCCACCAGAAGTGATGTTATTAATCTGGAAGTGACATTATCAAGAAGGAAATTTTTTTAACACCCCCATATGACAAAATACGTGGATGTAGGACATGGTGGCGTTGTGGGTTAAACTGCTGCTGCTGGGCTTTCTAACCGGAAGGTTGGGAGTTCGAGACCATGCGATGGAGTGAGCTCCTGTTGCTTGTCCCAGCTCCTGCCAACCTAGCAGTTTGAAAGCATGTAAAAATGCGAGTAGATAAATAGGTACTGCTTCGGTGGGAAGGGAACGGCGTTCCGTGCGCTACAGCATATAGTCATGCTGGCCACATGACCACGGAAGCTTGTCCTCGGACAATCACCGGCTCTACAGGCTTGGAAATGGAGATGAGCACCGCCCCCTACAGTCAGTCACGACTAGACCATTCGGTCATGGGGAAACCTTTACCTTTTTATGAAAAAATTAAGAGCCCAATCCTAACCTGGAGCTAGGCCAGCATAGTTTGGCTGGCAAAAGGCAAAAGGGACACCATAAAGTATGTTTGGACCACTCTTGGAGTCAGAGAGGCCAGAACACAGACATGTGCCATCCGCCCTGACTCCAAGATGGTCCAAATGCACTTTATGGTCCTTGCGCCAGCCAAACTTTGCTGGCCTAACTGTGCCAGCCTAACTCCAGATTAGGATTTTGCTCTGAATCAATTAATTAATTAAGGGCATTGCCATCCAAGGCCTCATCTGGGCCAGGACAGGGAGCTAGGACCTGTGCCTGCTAAACAGCAGGTGCAGATTCAAGGAGCCTCATCAGCTCAGCTAGGGCTTCCCTGGAAAAAGGGGAAATATTTAGAAAAATTAAAAGTTTACAATAAACATAGGTTTAAAATTTTATTTAAAATAAAGAACCTTCTCAACCCTCCCAAGCAGTTGCTGATTTGTTTGAAAAAAATTCCCCAAATATCCCAAAGGCTGCAATCCTATCCACACTTGCCTGCATGTAAATCCCATTGACTATCATTGTTAAAAGCATTTATATTGTAGCGGCCTGGACTGCAAGGAGATCCAATCGGTCAATCCTCCAGGAAGTCAAGCCTGATTGCTCCCTGGAAGGACAAATACTGAAGCTGAAGCTCAAATACTTTGGCCACCTCATGAGAAGAGGGGACTCTTTAGAAAAGATCCTCATGCTGGGAAAGATTGAAGGCAAAAGGAGAAGGGGGCGGCAGAGGATGAGATGGTTAGACAGTGTCACTGAAGCGATGAACATGAAATTGGGCGAAATCCAGAAGCTAGTGGAGGAGAGGGAGGCCTGGCGTGCTGTGGTCCATGGGGTCGCGAAGAGTCGGACATGACTTAGTGACTGAACAACAACAACAAAAGTATAGATATGTAATATTTCCCCAAGTGCAGTCACATACCATGGTAGCATCAAGTCTAATATAATACAAATAAAATAACACATTGAAATGAATGGGGACCCACATGAAATTGGCTCATGACCCACCTAGTGGGTCGCAACCCACAGTCCAAGAAATGCTGGTTGAGAGCATAACTGTGACAACTGTGTGAATGTAGCTAATAAAGTGGAATAAAGGAACCACAAGCCATGATTTTAATGGCATCATTAATCAATATTTGTACCGTATTTCAGGAAGTGAATGAAGTATACTTTGTTCGCAGGAGGCGTAGCTAAAGAAGTGCAAGGGGAGTGCAATTGCACCAGCCAACAAGCTTTAGGGGGGCAACAAGCTGAGCTTGACATTAGTGGCCAAAATTGTGAAAACCTTGGCATGCATGAATAATACCATCATGTTACGGCCAGAAAAGCAGATGTGACAAAAATACAACTGTCAACCACTTCGTGTTGTGACGTCACTTCCGGGACAACATTTTGCCCTCTGTACTGGGCTACACTTTCATTAACTACGCCCCTGGCAGGAGTGGTCCACAACGGGAAGGGAACTATCAATCACGACCCAAACATATTTTGCAGATACATGTTGGAGCGATTTTTTAAAGCATGAGGTGCAAACCATGCTGACCTCCATAAGGAAGGATTTCCTTTCCTGAACTACCCTTGATTAGACAGCATCATTGGCCAGTCAGATTTGTAAAATGCGGTCCAAAAGAAGTCCTCAAAGAATCAGAGATATAAAGCTGGAAGATATGCAAGAGAGTTATTTAGTACTGCCCTAAGCGCTGAGGAAGGAACAGCCGAACTGCCCTAACAGTCTTGCCCACATCCTATGAGAACATGACCTAAAATAGATTCATGTTGTCATGAGCCCTGAGCAAAGGGTAGGAAGGGCACCATATCAAGGCCTGTGAGGCAAGATGAACCCAGAACTCCATTCTTGGGCTGGAGTCATTAAAACTGACCCTATTAAGTGATCCCTTTTCAAAACTGAGTTTGATGATTTGTCATCTATGCCTGGGACCTGTGAAACATGGAACATGTTTGGAACATGTACAGATAATCTTTCCTCTTTTTAGACTTGGTTTAAATTTGCTTGGACACCCCTGGATTTAACTGCACTTCATTCCTGTACACTGGTTTACACAGGCCTGCGCATGAATTGCCTTCTGTACACTGGATTACTACATTTGATGACTGGCAGTTGCATGTGTGATCTGAATCAGCTGAAAAACATTTAAGGCATGATCCTAACCAACTTTCCAGCACTAATATAGCTGGGCCAATGGGGCATGTGCTGCATCCTGGAGTGGAGTAGTAGCAGAGGCGGATCTACAGGGAGGGCAAAGCTCTAAGTGTTGCAAGAAGCCTTACCCTGTCAAGTAAATCCCTTCTCTCCCTTGCTGCTGTAGCCAGTAAGCAACGCCAAGATGTTGCTTTTCCCTGTGAGGATTGGCTAAAACGGTGCAGGAGAGGAGTGATTTCCACTGCAAGGTAAGGCTTCTTTCAAAACTTAGAGCTTTGCCCTCCCTTAGATCTGCCTCTGAGTAGTAGTCACAGAGGCCTCCTAAAGGAAAGGGAATGTTTTTTAATCTTATCTTGGATCCGCATTGCCCTTACCCCAGTGTTGCAAAGTTGGTTAGGATTGTGCCCTTAATTTGAGCGTCCATCTGGGATGTTATGCCTAGGATGGCCTATTTCTGTTTCAGATACAAACTGGGACAGAGTGCCTATACCTTTAACCATTGTATAGAAGAGGGATTTTTGGTGGATGCAGCTTTTGAAACCTTTCCATGATGAGCTGCACCTGCCCCAATTCCCTCTTCTATACAATGGCTAAAGGCACGGGCACTCTGTCCCAGTTTGTATTTGGTAACCCTACCTATTTCCCTATGCAAGTCAATTCTGGATGTTACTTTCATCAAGGAATGAACATGCACGTGTCAATTGGCCTGTGATACCCAGCAGCTCAATATGTGAAATTACGCAATTGGAAAACACTATGTGTGAGCAAAGTTCTTTCTGTCCCTGTTATCCCTAGGATGGCCTCCTCACACATGCAAGTCATTGTTTTGATTCTTCAGTCATCAAGTGCTGAACAGACATGTGTGAGCAGGCACTAAACAATCACAGGCAGACCATACACATCTGGGAATGGGTTAAAGCTCATAGGGCAGAAGGCATGAGTTCTGGTTAGGCTTGAGCCCCCTGGATCTCTCTCTTTAGTAATTATGGAGTGCAAAGCATAATGCACATGGCTAGGAAACTCTTGGTTTTTGCAGGCTATGGAATTTATTTGGCTATCTATAATTCAGTACATCTTCCAAACAAGCTCCACACCAATCCAATACATTATTTACAAATGAGGCTTTCTAGGGCGGCCCAGTTTCCAAAATGTGTCCGCAGACAAACTGAGACACATCTTATAATGGCACCAGTTTTAGGGACACCAGCTTCTGCAAAAGACAGAGGGCACATTGACCTAGCGACATGCTGACGGTATCCCCCCTGCCAAATTCTCGTTTTCTGTTCACAGAACGTACTGGATTTGTAGAGCTGGGTTTTGTAATATTCCAGTAGTTCCTTCATCAACCCCGCACTCCCATGACTGATTCACATGGAACTCAATGGATGGTCTATGTCAGTGGTTCCCAAACTGGTGGGTCAGGAAGCAACTGCCTCTGCCCCTTTAAGGGGCAGGAAGGGCCTTTAGCAGCAACGCTCAGGACCACACTCAGGGACAGATGAGCTAGAGATTGGAGAATTAAGCTGCTGTTCCCTCGGTTCCTTGTGGCCTTGAAACCTGTAAAGAGACAGTGTGCAATTTCTGGATATCAGAGATTTTCAAGGTAATTTTGAGTATAAATATTAGCTTTAAACACTGACTCTGGAATGTTACCCTGGAGTAAGATGAATGATGATCCTTGAGTAAGATGAAGGCTGACTGTATACAATTGGCTCCTACTGCTGTTTCTGCTTTTCATAGCATGCGCAAGCCCCTGGAAGCCTGAACTGCGACACATATCACAGGCAAGTTATTCATTTGAATGGAATTTTGTTTCAAGTCTGTCCCTGCTTTGGATCCCAGCCTTAGGGCGCAACCCTAATCAAGAGTCAGGTGGAAGTTTCCAGCTCTGACATAGCTGTGCCAATGGGGCATGTGCTGCATCCTGCAGTGGAATAGTAGTCACAGAAGCCTTCTCAAGGTAAGGGAATGTTTGTTCCCTTACCTTGGAGCTGCATTGCCCTTACCCCAGTGCTGGAACATTGGTTAGGATTGCACCCTTAGGCTGCAATTCTGAGCACACTCAAGCAGCACTAAATCCGCCTGCTCCATCCAGAAAGTTTGCCACTCATTTGACTGCATTGTTGCTGCTCCTCTTCCTACTGTCTAGATAGGAAAAGGGAAAGGTGAATGAGTATGAGGGAGAGGAGAGTGATGCCTAGCCCACCATCATAAGTCAGAAGCTGGCACATCATAAGGTAAGAAGGACAGCACTTGGCCTGCATCCTCAGGTGGTCACGGGCACACATACTCCCTTCTGCTGCACTCCCTTCTCCTTTTTCCAATCTGGGCAGTGGGAAGAGCTGTGGGAAGGCACATCATGAGATGGAGTAGAGGAGTGGGGGACAGCATTTGCGACACTGCTTCAGGTATCTGGACTAAATCACAGAACAAAGTGAGGTTGATATCTGCATAAACTTTCATAGAATTGGACTGCATAGCTTCAGTCCTAGGCAATCCTTACCAGAAAGTACAGGTTGGCCCCCGTATCCATGGATTCTGTATCAGTGGATTGGGGCCCCACTTATTTTAGTCTTACTTTGGGTTGTCAGGGGCAGGGGAGAACCCTATTCTTAACATAGATTCCCTCTTATCCACAATTTCAGGTATCCACAGTGGCCCCAGAAACCTATCCCCGCAGATACCAGGGCATTCCTGTAAATGCCACTTACATTTCTTCCCAAGTGAATATGATCTTTATCCAATCACAACACTGTCCTGTACAAACTTCAGAAAAAGGTCCTATTTACATTCTCATCTAAATGATGACACTGAGTGAGGACATTGGCCCATCTAGTTCTCTGTCTTCCACTCTGACTGGTCTAATAATTCAGGCAGGGTTCTTACCCAAGCATAATGGTGCAGTATCAAAAGTGGTTGGTCATGCCAGGGATAAAGTCCAGGATTTTGTGAATGCAGAGAGAAAGGTCTTATTTACATTTGCTGCTACCGACTGAGTTGTTATCCCTTTTCCAAATGCATGTGGTTAAGAGTCAGGTGGACGTAAATGGAATCTTTCAAAGAGGACAGTTCATTCATTACCTGTAGGAGTCTGAAGCAGCCATGCACAAATCGTACTTGTTGAAAGGGGTAGCGGCAGCATCAAAGTCCATGAACCCTCACTGCATGAGGACATCATGCAATGCCTACAAGAGCCACCACACAAAAGAAAAACAAACACAGAGTCCCTTGAATCCATTCCAGATAGTTTTATGCATGGGGTGGGGGAGAAAAGCCGTCTGTCACAACGACATGCATATGTGCGGGTGACAAAGTAGAACCACATCTCGCACAACAGATGGAACAAGTGAGGAATTTCATCCCAGTGTGGGATGAAAACCTAATGCAGTGCTTGATGCGTGTGAGGTGGGGAAGGTAGAAGAAACGTCACAGAAGACAGAGCAAGGGTGGAACTCATACTGCCAATACCTTGTGCTTGGCAAACATAAGAGAACTGCCCCAGCCCTTCAGAAGCACTCTCATTCAATGACATGCTTATGGATACCATCAGCTCAGGCACAACAGCTTGTGGTGCTGTTACGAGGGATAGGCTTGGATCAGACAAATTCTTCAGAACTACAGTCCTTTTCCCAAAAGGAAGAGTTTCTTCTAGTTGCCAGAGCAAGAGTTGGGAGATAATAGATCACACAGAGAAGGAGCTAATGGATGGGTGGCTTCTGTTTTTGGTGGTTGACCATCAGGGCTGGCTCTAGGAGCAGTGGGGTCCAATGCGGGGCATTCTTGCAGGGGCCCCACTCTCCCTGCGGGGCCCACCACTCACCAAGAAAAGCGCTTGTGGTGCCACACCTGGCATCTGGAAATAGTTGGTGGTGACATGATGATGTCATCACCAGCTGCTTCCAGGAAGTCCAGTTTGGGCAGTTTGGAGGCAGGGGCAGGTGGGAGGCCCAAGGTAAAGCTGTTCTGCTTGCCCCACTGGCCCACAGCCCATAGAGATCCCATCTGCAGCAGGAGGCAATATGCTTGCTGTGCTGGTGCGGGGCCCCCAAAACGCAGGGCGCATTGTGATGACAGTGGTCACATTGGCTTAAGACCAGCCCTGTTGACCAGATTCTTTTTAAATAAATAACTACAGTTCTGGAAAACTCAGGTTTGGAACTCACTACTTTGATGCAATTAAGGATTGCTGATTATAAATAGCAAAATACAAGGATTACCTGCATTTTAGGTGTACTATGCCCCATTGGAACACATCAGCTGTTAATAGTCCTCCTCCCAATTTTTCGAGTATTTGAAGGGGCTATTACCTAATAAAAAGAATGTGTGTGTGTGTTAAAATAAAACTGTATTACCTAATAAAAAGAGTGTGTGCGTGCACGCACGTACATGCGCATATACACACTGTGCATGTGTAGAACAGCACAATGAGATCTGTGACAACCCGGGTGGATTTATTAGATGATCTGGCCAAATTGCTGAGTCAGTGCAGGCAAGGGGCAGGTGGCAGAAGCTTTTGAGGCTAGGAAACTGGGTTACTGCAAGATTTATAGGGGAGGAGAGATGGACCAAACAAATGAGGTGCAATATTGGACTCCTGCAGGTGTGCTCAGAAAAAAAAGCTATTGCCATATTTGATGGGGCAGACGTTATCCTCTCAGGAATTAGCTTTGGGTGTTAATGGATTGCCAAATTAATTAGAATGCTATAATAAGGGTTCATGAAGAGTCAATTCACACGCTTATAGCGTGAAGCATCATCTTGAAGCATATTATGAACACGTGGTAGGTCAGTGTTTCTCAAACTGTCAGTCAGGACCCACTTTGTGGGTTGTGACATGATGTCGGGTGTGTCGCAGAAATGTGGGAGCTGCCATATTTGAAGCTCTACTCTTGCTATATTCCTTTTGTGACAGCGCAATCCTAGCACGCCTGTCACGCCGACACTACATCACAGAGTTGGCGCGACGTCGGTAGCGCTGACGAGGGGGCAATGTGCGGCATCCCTGCATCGGTGCTACAGCAACAGGACCAGTGCTGCAGGCAGCACCGGTCCTTTTGTGCCTGCGCTGTGCCTCCCTTGTGTTGGCTGAAGTCGGCCAGCGCAAGGGAGGTGCCATCTTGGAACTGGGGAGGGAGAGGGTGGGGGGGAGGGAGGTTCTTGGCGGGACATGGGTAATTGGTCGGTGGGCCCAGGATTTGGTCCAGGATTTGGTCATTTAGCTGGCACAGATCTGAGGAGCGCAAAGAGGAGGCTCATACTGCGTTAGGATATGGCGCAGGCTGGCCGGCCTCGCCATTCCAGTGCAGTATAGGTTGCACCCTGAGTAACAGTTGCCTTCGGGCACAATAAGGCGGGGTACAAATCTAATAATAATAATAAAAACAGTTAAAGAGTGCAATCCAAAGTTGCGCTTGGGCTGGCACAAGTCTCCTGTTCCCAGAGGTGTAATGTAGGGGAGGCATAGGGGGCAGTAGCCTCAGGCACAAAATTCTTAGGGGTGCAAAATTTTGTGCCCCTGGGAATTTAGTTGAAGTCGTCAGCACCCATCCTCATGGAGAATGCAGGTGTTCTCCTCAGAAATGGGGAGGCCTTGGTGTGCCTCCCCAGGCTTCAATTATATTGTATATAGGTAGCAAACACTAATGCATATGTAACAACAATGGCTGCTGTGGAAATATAAATTGGTGCTTGTCCCTGAGAATTAAACTTTTTCTGTGCACCTTGACTGGCTTTCCTCTGTTGCAAGTTCATCACATTTACATGCTGCTCAGGGTCACAATTCTGCTTGTCCTAGTCTGTCCCCAGAATCTGTGTGCTCTGAGCATCCAACTGGCAGACACTGTGTGCCTTTGTCTTGAGGAATCTCCAGAAAACATGCTTGGTTGAGACCAAAGCTCTGTTGGAATCTGTTTCTAATGCACAGACTCAGCCTTAGGGCATATCCAGTCCTAACAAAAAGAACAGCCTCGGACAGGTGTAAGCTGCTGCAACCAGTTCTCAGACATTTGGGAGTAAAACGAATTGCATCCAGGTGAGAAGATATGCATTGCTAGACAGGTTTGAGTACCTCTATGTTGAGCAATTAAACACTGCAGACCTCATTTCCCTTCTAACTGAGTCAAGGATATCCACTAGCTACATTAGTATCGGTAAAGAGTAAAGCACCAGAAGTACAGGCATCCCCCATGAAACATATTAGTGAACTCTGTTGTGATAGTTAATACACACTTCTCACATTAAAGGCAGGTTACTAGGATTTAAGCATACATGATCTGACAGTGGTTGTGTTTACACCAACTGGGTAGCAGAATTACAAAACAGGTGAAACTGAGAGCACAATCCTAAACTGGAGTTAGGCTAGCATAAACTAAGCCAGAAACGTCTGGCCAGCACAAGGGCCACCATAAAGCGTGTTTAGATACTCTCGAAGTCAGGGAGGATGGCTCACATCTGTGTGCTGGCCTCTCTGACTCCAAGAGTGGGCCAAACATACTTTATGGTGGCCCTTGTGCTGGCCAAACTTTGATAGCTTATGCTGGATGAACTCAGTTTAGGATTGCGCCCTAAGAGTGCAATCCTAACCTGGAGTTAGACCGGCACAGTTAGGCCAGCAAAGTTTGGCTGGCACACCATAAAGTACATTTGGACCACTCTCGGCATCAGAGAGGCCAGCACAGACATGTACCATCCTCCCTTACTGCGACAGTGATCCAAATGCGCTTTATGGTCGCCCTTGTGCCGGCTAAACTTTGCTGGCCTAACTGTGCTGGCCTAACTGAATGAGTGGAGGTCTGTTAAAATCCATCATCTTCATTTGGGTTAATAATAATAAGAGTCCTGCAGGGGGTGTTGCACCCATATTTCAACAATAGGTAGTTCTGACAAAGGGGGGAAAGCAAGGTCCTTTTATGGCCCAATTCTAAGTGGCATTGCTGCAGCCGGAACTAGCGTTCCAATGGCAGAATGTGCTTTATGGTGTAGTGAATGCTACTCCAGACGCATATGTAGCTGCATGACTCAGGACTGCCACTGTATAGGCTGTGGAGGATCCTGCACATGACAGTGGGGAGAAGAAGGTCCACTGACCTTGGTAAGTCAATGGGGTGGGAAAAACGGGGCTGGGCTGGGCTGATTGGGGTGGAATGGGAGAAAGCTGGCATGTTGAAAGTGAGGGGTGGTACCCAGTATGGGCAACTTGCATGGCATGCTGTCCCCCTCTGGAGTGAACTGACATGTCCCAATGTCTCCGTGGACCTCTGTCAGCTAAAGTGCTGGTATAGGTCTAAAAAGACCCACTAGTGTTTGAGAGAGGATTAGAAGGGGTAAGGATTGGACTATTAAACATTGAACTTCGCATGAGTTGATATAGCTCATTTAGAGCCCAACCCTATGCCTAGGTAGCGCTACTCGCACACGCATTACCCAGAAAACGACCATCGTGAAAGGCACTTTGCGGTGGCTGGCAGATGAATGTACCAGTAGAGAGGCCAGTGCCAGTTGGCTCTGGGTCTCTGCACTAGCAGGATGGCCAATGGGATCCATCAATGGTAAATCCCCCACTGGGTGGTGGGGAGGCTTTCTTGGAAAGGGCAAGGGTGGAGAGGGTGCAAAACTGGACAGGGGGAGAATGGCCTGGGGGTGGTTCAGGAGGGGGTGAGGACAGGAGCAGAGGCTGCTGCTGAATCCTATCCTCCCTGTTGCACATGAAAGTCCTACACCATCTGCTTGAATCTGCGCCAGCTATGGAGTTGGTGCAGAATCCAGAAGCCCCACAGGGACTCCCTTATCCCAATGTTTCTTTACCCTGACTTCCAGCTGCCTCCTGGGCCCTGCAGGATACATTGGCAACCATTTCTGCGGCACTGGGAGTCTAGATAAGATTGGGCTTCCTGCCCGCTCCCATGCCTAACCGTGGAAATCTGCAATTTTGATTCACTGCCAATATAAAAAAATAGGAGGAAATGTAGAGGTGATTTTGTCACATTCACTTATTGGCAGCTCTTCCTTTGCAATACAGATAAAATTTAGAGAGACTGTTTCACCTGAACACAGCCACCTTTTCACATTCATATTTTAAGGTATGATTATTTTGAATTAATAACCAAGCTAGATCTCATGCAGGCTAACTTGTTTCTTTCCCAATTAATAAAGGAATTATTCTCTCCTCTGGCTTTAAGCAGGATGCTCCCATTGGAATTACTGGAAATTCCTTACAAGGATAAAGGGATAATTTTTTTTTTTAAAGGAAAAACCTCAAGTATTTGCTTGAGTCAGAGTTCTCAGAGCTTCAGGCAGGCTTCCCTAATGAGGTGTAGGCAGTTGCCAAGGGAAGAGCAAGTTCCTTCTCGACCCAGTTTCTTGTGCATCTTGATTGGAAGATGGCATTTGCAGCCATCCAGTCCATACAGACAAGGTGCCAACGTTCCATATTGATTGACAATGCTGCAGGCTACAGTCATGGTCTTCTGTTTTGTGGGTCCTTTGCTTCCTTGATTGTCAAAGAGCTGTTGTGGCTAAAACACAGAGCCACGACTGCTACAGGCTGGAGCATCTGTCTAGGTAGGTAGAATTTCTACACAGTGGAATGAATCCATCCACCCAGTGCAGCCACTGTTCCTTCTTAATGAGAAGGGCTAGAAGGGCATCCTGTTCAGGCTAGAAATCCGCCTGGTCAATGATGGTCTTTTCTGGCTCTTGGTGTGTCTCTAACTTTTGGCTTCTTCTTCTTTGATCCTGACCTCCTGGCTCTGACTTGACAGTTACCTATGACTCACCTCTGACATTAAAACCCCCGTAAAGAAATTTAGAGCTTATCCTTTCATTGGACGCTCTGAGCGCGCAATCCCAACTATGCTCTAGGTTGGCCATGTGCCTTGTGCCGGCATTTGAGTGCTGCAAGCGTGACATAGAGCATGTCAGGGAGGCCAGTGCATGGATGTGTGCCATCTTCTCTGCATCAGTCCCAGGGCGCAATCCTAACCTGGAGTTAGGCCGGCACAGTTAGGCCAGCAAAGTTTAGCTGGCACAAGGGACACTGTAACGTATGTTTGAACCACTCTCAGAGAGGCCAGTAGGCAGATGTGCACCATCCTCCCTGACTCCAAGAGTAATCCAAACGCACTTTATGGTGGTCCTTCTGCCAGCCAAACTTTGCTGGCCTAACTGTGCCAGCCTAACTCCAGGTTAGGATTGCGCCCCCAGTGCCAGGGAAGGTCAGCCGACAGAGGCCAGCACAGGAGCTCGCGGAGGGTGGAGGGAGGGCAGAGAGAAGGCAGAACAGGGCGGGAGAGGTGGGGCAGGTGGGGTTGGGCCCAGCCTGGGGTAGAGGGTACAGCCAGGAGTCAGCACCTAGGCCATATCGTGTCATCCGTCCCTGGCTCCGTTGGCCCTCCATGGACTGCTTGAATTTTCACCAGCAATTTTGCTGGAGCAGATCTGAGTAACCCATAGAGTTGACTGGGTCTTTACTCGGGGTAAAGACAAGTGTCCCCGTACTGCGAGTTACTCCACATCCACCTCCTAACCAGGGCTGGATATGGCACAGTCCAGCGGGCCCACTTATTCCAGCCCTGGTTAGGATTGGGCTGTCACTCTTACAAGCAATTCTAACTTGCAAATGAGGAAACCCAAATATATAGAACTAAGGGGGATAGATCTAAACACGACATATAGACTGTACCACTCAGCTGAATTTACAGTACCACTCAGCTGAACATTCAGATTTACATGCAAAATGGCTGCTCTTTTGGAGATGAGACTTGAGAAACTGTGCCGACTGCATTTTCTGGAGAGACTTGACTACCTTAGAAGCAATGTTGCCTGCATACTTGCTCCTGCACTCTCATACCTGCTCAACCTATACAATTGCAACAGGTATCTTATTTACATATTTAAAAACACCTTTATCCCACCTTTCACATGAGAGAAGGTGGGATAAATCATATGGGACTTTTACAACAGGGTATTCCCAATATGCTGTCATCAGAGGCCCTGGCCAGTCACAACTGTTGCCACAAAATGGAGGCAGTTCTGTACCCTCCACCCTACTGCAGCGCCTAGGTTGTGCTGACTCTAGCAAGTCATGGAATGGGAATGGGCGGGGAGAGGAAAAGCAGGGCAGTTTCAGGGCAGTTTAGGGGAAGGAACCCAACAGCAGAGATTTGTGCCAGGAACTATCTCAGGCCATTCTGCCCCTTTCCTCTCCTCAGACTTTTGCCAAACTCCATAGCTGATGTGGGTTCAAGGAGATCCATAGGTAGACAGAAGCCCCTACACAGGGGTAAGTAAAATGCTTTTGTACTTATCTCCATTTTGCCTTCTAGTTGTTGTTCCCTTCACCCCACCCCACCCAAACATGTACTGTAGCACAGACTCAGTTGATGTGGAAATAGGATCAGACTGTAGGTAGTTCAAATGCTAAGATATCCTGTAATAAAATAAGGAACACAGAAAAAACTATTAACTAAACAAAATAATTTAAAAGCAGCAATATATAACCACTGATCAAGAGGACAAAAAAGCTGAACAGAATACAAATATTTTCAGGCCAGAGCAGGAGGCTAATGGGGAAGACTGTTTGTTTTGTAGTTCGTCTGTGAAGGAGTTCTGTAATCCTGCTGCCAGGATTAGCGCAATGCCGGAAGCACTGGCGGGAAGCCTGTGCCTTGCCACCTGCATCATCGCTTCTCCTGCAGATCGCGAGAGAGGTGAGACGGGGTAGCGGGAAGGCAGGAAATCTGGCAGACAATTGGAAGACACGCAGGGCTGTAGCTAAAGAAGTGTGGGGGTGCAATTGCACCAGGCAACACTCTTTAGGGAGGCAACAAACTGAGTTTGACACTAGTGGCCAAAATTGTGAGAACCTTGGTATGTATGAATAGTACCATCACATTATTTATTTATTTATTTATTTATTTATTATTGGATTTTTACCCCACCTTATTGTGCCTGAAGGCACCCAAGGCGGCATTACAATATATATATATAAACAATATAACAATTCACATTAAAAACAATTAAAAGCAGTATTAAACAATATAATCAAAAAATTAAGAACACAATTAAAAACAAATTTAAAAACAGTTTAAAACAACAAGCCCCGCGGATCATAATAACCAGTCAGCCTGTCAACAGTTAAAAGCTTTTTGGAATAAAAAGGTCTTCAACCCCCGCCGAAACGTAAACAAGAGGGAGCAGTTCTCAATTCTAAAGGGAGGGTGTTCCAGAGTTGGGGGGCCACCACCGAAAAGGCCCTCTTCCTGGCCGCCGCCCCTCTCACTTCTCCTGGTGGCGGCACAGTCAAAAGGGCCCCCCCAGATGATCTAAGAGTACGGGTTGGATTATATGGAAGGAGGCGGTCCCTCAAATACCCCGGACCCGAGCCGTAAAGGGCTCATATATTATATACCACTCAGTGCAGAATTTAATGCAGAATGCAATGGAACAAACCAGAGTGTAATAGTTCATTCTATCAGAAGTCATGGCCAAAAGAATAAGAACATGAAAATACAACTGTGATGCCACTTCCTGTTGTGATGTCACTTCCGGGGCATCATTTTGCCCTCGGCACCGTGCTACACTTTCATTAGCTATGCCAGTGGAGACACCCACCTCTTTCACCTCACCCAGCCAGGTGTTCATTATACTTGGATCTATCTTGCAAAGTATGAAGTTTATATTTACAAAAACATACGTTTCCAATCAGCCCGATGTCATCCTGAACTTTCCTTGAGAAAGGGGAACACAATATTATTCTGCAACACAAGGCACAATAATTATTTATTACCCAAGGATCCAAAGACAGATCCACATTCCTTTGCAGACAGTCTCACAAATAAGGCCAGCTAGCTGGGGAAGGAGTTTATTTTTTTTCTTTCGTTTTTTTAAAGGGGTTAAATTAGTAAAAGGGAACACACGCTACATGCAGACATAAATAATAGATTAAAGAACGTGAATTCAGCAAAGCCCTTAGGGAGCTTTTAGACATCTGAAAATCTAGTTTCCTTAGGAAAACTGAACTACAAATGATCTGCAAAAAGTTTATGCAACTTAGTAGATTTAACACATGCCTCTTCTCGGCTAATGAGAGTGTCTGGCTAAAAAGCAAAGGCTGCAAGTACTGTTTGCTAGGAATATTGATGCAGCTCTGGATCTGAGATGATGCATAACAGTTTATTCCCAGTCACTGATGTCGTTAAAAAGCATCACTCTGTTCACTGTGATCAGGGTTGCTAAGAGCTGGCACTGGGCCCAGAGCAAAATATCTGATTGGGCTCCCCTTTCCCTAAATTTTCTTACAAACACAGTGTTTGTTTTGTCAAGGCCTGGGCTCTTTGGAAGCCCTGGCCCTAAGGATTTTGCCTCCCATCAGGCCTGAGCATGATCCTAAACACGTTTACTCAAAGGCACATCCAGATATGTTCAATATATCAAAGTTCAACCAGATATATTGCCTAGTGAGTGAGCTTAAGGGCCTGAGCCCATCCAATGTTCCAGCACTACATCCAATGGGGCGGACAGCCTCCTCAACCTTCAACATTTGTTCCCTTACTTTGGGGGTTGCATTCTGGCTGCATCGGTGCTGGAAAGTTGGATATCGTTGGACCTTGGGATTGTAGCTTGGAAGGGATAACATTCAGGAAAGTTGACTAAAGGCACAATCCTAACCTGGAGTTAGGCCGGCATAGATAAGCCAGTTAGGATGGTGCATGTCTGTGTGCTGGCCTCTCTGACTCTGAGAGTGTCCAAACATACTTACGGTGTGCCAGCCTAACTCCAGGTTAGGATTGTGCTCTAAGACATTGGACAGTGCAAGTGTTACATAGCAGTTTCTTCTCATAGAGCCAATTCTCAGTAGAACACCCTCAACCTGTTCTAATTTGTCAACTGTCCTGTGTGTGTTTGTGTGTGTGTGTGTGGGGGAGATAGCCAACAAAGTGAAGTGTATTTGTTTGTGCCTTTATATGCTTGAACAGTGTCCCTTATCCAGAGGCAACAGACGTACAAAGAGAACAAGGAGAAGAAGGCTTTGAGATCTCACACTCCAAATCCTTTTTTATTGTGATAATTTTTCCAGGGAGAGATTTTTTGTAAGTCCGCTGGAAGTTTTGTCATCCGAAGAGTGGGGTCCAAATGCTTTACAACCCAATCCTATGCCAATCCTATTCAGAGGTAAGCCCCATTATAGTCAATGGGCCTTACTCCCCCATAAGTGTAGCTAGGATTCAGCCTGACAGCACCATCCAACTGCGCCTTGGGCCAATGCCAGCCACTTGTGTCAGCCCATCTGTAAGGCACATTTGCGCCAGCATGAGAATCGCTGGGCTGATGTAGGCAGCAGTGTTGGCCCAATGAAGCTGGCAGAACCATGGGCTATGTTGTCCTGCATTGGCTTAGTTCAGCCAGCATGAGGCCTTTTATGGGTGGAGGAAAGGCAGGAGGGAGGTCAGAATGGGGCAAAAGAAAGACAGCCCTGTGGGTGGGTCAGCCTGAGAAGGGGTGTGGATCCTAACCCCTGTCCCTGGGCCACAGGGCCTCAATCTGGGCTGCTGCAAGCTATCTGGACTTGAGTCTGCTAAATAGCTGAAACATTCCCTTTGCCCCATGGTGAGCTCCAGAGCAGTCCTAACTTGCGTTAGGATGCAGTGCAGGCCTGCCTGCTCCTGCATAGGTTAGGATTGTGCCCTTAATTAGATAAACACTGTCCAGCTCAATCTAATTCTTCCAGTTCTACATTCCCCTACTTTAGCCTTAGCCTAACACCAGAAATTAATTCATATCCCACTTTAACACTTGGTTATAGAATGGATCCAGGTTTAAAAGGCAAAAAAAAGTAAGTCAGTTGTAAACACACATTTAATTGCGTTCAAGAGTGTCACATCTGCTTCAGCACAAACCTGCCTTAAATGTCCCGTTTCTTCTGGACTTATTGCAATTTTTTTTAAATTGACAGTGCAATTAGTAGTACCTGTCCCAAGTTGCTGCCTCATGCCCTGATAAGTCTTTGCTGTGTAGAGGTAGAGTAAAATAGATTAACGGGTGGTAGCAGCTATTAAGAGTGGCACAAAGTGGCATTTGCAAGTAGAACTGCTCTGATGAAGCTCGGAAAATAAACACAAGAGCCTTTTCTTGCCTGATGTTGCAAGCTAAAGAAACACACCAGCTGATCAGTGAAGACAGCTACTGTGTGAAAGTTGTCAAGTCAGCACAGGATGCTGCTAAGGTGAATAGCAATTACGACGCTGCTTTGTCTTCAACTAAGACTACAAACCAAGCAAGAAGCAGTTGGCCTGGTTTGGAGAGCAGGAGTCAAGGTGAGGGCGTGGGTTCCCATGTATGCAAGGCTTTGTTGCCTGACACATTTGTACACACTTCCTGGATTTGTGCCAATTGAGCCTGACATAGATCAGTCTTGTGCTGTTTTGCTTGGACAACAGGTAAGGAAGCATCGGGTCATGCAAGCTTTTAAGGAAAAGACAAAACCTTAGTTCACTAGAATGGCCACACCCTAATCTCACTGGGTGGCTATTTAGCAGGTGCAGATCTGAGGAAATGCACAGGGAGGCTAAAGCCTCCCCTTGGGCAAGGGCACAAACGTGCCCTTGTCTGGGGAGACTCCCCAGCATGCCTAAGCTGTGCAGGATATGGCGCAAGCCTGCCGGCCTTGCCATTCCAGTGCAACTTAGGATTGTGCTCTAAGTTTTATTTTCTGTGCATGTGTGTGCATGTGTGTCAGCTAAATAAAAAATAAAAATATATAATGGAGAAGACAACCATCTCCAACCAGGGATGGATTATCCAGGGTGCTTTAGATAAAGCAGAACAGGCCTGGAGCAGTTCAAAAGGCTGGTTCACAGACCCCTTGTTGTGCTGGGCTGCCCCTTTGTCTTCTGTTGCTGTTGTTACTTGTGGATTGCGCAGGTACACACTGCGGCTGCTTCAAGCAACCCTAAGAACTGCTGTGTTGGCCAGCACCAAGGATAGGCATCAGGCTGCTCTTCCTAGCATTTCTATCCTTTCTTACCTGCATCCTTCCTCTGAGTGCTGTCACAAGCTGCAGCTCAAGCACCCACTGAACGAGCCTCCTTCTCCTAGGAAAAGCAACCTTGGCTCCTTTGCCTTGTGTCCTTCCCTGAGACGACCTAAGGATTACTTTGTAGCTCTCCTGGGTTTGTCTATCAAGCTTTTCTTCTGCCTTTCCTTCCACCTTAGAGCCAGAAGATTGCAGTGTCTTGGCAAATTAGCCCCATGATAATGATAATGGGCTATCGTTATTGCCTATCTGTAGTATAGATAGGCAACTTTGGACATTGACACCCTGTAACAACTGCCTCCCTCCCCCACTTCTGTGTCTTATATGTGATGACATTGAGAGTGTAATCCTCACTTAACTGAGTTAGGCCGGCCTAAGCTAAGCCAGCAAAGTTTGGCCAGCACAAGGGCCACCGTAAAGTATGTTGGGACCACTCTTTGAGTCAGAGAGGCTAGCACCCAGGGGGGAGGGTGCACTTCTGTGTGCTGACCTCTCTGACTCAGGGTGGTCCCAACATACTTTACAGTGTCCCGTGTGCCGGCCAAACTTTGCTGGCCTAATTGTTAGGAGCAAGTTAGGATTGCTCCCCTAGTCTATCATGGATCTCCTTGCATCAATGCCAGCAATTTTGCTGGAATAAGTCTAAAGAGACTCCTGGTGGTGGGCCTGGGCCAGGAAGAGGGGACTGGATCATGAGCAGCTGCCACCAATGTCCTCCCCCTCCTGTCCCCTCTTGACTCCAGGCTGGCCCACTACCTGCTCCCGCTGCTGCCAACCTACCTGGTGGATGTTCAGCGGACTGCTTTGCCAGCTCACGGCCTCCAGGCCTTTCTGACCTCTGTCTTGTTCCTTCTTCTCTCGACACTAAGAAAATGTTTTATCTTCTCAACTTTGCCCTCATTGTCACACATCAAGAGAAGGCACTTCTTCTACCTCCCCCAACCATATAGTAACAAAGCACAGATGAACATCTCAGGTTAGCAAGATGTGAGTAACATGCACAAGGGTGCCTCACTACTTCTTAGCACCAATCTCAGTGGCCACTGCAAGTACACATCCCATGCATCTCCTGGCTCTGTTTAAAGAATGCCCCACATATGCTCAGGGATCCAAGACTGGCTTAAATGGGCTGAGAGAGAGAGGTACAAGGTATGGGGAGGGGATACCTGTTCCAGACTGATGTGGGCAAATCCGGCCTCCTGCAGGGCTTTGTGCAAGCAGTCTTTATGCCTACTATTGATCCCAAATTATACTGTGGTGTGATAAAAGTCCATTTCTTATGCAAGGAACTTTGGAACTTTTCAGAGCAGTCCATTGAGAATATTTTGTTGGCCAACTTGACTTGCATCCTAACTCTAATCAGGGATAGTCCGTTGCCTTCCCTAGAAACTGCTTATAACTAACTAGTGAGGTGGGCTCAGGGCTGGTTCTAGGAGTGGTGGGGCTCAATGTGGGGCATTCCTCTGGGCCCCCTCACCCTTCTTGCAGGGCCCCCACACACCAAGAAACACAATTTTGGTGCTGCGCGTGGCACTTGGAAGTCGTTGGTGGTGACTTGATGACATCACCCCAACAGTTTCCAGGAGGCCCATTTTGAGCCACTTGGAGGCGGGAGCAGGTGGGGGGGCCCAGGCTAAAGCTGTTCTGTTTGCCCCACTGGCCCATAGAGATCCCATCTACAGCAGCAGGCAATCCGCTCACTGCATTGGTGTGGGGTTGACATTGGTCACATTGGCTTAAGGCCGGCCCTGAGTGGGCTGGCCCTGACACTTGAGGCAGATGCCAAATGCTGCCCCCTCTTATCCAATGAGGTGCCAGCCTTTGCTCCTCCTACTCTAGCTCAGCACAGTCCTCCCTTCTGCATTCTCTCTTCTTCTCAGTCCCCTCTTCTTTTTCCAAACCAGGAAGGAGAATCAGCAGCATTGGAGGCTTGTAGGTGGCTAGAGATGAGCACTCCCCACCAATCTGCTGTTGATTCCTTCAATTGGCCTCATGAATGGGCCTGCCCTGCTTGCGAGGGTCACCTCCTGCTGGGAGAACCAGGGGTTGTCAGGGCAGGCACCAAAATTTGCAATGTCACTGTACTACATAAAAGTAATAATACACCTTTTAAGTTCAACGTTGTCTCCTGGGAACCTTAACTCTGAGCTCAGCTTTAGGGAACTCTAGGTACCAAGTGCTGAGCAGGCAACCCTGGAGGAGTGCACCTGAGGGCTCATTTTTCATATACTGGAAGGTTTGGGAGCCTACATCTGATCTGAAGAGAGAACTCTGGGTGAACCACATTGTCATGGTTTGAGACCTGATCTTTATGGCTGAATTTGGTCTGCAAAGAATGTATTCATTTGTTTTAATGTACAGCTTACGTAATCAATCAATCAACAGCATTTATATACTGCTTTTCAATGCAAGTTCACAAAGCAGTTTGCTGGCTAATAATAATAATAATAATAATAATAATAATAAGGCTCCCTGTCCCAAAAAGGCTCACAATCTAAAGCAGTGTTATTCAAACTGTGGGTCTGGACCCACTTGGTGGATCATGATATGATGTCACGTGGGTCGCAGAAAGCTGGGATCAGCCATCTTGGAAATTGCAGACTTCACTCTTGTTATATTCCTTTTGTGAGTGTTAACAGTTTGAATTTTCAAGTGAGGGTTGTTGTTGTTTTTTAATTTTGTTTTTAGTTCAGTGCTTTTACATATTATTTTGTCCTAACCTTGCTTTCTGTCAAGGATTTTTCATGGTTGTACAATTGCTGCAGTCCAAGAATGCCAAATTTGCATTTTAGGAGTGTTATTTTATTATGTCACAAAGGTAGCACTTCCTGCTTGATGATGTCACTTCCTACCACAATGTCACTTCTAGGTTAATGACATTACTTCTGGTGGGTCCCGACACAAATGCCATTCTAAAACGTGGGTCCCAATCTAAAAAGTTTGAATACCACTGATTTAAAAAACAAAAAAACAAAAAACACAGAACACCAGCAACAGCAACTAGAAAAGACACTGTGCAGGGGTGAATAAGGACAATTACTCTCCCCCTGCTAAATATAAGAACACCACCACTTGGAAAAGAACCTCTTGCCCAATTAGCAGGGCCCAATTAGCAGGAGTTATCCGCAAGTTGTGGAAAATGCTCTGTTTCATTCATCTTTAAAACAAGTGTATAGGTATGTCATTATTATTGCCTTTGTTTTATAGATGGGAAAACTGAGGCTGAAAAGAATGGCCTGAGCACTGAGCCTAGATCTTCAGTTCAAAGCACAACTTTGCCTTTGTGGTTTCTCCCTGATATGGATTCGCATACATTCCAGTACTGCATGTGCCACATTTTTTTTTTTTGAATTTTAGTCTCGTCATGGCAACATATGGGGGCTGAATTGATACAGCTGCACAAAGTGTAATGATGCAAATAAAAATTCTAATAATTAAGGATGCAATTCTAACCAACTTTCCAGCACTGGGATAAGGGCAATGCAGCTCTGAGATAAGGGAACAAACATTCCATATTATATCTTGAGGACTCCTCCATGACTACTACTCCACTGCAGGATGCAGCACATGCCCCATCGACACAGCTATGTCAGTGCAGAAATGTTGGTTAGGATTGTGCCTTTAAACTTGGAAATTAAAAGGATTAGACAAGAGTGATGATCTGAGTGTTTGGGCACCTTTTAGCACAACTGTTCATCAAAGCAAGACATTTTGCCTATTAACCCTGGTAAAATGTGACATTCAATAATTTTATTATTTATTTTTATTGTATTTTAATACGATATTGTATTCATATTGTATTTATGTGTATTTTATTATTTATGTATTTGCTTGATTTGTGCCTTACTTTTCTCCCCAAAGTGGGCTTACAAAACCATAAAATTATGTTTAAAACTAGTGTTTACAATATAAACATTACAACAACCTTAAAATATTACATATAAAACACAGACCAGTAATAGCAACCTTAAGAAAGGGCAACGTCTCTATAAAATTTAATCTGCATGACATCTCAGTAAAAACCCTCAGACATCTAATATTAACTCAGAAGGCTAGTCTGAATATAAACATCTTTGGGCCCTGCCAGAAAGCCTCTAAGGAGGAGGAACAGTTCATAAACTGAGATACCCACAACGTTGGTGCCACTACTGAGAAGGCTCTGTTTCTTGCCACCTTAACTCACACCTCCAAAGACGATGGCATGATTGGATAAGGGCCTTTCCAATCACTGAAAGGGATGAACTGGATTATACAGAAGAAGGCAGTATCTTGGCAGCAAGCTATACAGGCAGAGGTGTTATGCTGCTGGAACGCTGGGCGGGACATCCGGGTGATCGACAGCCCGCCTGTTGCATTCTGCAGCGTTACGCCATTTGCGTAACCAATTACGCCGCTTGCGTACGTTACGCAAACGGCGAAATGCTGAGGAATGCGACAGGCAGGCTGTCGATCACCCAGTTGTCCCGCCCAGCGTTCCGGCAGCATAACACTGCTGTATATAGGGATTTAAAAATAATATAAAAACCAGCACCTTGAATTAGGCCTGGGAATGAATGGGCAGCCAGTGCAGTCACTGGAGCCCAACAGAGCTGAACCACCTACCCACAGCAATCACATAGGCCACCACATTCTGCACTAATTGCCGTTTCTGAACTGTCTTCAAGGGCAGCATATTACAATAGTCTAATCTCAGTGTCACCATGGCATGGGTAACATTGGCAAGATTCGCACAGTCGCAGCTGGGCAAAGCACTCCCACAGCCACCACCTGGGAGTGTGCAGGAATAGCTGCGTATCTAGGCCAACCCCAAGCTGTGGACCTGCTCCTTCAAAGGGAGTTTAACCCCATTCATGTTAACCTCCAGATCCCAACAGGCAGTGCTCCAGGACCTCAACAGCCACCCTCATAATTGGTGGAAAAGGGAGACAGAGCTGGGTGTCATCAGCATACTGACGGCACCCCACTCCAAATCCCTGGATCACCTCTTCCCAGACTTTCCTTTATCTGTGTGGTTTCCTCTATGTTGGCAGCACCAAGGGCACAGACAGATGTGCAGCTGTTAGGCAGTTCAGTGCGGGTGAGGCAGACACATGTTACAGATGTCACAGAGCAGCAACGAGCTGCAATAAACAATTAATGCAGATCTGCTGAGACATCTTCTCCTGTATAGACCCTGCATGGTAAACTGGGACTAGGTAGTGAAATCATTGCTTCAGTGGAAAATCCCCATTTCAAAAAGATGATTTTTGGGAGGAGGGGGCAGCTCACAGGGGAGAATAAACCTCTGCTTCCTTGCATGTTTATTTTAAAGGGGGAAAGAAGCTCTTCTGAGTGGAAGAACATCTCTAGAGCTTACAGTTCTGCACTTGTGTTGTTTGACCCTGAAATAATTGGTACAGTGCAGTGGTTTAAACAGCAATCCTGTAACACTTACCTGGGAGGTAACTCCCATTGAAATAAATGAGATTTACTTCTGAGTAAGCATAAGGGGGGGGTATCTAGCACCATAAAACACTTTTTGACACCCAGTGAGTAAGCTGCATGGGTGGGAGGTTCTGTGCCATCCTGTACACAGGGTGTTTTGCCAAATTCCCTGCTGGGCCTCTCCAAGGGCCCTGATGCCCACACTAGGCTAACTAGTTTCCTCTCCAGAGCAGCCTCAGAGATAGGCAAGAGGGAGGGGGGGTTCATTCACCCACTGGGCCTCTTCTCTTCCAGCAGCTTTGCTTGGAATCACCATCTGACCAGCCTCCTCCAGACTGCCCTCATCACCAGCTTAGCTCAAAATATCCTAATTTAGCACCAACAAACAATAGGCAGTCAGCTTGCCTAAGCCACAACTGCCTCCTCCACTTGGTGGCTCCAGGGGTGTGGCAGCCATACAACAACTCCCAATAATCTCCCACAACAACCTTACCTTCCTTTATCCAGTCTAATAGTCAGTCCATCCATCTCCTACACCTACCTGGTGCCAATCACCCTTCCTTTAGCAATCCATCCAGCAACTACCCATGTGCTAACTTACTGCAGCTCCTGCCTCCAACTTTATACTGAGGCAGGCCAATTGGTGTCTGTTGCTGGGGAGGCTTTACCATCAGCCACACCCATCTGCACCTGTGCTAACCTCCCTTCATAGCCAGAGCCCTCATCAGCCTGCAGCTGTGTTCCTGCTGCAGGCAAAGACCTTGGGGGTTAACCCTGTAATCCCTGGCTTGTTTGGAGAAGGGGCCACTGCTGATACCATTCCCTATCTCCAGAGGTGTCACCTACTCCCCAGTAGACGGTTCGCTGGGCGGGAGTAGGGAGTGATTGACAGTCCGTCGATTCACTTCCGGTTTCTTCGCGCGCCCCGCGCGGCTTTCCCTCGCCTCGGAGGGGGTGCCTGCTCATCTTGGGGGATGGGTGGGGGGCGCGCTGGGTGCCTGGGCGAGCAGGCGCCCCCTCCGAGGCGAGGGAAAGCCGCGCGGGGCGCGCGAATTGCGCCACTGCCAGGGACAGAAGGGGGTGTTTTTTACTTACCTAAGACAGCGCTGGCCTCTGGGGTATGTGTGTGAGGAGCCCTACAGACTCCTCAGCAGGGTTCCCCACCCCTCAGAAAAGCTGAAAATAGCAATAGCAACCCACTTATGATTTGCGATCACAAAACCAGAAGTGGGTTGTAATAACTATTTTTAGCTTTTCTGAAGCATAGGGAGCACTGCAGAGGGAGGCTGGTGCTGGCTTGGGCAAGTGAAAAACACCCCCTTCTGCCACAGCAGCAGAACAATCTTGGCCATTGCGTTTGCACCATAAGGGGGCAGAGACAGGGCTTCCCAAGCTGGGGTGTCGTGACACCCCAGTTTGGGAACCTCTGAAATACAAGATTGGAGCCTAACTGGCTTCAGGGCAGCCAACTATTCCTCAACCTCAGTGCCCTGTTCTGCATTATAGGAATAATAATACTCTACTGAGCTGTTGTATAAGAATGCATGTGAAGTTCTTTCAACATCCTAAATTGAATGGATGTACCTGAGCTGTGCGGACCTGGCCACAGTGACCCATGCCCTAGTGACATCTAGATTAGATTATTGCAATGCGCTCTACGTGGGGCTGCCTTTGAAGACGGTCCGGAAATTACAACTAGTACAGAACGCGGCGGCTCGGGTGGTTGCTGGGGCACGTCGGTTTGACTCTGTCGAGCCGCTGCTTCGGCGACTGCACTGGCTGCCGGTTCTGTTCCAGGCCCAATTCAAGGTGCTAGTTTTGACTTTTAAAGCCCTTTACGGCTCGGGTCCGGGGTATTTGAGGGACCGCCTCCTTCCATACAATCCAACCCGTACTCTTAGATCATCGGGGGGGGGGCCCTTTTGACTGTGCCGCCGCCAGGAGAAGTGAGAGGGGTGGCGGCCAGGAAGAGGGCCTTCTCGGTGGTGGCCCCCCAACTCTGGAACACCCTCCCCTTCGAATTGAGAACTGCTCCCTCTTTGTTTACTTTTCGGCGGGGGCTGAAGACCTTTTTATTCAAAACAGCTTTCAACTGTTGACAGGCTGGCTGGCTGGCTGGTTTGTGTATTTTTATAGTTGATTTTATGATCCACCGGGCGTGTTGTTTTTTTAAATTGTATTTGTTTTAATTTTTTGATTGTATTGTTTTTAATATGGTTTTTAATTGTTTTTTAATGTTGATTTTATATTGTGTTTTTTATTGTAAGGCTACCTTGAGTGCCTCCATGCAAAAAGGCGGGGTAAAAATCAAATAAATAAATAAATAAATAAATAAAATAAAAATAAATTGTTATAAAAATAAATAGTATAAATAACAAATGGTTTGCATTATTCCCACTACAGTGTACTGTAGTTCTGTGAAGCAGGAGCCTATGAAAGATAGAGTTGGTTGTCCTGCTCAATCTCTCTCAACAGTAACAAAAAGCCTGCCCTTTCCAAAGAATGAAAGAATCTCACTTTTCTGTTAGTATTATATTTGCATTAGGGGAGTATCAAACACCAGTAATTTGATCTCCTGCTCCCATGGGAAGGGATGGGGTAGCTGTGCTTTGCAGGCAGATAGGACAGCCCTGTTTGCTCCTTTGACATGAGGAGTGTGGGGGGTTGGGGGCTTTGCTGAGAACAAAGCAGAAGCTCTAACTATTGATCTGATGGAACTGGCTGACAGTGCAATGTCTCTTTAAGAACACACAGCTGTGTGGCTGTGCCAGCAGATATCAGCCACACCACCCATGTAAGCATATCTCCTATTTCCAGTGTTATGTTTATAATTCCTGCTTTGCTGATATGAATCTCATTGACTTTGTTGGGCAGGGACTTGCTGGCTATATTATGTGTGTGAGCTCAAGGTGAAAGGAATGTTATCTGGGGTAGTTTAAATGCCCTCTTAAAGGTTCCTTTTCAGATGCTCCTCATTTCCCCAGAGCAATTGTCGAGACCTGAATGGGTCAACTATAAAACATTCCACAATGCCATAAAGACATAGGAACTGCCCTGCTAGATCAGGCCAAGGCCCATCTACTCCAGGTTCCTATATCTCACAGTGTCCCACGAAATGCCGCAGGGAGCACACAAAACAACAAGATCCTTGCATTTCACTGCCGCTCCCCTGCATCTGGCATTCCCAGACATCCCAGAGTTATAGGTGTTTGTTTCTGTTAATAATGAATAAAAACACAAAACACCACATTTGGTGTTTAATATATATTTCATAAATTAAAATAGATTACTTTTCCAATTAGAAATAATACTGCGACTGCATCTGCTGACACTGTGAGTACAACCCTAATCTGGAGTTATATTAGGCCAGCACAGGCAAAAGGGCCGCCACAAAGCATGTTTGGACCACTCTAGGAGTCAGGGGGGATGGCGCACCTCTGTGTGCTGGCCTCTCTGACTCCGAGAGTGGTCCAAACATACTTTACCGTGTCCCTTGTGCCAGCCAAACCTGGCTGGCTTAACTGTGCTGGCCTAACTCCAGGTTAGGATTGTGCCCTGTATCACCTATATCATCTACCTAGTGCACTTTAAAAACGTTTAAAATTAGTAAAAATGAGAACACATTCCTGCAGCTGGGGCAGCCTGGGGAGGGGGGAAAAGCCCAGAGCAGCCCCGATTAAGGCCACTGCGGGCTCATTAGACTTGCACCTGCTAAACAGCAGACTCAGGTCTGAGGAGCCCTCTTGACCCAGCTGGGACTTTCCCTGGGGTAAGGGGACAAATATGCCTTGTGGAGGCTCCAGCAGCCTCCCAACCTGTGCTGGATACAGTGCCAGCCAGCCGGCCTGTCTGTTCCAGCACAAGTTAGGATTGCGGCTTACGGCATGTTCTCAAAGGGTTCCTGCCCAGTCTAGAACAGTGATGGCGAACCTTTTGGGCTTGGTGTGTCAAAATTTAGGAAAATGTGTAACTTGACTCTGCTGGTGTGTCAGCCCCCCACCCAAACAACAGAGAAACCATTCTTTATATTCATTTATTTAAACAAAAAAATACAGCCTAATCATGTGTGGTGCTATGTATTATATAAAGAAACATCAAATAGTTACCAACATGAAAAATGAGTAAAACAAACTCAGTTTTGTCATGCATTGGTGAATGCTGGTGTGTCACCCCAAACGTTGTGGTGTGTCAGCTTTGACACGCGTGTCATAGGTTCGCCATCACTGGTCTAGAACTGGTCTTGCACTTGCGCACAGTAAAGGAAGATCCATAATGGTGGAAGAGCATCAGGAAAGTCCATCTGTTATTACTGAACTTCTCTTGATAAGTCCTCAGGCTTCCCTGGTATGGAGTTCGAAAACCAATGTCACAGTACATTGATGTTTATTCTGGGCTAATCTAGCTGAACAGCATTATACCTAGGGCTACATTGTCTAGATTTTCTGTACATTTATGGCATGGCGAATCTAATGTGGATTGATTTTGGGCATGCGGTTGTTTAAATACATCTCCAGATCATGAGCTGATATGCCCTTGCTCAAGCCATTGCACATCGCAGAACTCCACAGAGGGAGCCCATCTGAAATGTGCATATGGACTATCTTTGTTACTATAGGTATCTTGCTGTCCTGTGCGCTCCCTGAGGCATCTGTGAGATACAGGAAGCTGGATTAAATGAGCCTTTGGCCTGATCCAGCCGGGATGCTCTTATGACTAGATTGGGCTAAGAGACCAAGTACCAGTTCACACCATCCAATGCAGGCATTCCAGGAGGGTCTTCCTGTTTCATTCATTCTGTTTACCTTTTTTGTGGTTCCCAACCTGAGAGCAAATGTGAGTGCTGCTGGGCTTTCTGCCCTAAGGTTACATGGGAGAGTGAAACACATCCTTGGTTTATGGAGGTTCCCTGTAACAAGACCTGAGAATGCTTGCTTTAAACTATATTGCTCTCTCAGCAAGTAGACACACTGGTCATCCTCATTTTACCTAGAAACCAACTGTACTTCTTCAGCCTCTCTCTGACCTCTCCAGCATGCCTTCTAAAACGTAAGATCACCTGTGCATAGATCACCATCTAGCGGTGGTCTTAGGGATGGCCTCATTTTCCACATTGTATTCATTTGTCAACTCAAATTGATGTCAAGACAGTCTTTTCTTGAAAACCAAGAATTTGCTCTCTCTGTATTCCTTCTCTGGAGAATGGGATGGCTAATCCAAATTAGGCTAGTAGGAAAAACTACTTCCCCATACAACCAGTCACTCAGCAATCTCTTGAACTAGGATAGAGTAAATCATCACTCTGTGCAGTTCAAGAAGAGCTAGTATGTCAAAATGGGTGCAGAACAGCTGTGTGTTTTGTAGTCATGCTAATGTTAACAGAACAGTTGTCCAAGGTCCAGAGACAACTGGAAGTCTTTGTTTGCATAGGCTCCAATCTTAAAAGGGAGTTTATGTCCCTGGGACCTTCAATCTAGTCCAGTGATGGTGAACCTTTTGGGCTTAGTGTGTTACTGTCAACAATTCAGAAAATGTTGACTCTGCTGGCATGTCTGTCTCTCTCTCTCACACACACCCCGAACAAAAGAAAAAGAATTCAATACACATTCATTCATTTTTAAAAAATACAGTTCAGGCATATGTGGCGCTATGTATGCTATGCATTATGTAAGGAAACGACAAATAATTTTATTACAAAAATGAGATACGAGTATTATAAAGCACATTCAGTTGTTGTCAGGTGTTGGTGAACACTGGCTTGTCACCCAAAACGTTGTGGTGTGTTGCCTTTGACATGTGTGCCATAGTTTCGCCATCATTGATCTTGTCTGATTGTCCTACAGGCAGTAATATGGGAAGAGGTTTCCCTAAACTTTTGCCTGCCTCAGTTGAAGTGGAAAGTAATTGCTCCAAAGCAAAGGAAAACTGCTTATCCCATTGACTCTGCATACAGGTGACTCCTGCTCCCCAAATGGTTGCAACAGAATTGCCTGGTCCCTTGAATTCCATCTTCCTGCCTGCCTGAACATGATGTTGTTCCACATGCAGCACATGAGAGTATCTGGCACACTTCATGCCAGGAGCAGGGTGGGGGACAGCATCTCAGGAGAACCCATCACAATGACATGGTTTCCGTGCTTTCCCAAGTTCGGCACCCCAGGCCTCCGAATCCCTTCTGCCACTTCTGCCAAGGCCACTCAGAAGTTTCAGACATCACAAAATCAGCTCAGAGCAGCTGTGGGTTTGGCACAGGGAAGAGCTATCATGGGACAATGTGGGAATGGCTTCATGTAGACAAAGCAAATAATTAAGGCTAGAGATTTGCTGTGCTCATTTGAGGATTGTTCAAGGACAAGAAGCTCCCAAGAAGCTGCATGCTCAAAGTCTGTTTTAACTTTTGACTGGCTTCTTGAAGCCTAAAACTATGCAGTTTACCTTATTCTAACCCACAGGTGGAATCGTGTTACGTTTAGCTACACTCCTTGTTGGCTCCTGTAATTATTGTAGCACCTAGATTAAAATTTACTTCTGCTTTTATAGGGCATTTTTGACAAACAATCCCACCACTTTTAAATCTCCTTCTCAAAATCAACCACCTGGCAGCCCAATAGTATACTGTCAATCAATCAATCAATCAATCAATCAATCAATCAATCAATCAATCA
>JAJKFI010000076.1:3539396-3569370 GCA_029204185.1 Lerista edwardsae
TGCCAGTTTCTACCAGTTCTGGACCGTGAGATATGAAACTGCAACACTTGTGGACCATTTACGCACACCAGTGTGCCATGGCACAGTGCTTTTCATCTCATGGCACACTGACAAGGTGCTAAAATGGTCAAGGCACACCATCAGTTTTTTGGACAATTGACAAGGCACACTGCGCTGCTGGGAGGGGGGTGGCTCACATCCCCCAATGGCCCCACTAATAAATGACCCTCCCCCAACTCCTGCAGCACACTTGTGGACCATTTACGCACACCAGTGTGCCATGGCACAGTGCTTGAAAATTACTGCTCTAAACAATCAGGAAAAGAGCCAGTTAAACCTAAGAGTGTAGCTAAAAAAGCCAAGCAGTTGAACTGGGCATCCAAAATAGAGGATGCCTCTGCTGAAATTGATCTGGGTATATTTTGATTTATCGACATGCTTCTGCTATTTACTTGCATTGCTTAATTGCATATAATAATAACAGCAAGTCCTCACTTAAAGGCATTTCGTTCAAAGTTGTTGAATTATAAACTTGTTGAGAAAACCCCCCATTTCCCGACAGGAGCCACTGTCTGTGTGGAGTTTGCACGTTCTCCCCATGTCTGGTTTTCTCCAGCTTTCTCCGGGTTTCCCCCTGGAAAGCTCATATTTATGTCACTATGTAGTATTGGAAGTGTTTTGGGTCTTTATTCAGAAGTTTGGTGATGTATTTGTGACCAGAATTATGCTGTAGGAGGTGTACGTATATTGATTATCCTACAGTAACATTGGTTTCAATAAAGGTTGTTTTGCTTAAAATTGCCGTTTCCAAGAGCCTATTGACAACTTTAAGTTGACTTGCTGCATTATTATTTCCATATTGCAGATGGGGAGGGGTAAGGTTGAGCCAAATGACTTGCCAAAAATGAGTTCACAGCAGGGGCAACCTTCCAACCATCAAATCCTAATTCACGGTGGGCAGGCCAATCCTGAGCTGCCCAGCCACCCAGCCACGTGGCTATCGCTGTATCCCACTGCAGTCAGGCAGCTGCAAGAGGCTCTGCAGGAGAAGGGGATATTCATCAACCCTCTTATATTTAGCAGGGGGAGAGCAATTGTCCCTCTTCACCCCAGCACAGTGTCTTTCTCGTGGCTGTTGCTGGTGGTGGTCTCCATTCCTTTAGATTGTGAGCCCTTTTGGGACAGGGAGCCATTTAACTTTAATGTTATTATTTGCCTGTAAACCGCTTTGTGAACTTTATGTTGAAAAGCGGTATATAAATACTAGTGATTGATTGATTGATTTATCTACTTCCCCCACGGTAAGGGCATGGGCAGGTGATGGGTCTACTCATCTCTGCATCAGCTATTTTGCTGACGCAGAGGCAAGGACTTCTGCTTCAGGCCACACAGCTCTGTCCCTCCCCTGCCAAGGAATACCCTCCCTCCTCACCTGAAAAAGCTGCAACGTTGGTGAATGGTGTGCTCACTGCTCGCCAGCTTGGGTCAATGTTGGCCTGGTGGTCGCCCAGCAATGACTTACTGGGTGCCTTATGGCACCTTTTGCAACAATAGCACAAGTGGTGTGCTTGTACCATCAGCGCTATGGCACACAGGATTGGGCCCTCAGCCTCTTAGCCACTAAGGTGGGGAACACCCACCCCTAGAAAAGAATGCACAAATTCCTAGGAGGAATGCACAAATCATCACCATTTTGCCCCACAGACTACAGGCACAATGCCCCCAAACGCACTGGGTCTAAGAAATATTTTTAGTGGAACTTTGAGCTTGTGCCTCCTATTACTGCTTGGAAGTAGGTATCAATGATTAGTTCCTTGAACTGTGCCTATCCTGGTGCCTGTCTTGTATTGTAGGATGAGGAAATTTGGCCACCTGCTAGTAATTCAGCATGGAATAATTTGATTATCAGAATTTACAACGGCAAATGGCACTTTAGAACTAAGCAGAACCTTTCCTAAGGCCATTCAGCGCTGGTTAAGAGGTTTTAGAATCTTACGCCTTTCATCAGCTCAGCTTTTTGCAAGTTGGCAACAACTGAGTTGTAAATGACGTGTGAAACATTGTTGAAAATGGAGTATGCGTTATGATAGAGGCTACGTATTAATCTCGCAGACAATGTGTGTAATAGTAAAGGATTTGAACTGTAAATTGAGCTGGTAGCTGAGGCAGATGATTCTATTCAGGGGTTTTATTTTTTCTTGTTTCTCCTTTCGTCCTCATTTGCAGTGACAGTTCTAATTGCACTATTTGCTCTTCACTTGTCTGATGTATCTTATTATATGCTTTAATGATTTTATACTCCAAATTGTTAACTCCTGTAGAATAATATGGGCAATATTTTACTTGGAGTACATTGCCCATTGCTGTTCAGTCATCTGTAGAAATCTTGCATTTTAAAAGGATTAAGTAACTTGGGGGCATTAAACACATTTGCCTCTACAATCATTTAAGTGATGTTATACCAGAACTATAGATATGAAATAATTTTGTGATAAGTAGTGACGAGAAGATCTGCAAAAGCTGACTTTCCCCCTCGTATTAACCACAATGTGAACTAGTAAGGAGAAACTGGACTGGTATAGGTGTGGAAGGATATTGAATCGAATTATCCATTCAGTCATATCCAACCCATGGCAATTCCATGAGCCAGCTCTCCCCAAGGTTTCTGATATTATACGGCTTCTTTCTGCTGCTTTATATTTTGGCCAGTGTCTGCTTTGATTGCATCCAATCAACACCTTCCTTGGTGTCCATGTGATCTTTTGCCACTGACCATTTTGAGTACAATGTCTTTCTCCAATGACGTTGACCACATGACATGGCTGAAATAACTAAGGGAGCAATCCTAAGAGTGACGTTGGGTCAACGCAACGTGCTTGTGCCAGCCCACGGTTACTAGCTCTGATGCGGAACACTGACTGGCACCCCCGTGTGGGCGCGAGCACCGTTGGCTGATGCTAGCAGCAGCGGTGGCCCAACAGCGCCAGACAAAGGCGCTGCAGTGTGGCTTCTGCGCCAACCGAACTCAGCTGGCGCAAGAGAACATAAGAAGAGCCCTGCTGGATCAGGCCAAAGGCCCACCTAGTCCAGCTTCCTGTATCTCACAGCGGCCCACCAGGTGCCCTAGGGAGGCATGAAACCACAAGATGCTTGCATCCTGTTGCCACTCCCTTGCACCCGGTACTCTGAAGTAGCCCACCACCTTTGTAAGGAGGTTGCACAATCCATCATTGCCTATAGCCCTGGATGGACCTTTCCTCCAAAAATCTGTCCAATCCCCTCTTAAAGGCATCCAGACCAGATCCCATCACCACCTCCTGTGGCAAAGAGTTCCACAGACTAACCACCCGCTGGGTAAAAAAGTACTTCCTTTTATCTGTTTTAACTCTCCCAACCCTCAGTTTTAGCGGATGCCCCCTGGTTCTGGTGTTTTGAGAGAGGGAAAAGAACATCCCTCTATCAACTCTATCCCTTCCGTGCATAATTTTGTAAGTCTCAATCATGTCCCCCCTCAGGCGCCTTTTTTCTAGACTGAAGAGCCCCAAACGCTGCAGTTTTTCTTCATAAGGGAGGTGCCCCCGCGCAGTTTTGGGTGTGGGGAGGATGGGTGGGGGGAGGAACAGTGGGGGTGGGAGGGCTGGTAGTTGTGCCGGTCGGGGGAGGGGGTGGAGATGGGATGTGGCCACATCCAAGCCTTTGACCCCAGGCTGCGCTGCACCGATTCCGGCCCTGCGGCCTATTTAGCAGGCACAGATCCAAGGAAACCATAGGGGAGTTTGGAGCCTCCCTTGGGGCTAGGGAGTGAATGAGCCTTTGCCCCGGGGAGGCTCCCCAGCACACCAAAGCTGCACTAGATATAGCGCAGGCCCACAAACCTCGCTATTCCAGCGCAGTTTAGGATTGCACTCTTAGTCTGAGTTTTGTTATTTTACTTTCCAGTGAGATGTCTGGACTTATGGGCTTCAGCACGTCTTTATTCATTATCTTAGCAATCCATGGGATGTGCAAGAGCCTCTTCCCACACCAGACCTCAAAAGAATCAATTTCCTTCTGTCCAGCTTTTTCATCATCCAGCTTTCACAGGCATATGCAGTTATGGGGAACACAAAAGTGCAGACTAATCTGTACTTGGTCGTTAAACTGACATGCTTACTTTTCCAAATGTATTCATATTCATCATTGCTGTGCAACCCAGAATAATTTGGCATTTTATTTCTTGCCTGCAGTCGCCATTTTGATTGACCAGTGACCCTAAAAGGTGAATTCATCCACACATCCAACTTCCTCTCCAGCAATTACTATTTTGTACCAGTCTCCTGTCAGTGTCATTTCTGTCTCCCAGCCCAAAGCTTCCAATGATTCCTGCCTCTATTTGGATGCCAACTTTTAAAAGCGCCAAAAAAGTAAATAATGTCCTTTCTGCCATGGGAGTTTGAGGGAGGGTCATTTATTAGTTGGGCCATTGGACCCCCCCCCCCACACACACACATGTGAGCCCCCCACCAGCAGCATAGTGTACTTTTGTCAATTGTAAAAAAAACAAACCTGATGGTGTACCTGGACACTTTTAGCATCTTGTCCATGTGCTGTGAGACGGAAAAGGTTGAAAATCTCTGCCTTAGACCTTGGATCCACCCACTGTCAGTCAATGCAAACATTAGGCAAGACAAATTAACCAGTGATCCGATTCAATTTAACACATCTCACAGGTTCACCATGAACTATGCCTAGGGTCAGGTCACACTAGCACTGCTAGGAGTGATTGGTACTAGGCCATAGCCAGGCAGGAGCCTCCCCCAAGCCCATCAAACTGGCAGCTTCCCATGGCTGCTTCATTTCGACAAATGCTGGGAGTCTGCTCATGCACAATGTCTCATGTCCTGCACAGTGTTTAGCTCAGTCCACAGACAGCGGTCTTTGTGCAGTTTGCAGCTGGAGTTTTTTTTTTTAAACTCCAGTTGCCAGGGCTTGAATCTGGGACTTGTTTTCTGTATGCAACACATGTGCTTTGCCACTGAGCTACAATTCCTCTGGATAGCTCAAGGGTGGCAAAGTCCATTTCCCTGCATTTATGCACTGTGCTGTTGCGCAGTACTCCCTGACCAGGAGTCATATATGTCCTCTGAGATGAGCACAGGGAACACCAGCATCCAGGAGGCCACAGAGACAGTTTTTGGAAACCCAAAACAGATTTTGAGAGCCTCTGGCAGCCAACCCGGAAGTCTAGTTTTGAAAATTATCCACAAAACACCCCGGGGCCTCCGAAGCACAGTTTGAAAAACAGCAGGGGTAATGGGATGGGGATGTGAACGAGTTTTTGAAAATTATTCGCAAAACACCCTGGGGACTCGGAAACAGAATTTGCCACATTGCCGAGGTCATCTGGGGGGCCTCAGAGACAGTTTTTGAAAAATTTCTGTAAAGCAGCCCGGGGCCTCTGAAGCAGATGTTGAGAACCTCCAGGGGCCACCAAGGGGACCCAAGAGACAGTTATGAAAATTGTCTGCAAAACACCCCGCGGCCTCCGAAACAGATTTTGCAAAAGTGCCAGGGTCACCCCGGGGGACTCTAAAACACTTTTTGAAAATTTTCTGCAAAACATGCTGGGGCATCCAAAATAGATGTTGAGAACCTCTCGTGGCCACCACGTAGGCAAAAAAGGCAGTTTTGAAAATTTTCTGCAAAACAACCCAGGGCCTCCAAAGCAGATTTTGCAAAACTGCTGGGGTCACCAGGGAGGGTCTCACTGAAAATTTTCAGCAAAACGCCCCGGAGCATGCCAAAACAGATTTTGAGAATCTCCGGCAGCCACTCTGCAGACCTAAGGGGCAGTTTTGAAAATTTTCAGCAAAACACCCCAAAGCCTCCGAAGCAGATTCTGCCAAACAGATTTCTGAAAATTTTCTGCAAAACAACCTGTGGCCTCCAAAACACATTTTGCCAAGACTCCAGGGTCACCCAGGGGGCAACAGAGACATTTTTGAAAATTTTCAGCAAAACACCTTGGGGGCTCCAAAGCAGATTTTACAAAATCACCAGGGGAGCCTCTGAGACAGTTTTTGAAAATTTTCCACACAACATCAGAAACAGATTTTGAGAACCTCCCGCAGAAACCCCGGATGCTTCTGAAACAGTTTGAATACAAAAAACCCCGGGACAAAAAAAAAAAAGGCTTTGCTAAACCGCAGCGGTCACGTGGGGTATGTGTGTCTGAAACAGTTTATGAAAATCTTCTGCAAAAACCCCTGGGGCCTCTGAAACTGATTTTGAGAAACTCTGGTGACCACCCCGGGGGACTCTGAGACAGTTTTAGAACGTTTTCTGAAAAATAACCCGGGGGCCTCCGAGACTGATTTTTCGATACTGCCGAAGTCAGCTGCTGAGGACCTCCGAGACCGTTTTTGTTCTGCAAAGTAGCCCAGGGCCTACAAAACTGATTTTTCGATACTGCTGTGGTCAGTGGAGATACTTTTTGAAAATTTTCTGCAAAGCACCCCCAGTGCCAGAAAGACAGTTTTTGACAATTTTCTAAAAAAACGCTCCGGGGCCTCCAAAAACAGATTTTTCCCTGACCCTGGGTCAGTGGCCTCAGAGAAACTTTTCAAAAATTTTCTGCAAAGCACCATGGGACTTCGGAAACAGACTTTCTGAGCCTTCAGCATCCACCCCGGGGGCAGAAAGACAGTTTTTGACTATTTTCTCAAAAACACCCCAGGCCTCCAAAAACAGATTTTTCCCTGACCCCGGGGTCAGCAGCCTTGGAGACATGTTTCGCAAGTTTGCTGTAAAGCAGCCCAGGACTCCTGAAACAGACTTTCTCAGCCACCAGCATCCACCCTGGGGCCAGAAAGACAGTTTCTGACCATTTTCTAAAAAAAGTACTCCGGGGCCTCCAAAAACAGATTTTTCGATGACTCCAGGGTCAGCGGCCTTGGAGACACTTTTTGAAAATTTTCTGCAAAGCATCCCAGGAAAAACATCCCTCTGAAAAAGATTTTTAGAGCCACCGGCATCCACGCTGGGGCCTGAAAAAACGTTTTTCACCATTTTCTAAAAAAAACCACACCGGGCCTCTAAAAAAGATTTTTCAAAACTGCTGGGGGCAGCAGCCTCGGAGACATTTTTTGAAAATGTTCTGCAAAGCCGTCTGTGGCCATAGAAAGAGATTTTGAGAACCTACAGTGGCCACCCTGGGGCCTGAGAGACAGTTTTCTGGAAAATACCTCGTGGGCCTCCGAGAGAGATTTTTTGAGACAGCCAGTGTCTGGTACAGTTTTTCAAAATTTTCCTCATTGCATCCTGGGACCATAGAATCAGATTTTGAGAACCTCCAGAGGCCACCCCAGGGCCTAAAAAACAGTTTTTGAAAATTTTCTGAAAACCCCCGAGTCCTCCGAAACAGATTTTTTTGATACTGCCGGGGTCAGCCATGGGGGGCCTCTGAGACAGTTTAGTCTGTATGTAATGGTTGCATCTGGGTATGTCCCTCCGTTGGAATGAATGGAGCAGTCCTTGTGAGTAGGAGAGCTCTGTACATGAATCAGAGCTCTATAAACCATAAAAAAATGTTGGATTGGGGCAACCCAGCAATTGCAGGTACCCTGTGATTATGTACCACCTAAGCCTTTTTCCCCCTGTGTGGTCATTTGATAGAGAAGTCATACTCAATTTTCAGTGTCCTTGACAAAAAGGTTTGTAATTTGCACAGCCCCCTAAGGAAGGCTTTTCTGTCATCTTTCTGTAGCCCTGCCTAATGCGTTCCTTGCATTACTACTTCTCCTTTGTCTACAAATATGCCAGTTTTTTTTAATTATAACTAAATTGTCAAATGGCTATACCCACAACCAATGGATTTTTTTTCTGAAAATGTGAAGGAACTGGAACCAAAAATGAACAGGATATTATTGCATGCGCAAAGCATTTTTGTTTTCATTCCTCCTCTAGCTTTGTTCCGCATGTTTTAATTGCTCTTTATGTGTCTTCCACCTCAAGGAAGAATCATCCACTTGTTGTAGAGAGGGAACTCCATTTTGTGGCATTGTGTGTTCAGATCATGATTAACGAACGTTTTCATGGTTCACCTCCAAACAATAGGAAGTCTAGAGGCATTTTTCACAGGTCAAGGTGGCAAAGGTGAGGATTTTGGCAAACTTGTAATTTAGATTCCATTCTAGCTGAGTTAGTGCTGCAGTTGGTGCTGTGGCCCATTTCCGGCGCTGGGTGTCACAAATGTGCCGTTTGAAAGTTCTGTCAGCCCAGATGCCCCATCGGATTGAGCCATAAGTCTATGAGCCCTTTATGTTACAATGGATTTTTATAGTACAATCATATGCATGCTTACTACTTATAAGTAAGTCCCACTGTATTCAGTCATATTCTGATGTTGGAAGCCCTGTAAGTATTTGCTTGGGAGCGGGAGGACAGCAGCATGGTCTCCATGATCATGCTGCTGCTGGGCAGGGAAGGGTTCTTTTTTTTAACTCACCTGGGGATCGCTGCGGCTCTCTGGAGGGTCTGGGGAGCCTGTGACCCCTTTTGCAGCCCTCCCAGTGGCTTCAAACTCATATTAGAAGCAAGCCCCCCACTTCCTGTTTTTGTTGTGAAACCGGAAGTGGTTTCTTTTTGCTTTTTACAGTGGTTTCTTTTTGCCACTCACCAAGACAAGCATTTGTGGTGCCATACACAGCACCTGGAAATAGTTGGTGGTGTCATGATGACATCACCGCCAACTGATTCAGGAGGCCCATTTTGGGCACTTCAGAAGCTGGGGCAGCTGCGAGGGCCCAAGGTAAAGCTGCTCTGTTTGTCCTAGGGACCTACAGTTCATAGAAATCCTGGCTGCAGTAGCAGATGATGTACTTGTGGTGCTGGTGTGGGCCCCCCCCAAAAGTGTGGTGCCCAATTTGAAGACATTGGTCACATTGGCTTAAGACTGGTCCTTACTGCAATTCCTGAGGGGGGCACTGTTGGTCCTGGCTCCCAGGCACAGAGAGAGCCAGGATTGCCCCTGTTGTGACCTACCAGTTTTGGAACTACTGGTGTATAGAATTGCAGTTTGTGTCTTTAAAAGAATATTTTAGAGACTCTCCACAGGTCTCTGTTATTTTTTATTATAATCTTAGTTTAGGGATGTCCAGACGGAAAGACAAAATCCTTATGGGGATGCTACAGAAGTAGCATGCAGGCACTACCAAAATCACAAGCACAATGTTTACCCTGTTGCAGGGCCATTCATGATAGCAGATCCAGGATAATAATGACAGATTCAGTGTCATAAACGGCCAATAGGACTGAGCCGTTAGTTTATTGTTACTTCTGTAGGCATAGCGTTGTCCTTATTCACATTGGCTGGCAGTTAGTGAAATTCAGTTTGATTTTGCATCTTTTAATGAGCACTGCAGAACCTGGCTATTTCTGTCCCTTCCCTTTTTAATCTGGGGAACTTTCCAAGCTTTCTCCCTCTGGTTTTTGTTTTTTTTAAATTGTCAGAATTAACCATGTATTCATGTTTCATGCTAGAGACGTGCTAAACTACACAATGAGTCCATGAGCAGGGATCAAACCGCTCTGTGGGTGAGGTGGATAAAAATTATGCCTGCTATAACAAATTTCACATTCACCTAATATAATAGAAAGCCTAATATAGCTTAATTAAACCAGCATTGAGTTACCATTTGAAGGGCTCAGTGCTGATTATCTAACATGCTGAAGCAGACATTTTGCTGAGAAGGAGTAGTCCTTATGTACTGGAGCTGCTGGCTTGGCATCGCGGTTGACCCTTCACCTTGGATTACCCACTCCAGAGCCACAGAAGACTCTCTGTCATTAACAGCTGGGTTTCAGGGAGACACTGGACAGGGGGAAAGAGTGCAGCAAGGTCACATGGCACAGATTTGGGCCTTTTTTCAGGGAGCAATCCTAACCTGGAGTTAGGCCAGCACAGTTAAGCCAACGAAGTTTGGCTGGCACAACCGCCACGGTAAAATATGTTTGGATCACTCTCAGAGTCAGAGAGGTCAGCACACAGACATGCACCATCCTCCCTGACTCTGAGAGTGGCACCAAATAATCCCAGGGGCCAAACCTTACCCATGATGATACATGTGTGCTCTGACCTTGTAAATGTTTTGCTTTTGTTAAAAACAGCAGGTGCGTGGGTACACAGTCTGCAGCAAACTGTGGCGGGGTAGGGAGGCTTTAATACTTTGCCTCTACTATGATCCTAGTCTTGATTACACACACCCATGTGTGCTATTTACAGTAATAAAAACACTACCAATGGAAACCTTTTAACAATTGTTAATAGCATGCTGGGGAATGTGATCCAAATTAGAACAATGGGATGGATGCGGTGTTCAAGTCCTGTCCGTCTGTCTGTCTGTCCACAATCTGGTCTGGGGCTCCACTCACCAGGGCTGGCTCTAGGAGAGGCGGGGCCCAATGTGGGGCAGTCCGTGGGGGCCCCTCACCAATTTAATACCTAATGTGTGGCTGGTAAATAAGAGGGCAGCTGGTGGGCTGTCTTGTTAATCACAAGTTTGTCTTTTGTTAATCACAAGTGAGAGAGCCACCAGAAACTCGCTGGCTCCCAGGCCCTGACTGCTGTTGAAGGAGACACTGGAGTGTGTTTACTCCCCCTCTTCTCCCACTCCAATCAGTAGAGTTTTAAAAGGTGCAAAGCAATCTAATCAGACACTAACTAGCCAGCACAATTTGGCCCTGCAAGGAGGGGAAAGTAAAGTGTCACTGTTGTGAGTACAATTGGCAACCAAGTCTTACCAAATAAAACAGATTTTACTGCCTTTGTCTAAGGCAGTGAGACAGTCACATACAGAAGACTGAAAAGAAGAGGCAAGGAGGGCAAAAGCTGTTTCAGAACTTCCACACGTACATAGGAGCAAGCCCCATTTACCTTGAAGGGACTTCTGAGCAGACACACATCCCACCTTAAGCAGGGTGAGGTGGCTGATATCAGACAGCAAAAGCAAAAAAACTTTTTAAACTACTGCTAAGAGAACACACTCCCTATATTCACTCCATTGCTGACCCCGTCTCCTAAAGACTTCTCACTAGCACCTGGTACGTTCTAAGATGCGCAGATACTGTATGTCTTTTCAAGAAACTGGCACAACACTCACAGTTGAAACACACTGTTTCATCTAGTGCACTGGACCCCTGCACTACAACACATGCCATCCAGATCCTACAAATAAGTTTACCAGATACAAACTAGAGCAGAGTTCCGATACCTTTAACCATTGTATAGAAGAGGGAATTTGGGCAGGTGCAGCTCATCATGGAAAGGTTCAAAAGCTGCACCTGCCCTGCCAAAATTCTATTTTGAAAACAGTCACTGTCATTTCATCCTCCCAGGCACCACCACAACTCCAATGTATGCAGCACACAAACCCAGCCCATTCCTAGGAACATTCATTCCCATGCAACCCTTCCTGATGTAGTCAATCCAGCCATGATCTCAGTGGGTACACATTTAGGATCACAGACAGATGACTTCCACCAAGTTAAAAAAAAATGACTGCAATTTAGTCCCAAGTGAACTATTAGGGAGGGTTATTTTGTGTTTTCCCACCCCATACAGTGGATCATGTCAACACTTGTAATCCTAACACCTGTAATTCAATTAGCAGCCCCCAAATGTACAGTATGTCACATAAAAGAATTTAGATGATCACCTATATTTTAAAGTTGATTTGTTAAAATTCCCACTGATTTCATATTACAAAGTCCTCATGACAAGGATAGTTTTGAAAACAAGTTGTAAGGTAATTTAGGGCATTTCAACAAAAATTGCCACTCAGTTTTGGCTGGAAAGACTTTATATTTGAATACTTGAGCGCTGAGTAGATGTGACTAGGATCCAGATACTCACCTACTAGCTAAAACATACTTTTTCTTTTCTTTTCTTCTGCAAAATTAAGTCTGCTCTCTTAATCTCTTCCTGAATTCAAACCAAAAACTATCTTCCTTGGAAAAAGCTACACTTAACTGGAAGTAACTTAAACACCAAACCTCTTGTTTCTGAAGTTTCCCATTAAAGTTTGCTGGGTCTGCTCTAGAGTAAGTGCTTCAAAATAAGGATTCAATGAATTCTGCCTCATGTTTGCAAGAGGTGCAAGGAACTACTATAAATTGCTTTTAAAGGTGAAGAAGCCATAAATCAGATCACCTAAGAAAACACAGGCCATTTAGAGGCCCTGTTCTATGAAATCAAAAGAAAAGTTATCCAAGCTAGCCTAAACAGTTGCTGCATTTGTACCTATGCTTGCTTCCGTGGAAGCAAGCTTTTTTGAACATAGTGAAATTTACAGAGTACAGGTAAACATGCAGAGGCTTAGGGTGCATGGTAAGTTTTATAGGCACTCCCTACCTCCAGAGGAGAATGATGGTTGCATTTGCATCTTCTTCTTTTTTTTCCTAAGGAGCCACTTACTTGCAGCGTCTGCAGAGATCTATTGTGTCCCCCCCTTTACTGGAATCTGCCAATTTTTTAAAATAAATAACTGCATTCTTTGCTGCTCCTCTGCAGCTGAGACAGGCACTTTGTTACCTGCTGTAGCTGCCCACACTGAGCCGAGTACTTTTCCAGCGTACATCCAGATTCAAAATTTCCTCCTCCTCCTCCTGACTGCAAACTCTGGCAGCCTACAGGAGTGAGTCCTAGCACAGCTGGGTCCCACTGCCAGATCCTTATTCCAACCTACAGTGCAGAAGGGGGCTGCCCTGCCATTTCCCCATCTCCGTTCCGGTGGGGGGGAGATGGGGTTGGTTCTGCAGTCACTTTGCAAAGGCTTGCCTCAGGCTGCCTCTTGCTCACATGAAAAGGACCAAGAAAACTAGCAGGCTTGCAGTTGGGTGCAGCCGATCAGAGCCTTAAAGGGGAAATGGCAGCTGAGGAAAAAAATGCACTCCAAGTGCAAAAGCAGTCAATTGCCTTCAGGCTTGCAGCTCCAATTCCCCTTTATCTGCCGTAAAGGGGATACGTCATTGAAAAGGAAAACTGTGGTTGGGATAAAATTCATTCCCAGCAAGAAGAAACAGGTGGGACCCCCTGAAGTGCGGGGCCTGATGCCGTGACATTAGTCACATTGACCTAAGGCTGGCCCTGCCGCTCACCAGGCATGCACAAGGCGGCCTGGATCTTGGCCAGCAGGCTTTCCCATGGGGGTGACAGCCGCCGCCGCCGCCCAGGGCCTCCCTACCCCAGTGGCAGGTTGGGCCACAAGAAGAACAGGCCGGGCCCAGCGGGACCTTGCACCCACGCTTCAACAGCAGAAAGGATGAAGGCCAGGGCGGCAGGCCCCACCCTGCAGAACCAGGCACAGCTGCAGCTGACAGCAGCAAGGGCAGGTGGCCCACCCCTTCCCCCTCAATTGCAGTTGGGCCCATCCTGTTGCGACAGAGGGAGAAGTCCGCCTGGCCTGCTGACGTGCCGCAAACAAGTGAGAGAAAGCCCGTGTCTGCAGTTGACAGAGAAGGGAGGTTAAGTAAGTACTTGCAGGATCAGGGACCTGGAGGGTTGTCAGCCTGGGCTTGTGCAGCCTAGCTGGGAGGAAGAGGTGGAGCAATTGGGGGGGGGGCTCTATATTACCCCAAGGAAGCTGCCCACACTGAGCAGTGGATAGGCTGGCATGGCTAAGCAATGAGAAGAGCACAGTGCTGCTGATGCCATGCTGGCCTGTACAGAGGTTCATTGCTAGGATTCTGTCTGAGTGCCACAACTGTGTGTTGTAAGACACACTGAGGAATTTGGCACAAAAAGCATTTTAAAATCTCGAATTGATTTATTTTTAACACACATATACAGTCCTCAAAGGTGTGAAGTGTGTGGGCAGTGCCTGGTGAAATCTTAGGAGCCAGAGGTAGGGCTGCATAGCATGTGCAATAATGGACTATGGGGTGTTGATTGTCTCCATAGCACTTGGTCCCTCCTAATTAGCATAGGTGCCATAAATAGGATTACCAGATACAAACCAGGACAGAATGCCTATCCCTTTAACCACTGTATAGAAGCGGGAATTTAGGCAGGTGCAGCTCATCATAGAAGGGTTTCAAAAGCTGCACTTGCCAAAATTCCATCTTCTATGCAGTGCTTAAAGGTATAGGCAATCTGTCCCAGTTTGTATCTGGTAATCCTAGCCATAAAACACAAGTGCACGGTGGCTAGAGTGGTAGGCTAGGAGCAGGGAGTCCCGTGTTCACTTCCTCACTCGGCCATGAAGCTCATAGGCTGATCTTAGACCAGTTGATCTCTCTCAGGGTGCAATCCTAACCTGGTACAATTAGGCCAGCAAAGTTTGGGTGGCACAAAGGCCATTCTCATAGTCAGGGAGGATGGCGCAGGTCTGTGTATTGGCCTCTCGAACTTTGAGAGTGGTCCAAACATACTTTACGGTGTCTCTGGTGCCAGCCAAACTTTGCTGGCCTAACTGTGCAGGCCTAACTCCAGGCTAGGATTGAGCTGTCAGCCAGTTATAGTCAAAGGTTCACCAAGGCAGGAGACTACATCACAAATGTTTTATAATGTAGAGATGATTGTCCAGTAGAATGACATTCAGAAAATAACTAAAAGCAGTAGGACCAACTATTAGGTACAATCTAACACAAGGTCCAATGGGAACCACAGGAGAGAAAGAGCCTGGAGTGCATCTTACCACCAGAGGGGAGGGACAGTTCATTCTGCTCTCTTTGTGTTTTTATATTTGGTTGTACCATCCTTAAGGAGCATTGCTCACTCCTCCGATCCCTGGAGAATCATTCTGCCTTTGGTTGCCCTTGGGACAGCAGTCTCTCTGCCTCCACTGCTGGGCTTCTCTGCATGAGCTCTGGCAGCAAAAGCCAGGATTTATCCACTGCATTTCAAAGAACAGTAAAAGTACACCAGTGCTCAGAATAACTAATACACTGTGGAGCGGAGTGTGTGTGCGTGCGCGTGTGTGTGCGTGCATGCATGCGCGGGTGGGGGAAATATCCTGAAATATTCTTCTGCAGCCACAAGATGGCAGCCAAAGCACAGAGGATTGACCTGTGCTCGGCTTATATCTGCGTGCGGGTGTGTGTATCTGCAGCAAAATGCACAACATAAATTAACACTCTGCTCCTTGAACTGCAAAGATGGTCATAAAATATAAAATGGTGTAACAGCTGGAGAAAGGTACTCATGCAGCACGGGATATAAAATATGCATACATTTGCCTAAAAGGTATTCCTTTCCGTACAAAGCACAGGGACAAAGCACTGTGTATTGTTTATGTGCATTATGAAGCCTTAACAGGTTTAATAATTCACAAAGGGTAACCTTCCCTGCCATTTATCTTCATCCCTTTAGTAGAGAAAGGTGGGGTGTGCGCACGCGTGAGTCTGGCGGGCAGAGGGAGAAGCACTTTATAGTCGTGCACATTTATCATAATTCCTGCGCGTGTTAGCTCCTGTAACACTGTTTTAATAGTTTTGCTTAAATTTTAGCACTTTCACTCAAAGCCGTATAATTGCATCTGATTATGTTTCAGGCCTGGAACAACAACAGCAGCAACAAAAATTAATTGCTGTGCCAAAACAAAACAAAAACCTACCCCAGTTCACAGTTTTCTTTGCTGAGCTGTGTTGGAATTCAGAAGTGAAGCAAGAATTTTTTTCCACCATCTCTTCTTAAAATGATCAGTAGTTGCGCTGTGCTTCTAGGTTCTTTGGGGCTCTTTTGGGTTCTAGATGACAACTTGGAAGCAAGGTCTTTCCAAAAAGCTGCAATAACATGGATGCACTGAGCATCTAAATAAACCTGCATGGTTTGGATTTCATACAATTCTGTTTTTCCCATGATGATGAGAAAGTGACATACAAGGCTATGCGAAGTTACCAGTCCTTCATCATTAGAAATCCTATTTCACAGCCCTTCTCTGGTTTCTGACATTCATTCAGGCACTGCCCACATCTTCAAAGACTGAAGTGGGACCGGGGTGTAGCTAAAGAAATGCGGTGTGTGTGTGTGTGTGTGTGTGTGTGCGCGCGCGCACGCAAGTGCACCGGGCAACAAGGTGAGCTTGGCACTAGTGGCCAAAGTTGTGAAAAGCTTGGTATGGATGAATAATACCATCATGTTACATATCTTTTGATGTGGAATTTAATGCAAAATGCATTGAAGCAACCCAGAGTGTAATATCGTCATTCTATCAAAAGTTATGGCCAAAAAAAATAAGAACATGAAAATACAATTGTGATGTCACTTCCAGTTATGACATCACCTTGGGGCATCATTTTGCTCTCTGTACTGGGCTACACTTTCATTAGCTATACCAGTGAGTTGGACTGACTCTCATACTCACGGCTAAGTATGCTGCCTTCTGTTCTCAGTTAGAAACATTCTTCACTTTTGAAGTACTATTGAGGACTCACAGGATTCCCATAACTTCAGTTATAGCAGGTCCGTGCCACAACAAGAGGGCCCTCTCAACCTTAAAGCAACTGGCTAGGCAGACACAGCTCAAACTGTGTCTCAGCAATGTCAAATAATTGAAGCTTCATTGCTCATTCTGAAGGCTTCAGGTTTTTTTTTTTTCATTTCCTACTGGAAGTTTATAGCAGAGGTTAAAAACATCATCTGGAGTAGAACTTCACTTAAACAGCCAAGCTCATTTTATCTCTGATCCATTAAGCTGAGAAGCCAGCCTGCTTAATCTGTCACTACCTTGAACTGAAACTTTGTCCCTAGAGCTAATACATCATTTAACTGTTATTGTGCTTATGGTCCAGGATGTTTGGAGACCATTTATTTTACAACTCAAAGAATACATGAGATCTCTGCAGAATCTGTAGCCCTGCATTGCACCCTAGGGTTGCAATCCTGTGAACATTCAGAAATGAAGAAACCCCACTGAACTCAGTGGGGCTCACTTCTAACCATACGTGGAATCAGACTGGGAGACAATCAAACATAAGCAGCCCCAATCCACCGATTAAATAGTATGTAATTGGCTCAACTGCCTTTTTAACAGATTAATCAATTAAGTACATAATTAATTATATTTGCATATAACCAACACCTCCTCTCAAGGGAGAGGTGAAAAAGTAGCATCCTGATGTTGTAAGCTTGGACAGCATTCACCCAATGGGTTGGGGAGGGAGCAAAAGTGTCTGGGCAAGACCTGCCCTGGTTCATTCTGGAAGCTCATTCTCTCTATGGAACCAATTGCCATTTGACTCCTCTTTTCCCCCAAACTGGTTCATTATAGAACTTCATTATGTAAAGTCTGGGTTCCTGAATTTGATTACAATTGCGCCTCATTATCCACTAATTTGGTATCCACTGATTTGACTCACCACTAATACCGGGGTCCACCTGTAAATGCCTTTTAATGAGTGAAAAGGGGTCAAAATTCCCAAAATTCCTTCCTGCATTCCATTAGATTCCATTATTCATCCCATCTAGTGGCTAAAAGCAGTATAGCATTCTAGGGTAACAATGCATTCTAGGGTAACAATGGAAGTGGGTCTTTAAAGCTATTTTTCCATTGATTTAGGTTTACACTGATTTTGGTATCCACCGGGTGTTCAGGAATGAGACCCCAGTGGATAATGAGACATGACATGTATTTTACTTTTCTGTTCCTATTCCTCACTCTCTGTATGTGTGCACGTGTGCATGCATGTTTTACATCTTTTAGGACATTACAAGACATTTAATTACAGTACATGATATGTGTAATGTGGCCTGGTGGATTTGTTGGGTTTTCTTAAAATGATGCCCAAGTGGAAACACAAAATGGAACAGAACCATGGGGCTTGGGGGGTATTAGGACTTTGCTTTCAACCACAGTTCTGCTCCTGATCATGTCATGCTATTTTAAATAGAAGGCAAAGCTTCCACCAGCTTTCAAGGTAAACGCTTTATTTAAATTTGGCTTTGGGGGCAAGGCATGATCAGGAGCTGAATGGTCATGTTTCACTTGTCCCTGGCTTCTATTTTAAAACAAACGCATCCAAAGTTTGACCCTGACTGTATACCATTGTTATAAAATGTGAAGGCGTTGAGTGTGAAGTTGTATTGTTAGTAATAAGACAAGTTGTAATAAGACAAGTAATAAGGCAAGTAGCTATGAGTAGTAGCAGTATGACAAACTATGCGAAAAAATTTATTATGATACAAGGCAGAGCTTAACATTGAATATGACAAGCTGTATGTTCAATTAAATTAAACTTCAATTAAATTTTAAAAGCATATAATTATGAGGAGTCGCCATTAAAATAGCATTTGTCTTAAAAGAAGAACCTTCTTAAGAAGATCTAGATTTTTTCCTTCTCTTTTGTTGATGTTTGAGCTATTATTGCACTGTTATACATGTAGATGATTCCTTATCCAGACATCTGAAATCCAAACTATTCCAAAATCCAGACATTTTTTTAATTAACTATTTAAAAAATCCAGATTTTTTTTTAAACTTCCTGGAGTGTGAACACTAAAAGGTCTTGTGTTCATTCCCACATACAGGCTGCATATTTCTTGAAAAATGAGAAAGAGGCCAGCAGACACCCATATGGGTAACAGTAAAAAGAGCAAGAGGAAGCATTTCTCATTATGCAGTTATTCCGAAAGCCGGACAAATCCTAAATCCAGGCACCTTCCCATCCCAAACAGTCCGGAGAACAAATATTCAATCTATAGATGCATCCTCATTTTCTAATAGTTATAACTGTGGTCCTAATTCTTTAGCTAGTGGTTCTCAAGCCTTTTAGCACCAGGACCCATTTTTCACAATGGCAATCTTTCCGGGACCCACGAGAACTGATGTCATGGCTGGAAGTGCCATCATTGGTGATGCCAGAGCCAGCTGCTTTATTGAGAATGCAGCAATCAGTTGGATGATTTTTCACCCATTTTCCAAAACTGAAGCGAATCAGGAAAAAAGCCTCTTTACAACCTTCACACAAGCAAAACAGCCACACAGCTCTCCCCCTTTCCAGCATCCCATATTTTCAATATGGCTGCTCTAGGTGCTTCGCAACCCATCTGAAATTGGCTCATGACCCACTGGTGGGTTCTGACCCACAGTTTGGGAACCACCACTTTCGCTAATAAGCTGGTAGGAGCAAGCTGCCTCAGATGTTGTAAGCATGGAAGATCAGTCTCCCAAGCCCCTCTGATCTGGTGATTCATATTTACACAAAGGGCTTGGCATTCTAATCTATCAAAGCTGCTCCAGATCATTTGGACACACTCTAGAGGTTGCACCTGCTCTTCTGCAGCAGTTTGGGCATCCTGTTTCATTGTCAGTTGATGGCTGCGCCATTTGGGTTCTCACTGAACTGAAATTCAGCAGAAGCTGGAGACGCCAGCCTTCTCGTGCTGCTGCCATGCTGTTTTATGAGTTCAAAGGTGTTGGCCATCGCACTTGCTTCCGAAGCATGGCACTTCCATTCTGAAAACTCACAGCCGGACTAAGTGCTTTTCTTTTCCAGTGTTTAACGTGGTCAAATGCAGTTTCACCTCTTCTCTTCCCTATGTGAACCGAATTGTCCTTCTGCAGATGCAGACCCTCTACTCAATCTAACCCAGGGCGCACGGGGAAAGGGCACGGGGAAAGGGCAACGCAGCTCTGATGTAAGGGAACAAGCATTCCTTTACTTTGAGGCAGTCTCCATGACTATTACTCCACTGCAAGATGCAGCACATGCCCCATTGGCACAGTATGTCAGTGCTGGAAAGTTGGTTACGATTGCACCCCCACTGTCTTCAGTGGCTTCTCATTTTAGTTTGGTTTTTTGTGCACAGTGTCCCTTTTCTACAGCTCACCGCAGATGGATGCATGCCAATGGGGCATGTGTTGCATCTTGCAGTGCATCGGTGAGGGGGGAGGGAGGCAGACCCAGAGGCGTCCTTAAGGTAAGGGGATGTTTGTTCTCTTATCTCAGGATAAGTTCCCACATCCCCAATATGTCTTCTTAGAACTGGGACTCACTCCTTGTCTGGTACAAGTCTGAGTGGACCAGGGGAGGCGGTTGGAGCAGGAAGGGGACTAGTTGAACTGCCGCCGCTGATAACTGTCCCCTTCCCACACTCAACATACACCCCTTTCTACCCCAGTCTGCACTCCATTCCTCCCCCTCCTTGTCTGTGAAATATCCCCGCCACAATTCTTTTCTTGGCATGGTCCGGACAAGTCATCAACCAGTGCAGGGAGCTGCAGATGGCTTCTGCTGCCAACTCCCTGGCACAGCACCAGTGCACTTTTCCTGAAAGCACTGCTGCATTTATGATTGCGGATAGCCACAATGCCCACTGTCATACCAGGCCTGTAGGACTGGGCCATTAATGACATTGCCACAAGTTAGGAAGATAAATGTAATAGATGTTTCTTATATGTGTACAAGACTATATTGCCCATATGGATCTTTCATTTATTTGCTGTTACATTGGGAAGGGGCCTTGTGCCAGCCAAACTTTGCTGGCTTAACTGTGCTGGCCTAACTCCAGGTTAGGATTGCGCCCTGCATTGGTTATGCTTTGCCTGAAAACCATCCCAAGTTCAATCTCTGCCATTATCATGTAGGGTTAGTTTAAAAAACACACAACCCACCCTGTCTGAAATCCTGGAAAACCACTGCTAGTCAGCATGGACAATATTTAGCCAATGGATCAATGGTCTAACCTTACATACATTAGGGATCTAATTTGCCTTTTTCTTCTTGGAACCAACCTGGCAGCCCATATCATAGCACTTGTTCATCAAAACCTCACCGGTATTTATTGGAAAATGCTCAGCAAGTTGGGAAACATTCTTTAATATTAATGAAACGTAATGTGTCATGCAAATATTTAAGCTATCCTGGGGTCGTCTCGCAATGCTTAATCAACAAAGGCACACTGACTTCGGCAGGTTCTCTGAATAGGGATGCTAAGATTAAGTACACAAAGGTGTGAGCAGTAGAGACATTGTAACCTCTACAAGAGAAATGCTGCAGCACTGAATAGGGACCAAGGGGAAAATGTAACTGTCTTGCGCATGGAAATGAGGATGTAGCTACTTGGGGGCATATTTACATTGCAGGCTGCCACACTTCATGCTGGTGCGGTTCTGCTTCTGGTTGCCTTAAGCACGTTTGTTTCTGTTTCTCTGTATTCTGTCTGCTTTAGAGTCTGTGTTTTCTTTTTCTATAGCTTTGAGAGGTGTGACTGAGAAGCAACAACCTGGAGGCAACAATAGATACCAGGGACTACTGGTTTGTGCATTTGTTGGTACAGTAAAAGGGGCAGAGAACAGATTCTCTGTTGGTACAGTGTGAGGGGCAGAGAACAGATTCTGGCTTACATTACAAGGTCTGACTTTCTGAACTCACCAATTTTTCAAGATACCCAGCGTGGGTGCAGGAATTTATTTAATACTTGTGCCCTGAATGTTCCTGTCCGGGGCTTGACTTTCCCAACCCAGAGAGTGGCTTTCCTGGGAAGTCCAGAAAGGCTTTAGTGAGGTTGGGTGTGGGCTGTCAGCCCACCAAGCAAGGCATACCTGCACACAATGGAGCATCCAAGGAGCAGCAAGGTGTCCCACGTGTCTGCAGGAAATGTCCCTCCTCTCAGGAGAAGAGACTTAGAACCCAGAAAGCAACCAGGCCAGGTGGGTGGAACCAGGAAATGGGCAGAACCTTCAAGACTGCATAATTTAAGGGGAGAGCCAGGGATGAGAGAGGGCTGGTGGCTAATGTGTAAGAAAGCTGCAGCACCCTGTAAGGCTGTTAAAAGCCCCAAAGGGGCTCTGTTCTACCATAGGCAGTCTTCCCTTTGGACTGGTTGGGATCCAGTAGGCAGATAGGGGCCCTGACCCCCCTTTTTACACCCTGATAGCCCCCAAACCAGCTCTATGTACACCCTCACTTGAGGTACATTACCCCTATAGAGAGACACAGGAAGGGGCTTGGAGCCGACAGTGAAGACTAGTAGAGTCAGAGCTGATTCAGCTGTTGTATTTTAAACTGATACAGATGTGCCCCGGTATCCACTGGTTTGGAATCCACGGTTTCAGGTATCCACAGATACCTTGGATACTGGGATTCCTATTAAAAAGATAAGGGAACGTTAAACAAATATCTCTTTTTTTTACCTTGTTGCAGCAAAACCACTGATGTTCCCCTGTCTTTAAAAAGGTGCCCCCAGTATCCACAGTTTCAGGTATCCATGGTGGGGTCTGGAACAGAACCCCAGCAGATATTGGGGCATGCCTGTACCGCTAACAGCTGCTGTGTTTCTCCACGCCACTCTATAATGTAATATTTGAATTGCTGGCTCACAGATCTGTTTTGCTTGTAATCAGTCCCATGCCATGAAAAGCTATTGTTCCCAGTTTTTTTTATTATTATGGGCAATCTTATTTTGAAGTGCTTTTTGAATTGTGACATCCTGATCTTACTGTATTGCTGTGTTTTTCATTCTGCTGATCATTGCTTTGTGATTTGAATGCTGTTTGGGGACTTTAAAGTAGATTAGACAGAAGATCATACTATAGTTGCTATACATCATACTGTAGATTATACTAAAAATATTAGTAACTAATATTAAATACTGTAAATAGAATAAATAAAAATTAATGTCAGAGCACGCTGAGCTGACTGCATGTGAAAAAGGAATTGGTCCTTGGTGATGACTTATTTCTAAGAAAAGACCTTTGCTTCTCCCATGGGGTTGTTCTTTGTGATCTTCTGTATATCCAGTACCTGATCTGGAAGCTAGTTAAAGTAATGGGTGTAGATTTACAACACAATTTTATGTATGTCTGCCCTGAAGTAAGTCCCATACAGTTCAATGGCCCTTGCTCCTAGGCAGGGCCGGCTTTAAGCCAATGTGACCAATGTCATCACATCAGGCCCTGCACTAGCAGGGTGAGCATATTGCCTGTGGCTGCAGCTGGGATCTGTATGGGCTGGAAGTCAGTGGGGTGAGCAGAGCAGCTTTACCTTGGTCTCTCCCACCTGCCTCTGCCTCTGAACAGCCCCAAATGGGCCACCTGGAAGCAGTTGGCAGTAATGTTATGATATCACCACCAACTACTTCCACATGCCATGCTTTGCATGTGGCATGAACAGAGCTCCTTGGTGAGTGGGGCCCCCCGCAGGAAGGGTTGGGGGCCCCGCAGGAATGCCCCACATTGGGCCCGACCACTGCTAGAGCCGGCCCTGCTCCTAGGTAAGTGTGTGTAGGATTGCAGCCTTAAAACCTGCATTGTATTTTTACACCCTGATCCATGCATTCTACAAGGTTGTATATTTTGTAACACTAAAATTGCACACTATTGTGCCATTTTATTCTCATGCATGGTTCAAAAAGTATAAGAACCAACTTCCTGAGACACACTGATTTGGCCATTCTCATGTCATCAGTGCACATGTCTGTGTGGCCCTGAGTATACAACATGCAGTGTGGAAATCAGCCTTTACTCTGAATGTGAACAATATTAACAGATTGATGTACTGCTTTTCAACAAAAAAAAGTTCACAGAACAGTTTAAAGACAAAATCAAATAAATATCTCCTTGTCTCAAAAGGGCTCCCCCTCTTAAAAGATGTAAAAGAACTGCCACCAAACAGCCACTAGAAAATAAATTCTGCTGGACTGAAAAGGGGCAGTTGTTCTCCCCCTGCTAAATAGCAGAGGAGCACCACTTGAAAAAGTGCCTCTTGCCCAGTTAGCAAGAGACAAAACAATATACGATATTTCAGAGGTTTTCTATCATTTTAGCACCAGGACCCACTTTTTAGAATGACAACCTGTTCTGGACCTAGCTGAAGTGATGTCACCAGAGCCTGCAGCTTTCCTGAGAACGCAGCAATAAGTTGGGTTATTCCTTAACCATTTTCCAATAGCAAAATGGATCATAAAAAAAAAAAGTCTATTTACAATCTTGACACAAGCAAAACAATTGCATAGCTCTCCTCCTTTCCAACATCCCTTCTTCCTATGTTTTCAGTATGGTTACTCTAGGTGCTTCATGGCCCACTTGAAATTGGTCTCAGTGGTGGGTAAAATACAATAATTGAAATCAATACCTCAGCAGAACATAAGTACATATACAGGAGGTGGGGTCTATGCTTTTCATCTTGGTTCTCACTGAACCCCAGATTAACATCTTAGTGAGACTACACATAAATCTCTGTGGCCTGAAATGCAAAGACATTTTTGAAACCCATTTTTATATCCTAAAAAGGACTGCAGTGAAGATCCGGCATATTTCCTTTGGGAGAGAACTCCACAACTGCGGAGATATCACTGAAAGAGCAATCATCCTAGAAATCATTGGATTTTGCTCAGACAAGGAAGTGGTGTGTGTGTGTGTGTGGGTGTGTTTTTACACACATTCATATGGGGAGAAAATGCTTCTAGAAATATCCTGAGCCTCACCTAGTTGGATCTTTCAAGTAAATCCCAACATCAGCAAATCCCAACACCAGCTGGGGCGGAGCCAGCTGAGGCTCCGCCTTGGGCCAAGTCAATGACCGTAACCTCCTGCACCGGCTCCCCACCCCACCATGCCCCACCCCACACTATGCTCCATTTTGGAGCTCTTTCCGTGCAGGGTGGGCGAGCAGGCCGAACGCAAGTGAGCCACTTGCATGACTCACCTCTGTGCTATCCTCCTCCCCTCTATTGGTAGTGGCTTGGGCAGGCAGGTGAGTGGCGTCAGCGGCGGCTCTGCTGCCACTCCAGCCCCTGTGACCCCCTGGATCCCTCACTAGGCCCACCCCTGAATAGGAGTGTTTTTTTTTTAAAGCCCTCTAGTTTCACCTTCACTAGTTTTTGAATTGCAGCAGCTAAGTTTCATACTCTGAACACTGTGACAAGCCCTCATGTAGTCCCATCTTTGGCTCCAGCAGAGTCAGGAGGAGGCTTCTTAGCCATCATGGTTTGCATAGCAATGTAGACATGCTTGAGATAACAGGAGCAAAATCGATAGGAGAAGTGTTCCAATTGCAAGAAATCTCCCCATCTAAATGAGATCAGAGGCAGAAAGCAAATGGCAGTAAATGATCACTTGTCAAGAAAGGGGCTGTGAACGTCCTAATTGCTCTATTTGGCATCTCAAAAACTTGCTGTACATTTTGAATGAAGAAAAAAAAGGAATTTTTCCAAGGGTTTTTTTGTTTGTTTTGCTTTTCTAATTATGATGTGGCACAGAATACCCCTCCACTTTATTTAAAAAGGTAAAGGTTTCCCCATGACCGACTGTAGGGGGCAGTGCTCATCTCTGTTTCAAAGCCTGTAGAGCCGGCGTTTGTCCAAGGACAAGCTTCCGTGGTCATGTGGCCGGCATGACTATATGCTGTAGCGCACGGAACACTGTTACCTTCCCACCGAAGTGGTCCCTATTTATCTACTTGCATTTAGGTGCTTTTGAACTGCAAGGTTGGCAGGAGCTGGGACAAGCAATGGGACCTCACTCCGTCGCGCAGTCTTGAACTCCCAACCTTCCGGTTGGAAAGCCCAACAGCAGCGGTTTAACCTGCTGTGCCACCACGTCCCACCCCTTTATTTAAGAAGCTATAAATAATCAACCTGTTGAGGTTTGTGTTTTATTGCAAATATGAGTTTTTTTACGGTAGGACTGAAGTCCTTGTGTCATTAGTGAGATATGATAATGTAATCTACTGCATTCTATACTGACCTGGAGAGAGCAAATATAGTGTAGTGGCTAAGATGTAAGCTGGCAAGGCTTTGGTTCAATTCTTACTTCAATCATGACCTTGCCTGATGGCCACAAATTACATTATCACTCAGCCCCAGTTCCCCTTCCCCGGCCATTTGCAACATAGGAATACGAATATTGATTTATTTTACAGGACGTTTCATAGTTACTGAGTACCAATTATGTTATCTTCTGTGAGATACTTTCTTTTCTGTTTCTTAGGATACCTGGAATGTGTCAAGTCATCACTTTTTCTCCAGCGATGGCAGCACATAATCACCCCTGGGAAAGCGAATATCAGGTGCTCCAAGCAATGGCATCTTTTCCTATTTCCCATCATGCTGTCTAAGATCAACCAAGATGTATTGGAAAAGGCAGGAGATACCCCGAGGAGATAGGGAATGGTATCAGCAGTGGCCCCTTGTCCCAGATTAGCCAGGAAGTACGGGGTTAATCCCAGAGCTTCTGCAAACCTCAGGAGAACAGCTGCAGGCTGATGAGGGCCCTGGCTAGGAAGGGATTAGCACAGGTGCAGATGGGTGTGGCTGATGAGCTAGAGCCTGCCCAGCAACAGACACCGTTTGGCCTGCCTCAGTATAAAGTAGGAGGTAGGAGCTGCAGTAAGGAACCTGGGTAGGTGCTGGAGGAGGGCACCAGGTAGGTGCAGGATGGATTGTTAAAGGAAGGGTGATTAGCATTAGGTAGGTGCTGGAGGAGAGGCACTGGGCAGGTGCTGGATGGACGGACAGATTGACTGACTGTTAAAGGACTGGATAATGTTATTGTGGGGAGTAACTGTGGGGAGTTATTGTTTGGCTGCCACGCCCCTGGATCCACCAAGTGAAGGATGCAGTTGTGGCTTAGGCAAGCTGACTGCCTATTGTTTGGTGGTGGGGTTTGTTGGTGCTATTAGGGTATTTTGAGCTAAGCCAGTGATGAGGGCAGTCTGGAGGAGGCTAGCCAGCCAGTGATCCCAAGCAAAGCTGCTGGAAGAGAGGAGGCCCAGTGGGTGACTGAACCCCCTCCCTCTTGCCTATCTCTGAGGCTGCTCTGGAGGGGAAACTAGTTAGCCTAGTGTGGGCATCAGGGCCCTTGGGGAGGTCCGGCAGGGAATTTGGCAGAACACCACACCACTCTTCTAGGCAATAATGACATATAATGCACAAACACATCACAAAATCCCAAAAGCCTTTCCCTGTGATTTGGAGTATGGATATGATGATGGATATTCTTAACCCTTTTCCCACATGACAGTTTGTGGCCCCATTTATCCCCCCAACCCACTGTCCTCCCTACAGGAAAACACGTGTTCCGAGGGAGCAATATTAAGATGGAGATGTGGTGGGTAGGAAAATGGTTAAACACACAGTGTGGCATGGCTGCCTTGCTGTAAATCCCCCAGCAGCTTTCCCCCAGGAATAACAGCCACTTAATTTTTGTATCACGTACGCATGTAATATATATGCACTTATGTTACATTCATATGCATGGGGTATTGCCCTTTGGCATGACGAAATATTAAAAAGTCAGTGTGTGCTGCAGGCATTGAGAACTGTAGAGTACCCCTTCCAAGACTGTGAAGGCAGTGGTGTAGCAAATGAAAGTGTGGCCTGATTCTAGGAAGTGGTGCTGCAACAAATTCATACCTACCAGGGTTTTCACCCTTTTGGCCACTAGTGCCAACCTCAGTTGTTGCCCCCCTAAAACCTGTTGCCTGGTGCAATTTCCCCCCCCCTGCACTTCTTGAGCTATGCCCGTATGCTAAGACCATTATCCATACATAGCCCAAGAAAGTTGGTGCTGGAAAGTTGGATAGGATTGGGCCCACAGTGTTGATAGCATGGCATATTTCTTCTGATAGGCAAACTATGACATTTCCCAACCAGATTTCTATCACACTAGTATCTAGCTCATCTTCCAAGGGGCTCAGAGTAGCAATAATGTGGTTCCCAGGCAGTCCTATTTCTGTTCAGATACTGGATTCAGATTTATTGCAGAGTTGGAGCCCTATAGAACCAAATCATGTGTCTTCAGACTATTGTTTGGAAATGGTCTGGAACAGGGGTGCAGCTAAAGAAATGAAGGGGGGTGGTGTACAATTGCACCAGGCAACTAGCTGAGCTTGACACTAGTGGCCAAAATTGTGAAATCCTTGGTGTGTATGAATAATACCATCATGTTATATATCATTGGAAAGGTAATTTAATGCAGAATGCAATGAAACAATCTGGAGTGTAATATTTTTACTCCATCAAGTAGTATGGTCAACAACCCAGGAAACGAAAATACAATTGTCATGTAAAAAGTGTGGTTTGTTAAAATTGTGTTTTTTAGGAATAATACTGTCATGTTTTATACATGCACACACGCACGCCATTTGATGTAGAATTTCATGCAGAATGCAATGAAACAAACCAGTGTGTAATATCTTCATTCTATCAAATGGCCAACAATATAGAAAAAGAAATACAACTGTCATGTAAAACTCGCTGGCTTAGATTACTTTTAAAGTGGACAAAAGAAAGGGAGGGATCATGCACACAATCCTAAGGTCCTTGGAGGAAGAGTAGTATAAAAATGTGGAATGAATGAATGAATGATTTTGTCATATGGGGGGGTTGTTAAAAATTTATGGGCCTGAAGTGTCAAATGACCTACATGTGCCACTCTTGGGGGGTGACGGCAGGCTTCGGGATAGCAGTAGGGAGCACGCTCTTGGGGGGAGGATGCAGGTTCCCCCATGTATTCACCTTTTTTAAAAGCCCAGGCATGATGTCACTTCTGGAAGTGATGTCATGTCCCAAAGTGATGTCACTTCCTGGGCATCATTTTGCCCTTGGCACTGGGCTACACTTTCATTAGGCACGCCACTTGTCTGGAACAAACCAAATCAAGATTAGACACCTGGAGAGAGCAGTAATGCACTGATGCCATCAGAGTAATGAGCGTACAGCTTTTGTTCTATTTCTTTTTTTTTTTTTTCAGCACAACCATAGATCATTTAGGTTAACAAATCTTGGCAACATTTCAGCCTGACACTTAATGGCATTATTCGAAGCAGCCCTTGATTTAGGATTTGAACTTTTGTAGCAATTCTTTCTCGTGCCAATGAATTCCACATTACTAATAAAATGAATATGACATTAGCCCTTGGTCTCAGTATAAATCCATACTTTCCTGGGCAACGGAATTGGCCATGTCGTATACTTCTCTTCCCCTTAAAAAATGTGCTTAAATCATGTTGTGCCTTAGTCCTTTGAATGCTTTTGGATGACTTTATCCATTTCTGAGCCACCTGCAGGAATTGTAGAGGGAATGATTTTATTTAAGTGGACAAGGCTGATGAAGAAAATGTTGGATGGGCTCCAGCTGCTATATATCGACTCTGCACATTTCGTCTTTTTGGCTGCTGCTAATCTATGAGATGGATTCATTCTATCGTTTCACTACAGATTTATTTTGTTAGAACTGATGTTTTCTACAGTATAAGTGAAGTCAGTGTGGTGTAGTGGATAGTATAGTGGACTTGCATTGGAGATAGCCAAGTCCCAATCCTTGATGTTTAGGGATAGTCTTGGATATTTCTCTCCGTATCACAGAATACAATGAAATTGAATAAGCCCTTCATGCATTGGGAGAGAAGAAGAAAGAGTAGGCAGATAAAAGGCATCAGCATTGGTAGGGGAAAGTGATTTCCTCACCGTGGCTCAAAAGAGAAAGAGAGCGGTCCCGTTCATGCAATACCAGTATTCCAAAGAGGGATGTACAGGCATATGCATTGCCCCTGTATAGTAACCTCTGCACAAGTGAGAAGAATGTTGGAGCTACCCCATACCTCTATTAGGGCGCAATCCTAACCTGGAGTTAGGCCGGCACAGTTAGACCAGCAAAGTTTGGCCGGCATCAGGGCCCCTGTAAAGCGCGTTTGGACCTTTCTTGGAGTCAGGGAGGATGGTGACGTCTGTGTGCAGGACGTCTGACTCTGAGAATGGTCCAAACATACTTTATGGTGTACCTTGTGCTAGTCAAACTTTGCTGGCCTAACTCTAGGTTAGGATTGCGCTCTTAGTAAAGTACTATGGTCATGGCACGATTAGGGGTGGTTTGCTGTCCGTCCTCCTGGCCATGACTATACAGGAGTAAAAAGGTCTGTACCTTTTGGGGAAAGAATGAACACACAAACTCGTCATGCAATGAGTAGGCCAGTCAGATGATATTCTTCCAACTGCTCCAAAATTCTTCATTTCTCTCTCTCTCTCTCTCTCTCTCTCTCTCTCTCTCTCTCTCTCTCT
>JAJKFI010000076.1:3569380-3605890 GCA_029204185.1 Lerista edwardsae
CACACACACACACACACACACACACACACACACACACACACACACACACACACACACACCGGTTCACATATAAGGTAGTGACAAAGTTCTTCTCCCATGTGTGGAGAATACACACACACACCCCCAATCCCCTGGAGCTGGTTCAAGGTTTGTGGGAGCCTGCTGATCCTGTCATAATTCCACAAGCTCCTGGTTAAAAATTTTTAACGCGTCCGAATTGCTCTGAAATGGAGTGATTCCGGGTGCAGGGAGGCATGGCTGGCCTCTGCCATAGGGGCGGAGGGCTGCCAATCATCCGGGCGTTGATCACTGCCATCACTTTGGTTCCTGGCGTGCCCGGATGACATCACTGCCTGGAGGTGTTCATGAAGCTGGTGAATCACTGACTGTTGTCCATATTTTAGACTGTGCCTAGTTAGATAGAGCACTTTGGTGGTGATGGCAATGATGAATTGCATGAATTTCAGGCTGGGAATCTAAGAGGGCAAAGGCAATTCCAAAGGATTCCTGGCTCGGTGTCTTCAGGTTCTGGCATAATTTGTAAACTGAAGCGGCTTTTGCAGAAGAAAATGTCCAAGTTTTTAATTAAGACACTTCGTCTTAGAGAGTTTAATGAAGTACCTTTTATTAAAAATAGGCTCAATTACTTCTCAATTAGCATGTCTATTCAACAGTGGGTTTTGTGTGGTTGAACCCAAATTAAAGGTCTCATTGCATAATCCAGGAGATGATATCCATCAGTTCTTAAAGCTCTGCTAGTTTGACCCTTAATGAAAGCATAAAAGGCTGTTGCAGAAAATAATTATATTCATGAGCAAACCCCCATTGATTGGGTTGCATTACAACAGTTGACTGTTGAATTGAGAATGAATTTTATAAATGAAGACTAGTTCTGGACATAGTAATGGATTCTTATGGTAAATGCTATTTATTACAGTATTTATATCCTATCTTTCTCAGGCTCATAGACTTGAAACATAGAATCAAGGAGGGCCACATAGGAAAGCTGATCGTAAATGCCATTTTTTCAAATGGTTTCATTTTTAAAAAGCTTTATTCTATGAGAAAAATGCATAGGATTCTCTGTTTCTCCAGATGGTTCCCTTCATGGTCCAATTGCCATCCTGGCTGCACTTTCCAAGCTTCCATGGGCAGCTGTGAAACATGCCTCAAGCTAGTTCTCAGGATGTTATCAATTATTTTTTGCCAGTCCACATTCCTTGATCGCTAGCCAGTGGCTTCTGGTCTCCCATCCAAGGAGAAACCCAGGCTGATCCTGCTTAGGTTTTTCTGGCAAGGTGACGGCTCCCCTCCAGACTACGTCTCCAGTTACATAATTGGAAGTGGTGGTGAAATTGCAGATTCCAAATGGGGAATAATGAACTGGGCAGTAATCCTAATGAAAGATATGATATGCCTCTCTTTTTCCTCCCTATAGCCCAACATGTCTGTTCATTTTTAAAATAAAAATGGGACATTGTGTTTTAAATTAAGACTAAAGGAATACTTTGTTTTTATACTCTTAAAAGTACATTTTTTATGTTTTCAGCAGCCCAATCCAATCTAGTGCTGACGCAGTGGGGCAACACGACTTTTGCTGTATCCAGCACTAGTTGGGATGTCTTTCCCCTTATGTTGGGTAATGCCCTAGCCTGCCCTATGGGGCAATTTGGATATGGCACATGTCCGAACAGCCCCACATAAAGCCAGCAGGCCCGAGATGGGGGTTAGGATACGGCAGAGGTCTGCTCCGCCAATCCTGCCTCCTTCTGGGCCCTGTTCCCTGTCCCCTGCCCAGAAACACCCCCTCTCTCCCTCCATTCCACCTTTTGCCACACCTCCGCTGCCCAGTGCTTCACTTATCTTCGCATGTGACCGATCTTCAGGATGATCAGTAGGGTGCTGCAGGCCTCCCTGCTTGTGCTGCTTGCTCTTCAGGTACCATGAATGAGCTTTAAGGCATGTTTGTGATGCTCTTCACCGGTGCAGTAGCCACTGCGCCAGTTGACGACAAAGTTTGGGTTGCGCTCTGAGTGAGACACTGTTCTGGATATGTCTCATAACTGGAAAGAGAGAACTTGAACAGTGACTTATGAAGAGATACCGTGGGCCGTCAGCTCTCAAGATTAATGATTGTACTGTATCTCTACATCCAGAGTGATCGAACAAACCAGCTACATCTAAGGCAGGTTGTAGTGGAATGATCTCCCACCAGTGAAAGCTGATTGGGAGGAGGGCTGGCCTGAGCAGTCAATCATGCAGAGATACATTAGGCTGCCTCCCCTGTGGCTGGGTTGATCATGATTACAGGAGTTTCTTATTTACTTGCTTATTCGTGGCACATAAACACTTCTCTCCCAGTACACAGCTGGGAATTATTATGCTCCATCAAACTGTTTCCCCTCTCCTTAAACCATGGTTTATAGTTGAGGCTGAGTAGAAATCTTGTATTGTTTTATCACTATCGTTTATTGCTTTTAGCTATTTAGCCTCGATTCCTTAGCTGGGAAAACAAGAACAATCAAAAGAAGGACAACTGCTTTGTGAGTTCAAGTATGAAAAGAAGGCAATAAATTCAAGCAGTCTTTCAGCTTGGAGATAGTGCCTTTAACATTGGCATGCTTTGCTTTGAATACTTGTTTTTGGTTGAAAAGAATATTGTTTATTATTATTGATGTAGAGAAAGTGACTAGAGAGAAATCTTTCTCCCTCTCGTGTAACACCTGTACTGGAGGGTCATCTGATACATTGGCAAGAGATTTGGGGATAGACAGAAGGAAATACAGGTGGGACCGCATATCCACAGATCCCGTATCCGCAGTTTCAATTATCCATGCCTCCCTTAATTTCCTTTATTCTTACTTTGGGTCACTAACAGCGCAATCCTACCTCACATGTAGTGTCAACACAATGTCGTTGGGTCAACGCTACATCACTAGCTACGAGTAGCGTCACCCTGAAAGCCCTGATGGAGAGCTTCCCTTGCACCAGCTGAACTTGGCTGGTGCAAGGGAGATTCTGGGAGGAGGGAGGGCAGGGAATGGGCGGTTCTGGGTGGGGGGGGGGGGGGCCGGCAGGCATACGGCCAGGATGCAGCCATTAGGCCACATCCTAGGCCTAATTGGGAGGCTGGGAGGCCCCAATTCGGGCTGCGTGGCTTCCTCGCTTCTGCGCCTGCTAAATAGCAGGTGCAAATCCAAGGAAGCCCATGGGGCGGCCGGAGCCTCCCTTGGGGCAAGGGGACAAATGTACCCTTGCCCCAGGGAGGCTTCCCAGCACACCAAAGGTGCACTGGATTTGGCGCAGGCCTACCAGCCTCACCAATCCAGCGCACTTTAGGATTGTGCTCTAAAAAACCTTCTCTCTCTTTGCAGGAGAGAACCCTAAACATGTGTTCCCTCTTTTCCACGGTTTCAGGTATTGACGGGGCTGGGCGGGGGCAGGACCCTATCCCCCGTGAATACCAGGGCCTGTACTACTTCACACAACACATAATTAATCTATAGAATTTGCTATCACAAGATGATGGCCACTTTGATGACTTTACAAGGGCATTAAAAAAATTCATGGAGAACAACGCTTCAGCTACTAGTCATGATGGCTATATGAGACCTCCAGGTTTGGCACCTATGAATACCCACTGTAGGGTAGCAGTGGTGGGAGAGAGGGGTGCCTTCTCTCCTGCTTGTGAGTTTCCCAGAGGCAGGTGGTGTGTCACTATAAGAAACTGGATGCTGAACTAGCTGGGCTTTTGTCCTGATCTAGTAGAAACCTTTTTCTATTCTCCTTCTGTTCTAGATTTCATCAAGGAAATTGGAGATTCTTGGGACATTTAGTATCCAATCCAACTGCAGGCCAGCACTGTTCTCCCATGTGCTGCCCAGGGAACAGCCATTGCATAAATCACTTGCAGCAGCCAGAACAGTGGTGGTACCAGTGGAGAGGCAAAGGTGGAAAGGCAAAGGGAGGAGGCAAAGGTGGGCACTGGGCTTTTGCACTGGTTGGAGGAACCCCAGGAGTGCCAGGGAGGAGATGTGAGGTGGGCTGGGTGAGCGGAAGAAGGGAGGAAGGGGGCAAAACTGGGGGAAGGAGGCAGGTATGAGGATGGTAGCAGAGGCTGCTGCCATATCCTATCCCCCCCCCCACTCTTGAAATCCCTACACAGGTCAACTCAGGTCTGCGTCAGCAATTGATCTTATCCAGATTTGAGTCAACACATAGCAGCAGCCAAGGCTTGACCCAAGGTAAGGGAACAAAATGGCACAATCCTATCCATGCTTACCTGGGAATAAGCCCCATTGATTATAATGGGACTTAAATCGGAGTAGACATACATAGGCTTGGGCTCAAATGTTCCCTTACCTCAAGCAGAACTCCACATGATACAGTGGCGGCCGTTTTAGCAGTTCTGTACCTTGGCATGGGCAGCCCCATTACGATTGGGCTGTCATACTATCCGTTCATAACAGGCATTCTTGGAATAGGGGAACTGCTTGTTATTTGAACTAGAAGAGCTCTATTTTTTTTAATGAGCCATTCTGTAAGGTGATGTGCCATGAAAATAACAGTAGAAATCCTTTCCAGGCACTCAAGGAATATAGATTGAGCACATGCCTGCATTATATACTACTGTACAGAGTCCATCTAGCTTTTTACTGATGGACAGGACCTATCCAGGATTACAGACAAGGCTTTTTTTCCCCAGTTGTGACTTTAAGCGATTAAACCTCACAAAGCAGAGCTGTCCTGCTGAGCTGCAGCCTACGTTCAGGGTGGGGTAGTGTGTGTGGGAGCTAGATCATCATTGCAGAGTTTGGTGCGGCAGTTTTCTTATAATGCAGGGCTTAGGATTTTGAGATCTGTGCGATCTCTCCTATCATGTTTCTACATTATACATTGTTTTTGTTCCCTGCTATATTGTTTCTGCACGTTGTGTGCTTGAAAAACGCAATAAAACATAAATGAAAATGTGTGTGCAGAAGCGCGCACACGCACACAGAGGGAACATGAGCCAACATCATGGTCTTTTCTTTTACAGCTGGTGTGTTCAATTGCACAAGATAAAGAGGTGCCCTGCTACATTTTCAGCCACACCAGATGATTTATAGGAAGGCCAAAGCGTGATTGTGTTTCAGAAGTTAATTTGGTTTGGGTGCAGAATTTTTTGCTAAAGTGACCTGGAAGGATGCTTTGATGCTTGGAGTCGGAACTCAGCAAATGGAAGAATGCCTAAATGAGCTTACTAGCAATGGAACACTAACCAGAAATGTCTCCTGAATTCATAACCTGTGACTGCCCCAGAGGGATTTATTAAAATTCAGAGCATGCTGATCCCAGACTGTTTGATTTCAAACACAAAATTAGGAAACTGACTTTGATTTAGAGGGGGGGAAAATCCCTTCATCAAAATGCAGATCACTCAGAAGATGCATTCAATTATCTGATGTCCAGCAAAACAGTAGATACGTGTTGATAATATGGCAGTTAACTTTGGCGTACAAATAAGAAATTCTCTTTTATTTTAGGCCCAATCAAGGCAGCTTTGATGTTATAAAAGATAGACATTCTTATGAAAGATGTTAAAATGTTTTCAGTTGGCATAAAAAACCCACAACCTCTTGGTTAAATGTGGTTTATTATGTTTGTATTTGCAGTTAAGTAGTATCTTCCATAATTTCAGTGATGGAAAGGGGGAGAACTCAGCCTTCACAGATATGTTTACTGGGATTCCTTGCATATTGATAGATTTGCTCCACTCTGCCATCATCCCCAAGCTCATCTTTCCAACTCTGCCTTTCAGCTTACGCCTCATCAGTTACTGAATTGCACAAAGATCCAGTTCAGTATTCTTCATCCCTGGGGTCGGGAACCCAATGGTATCGCAAAGTCTCAGTTGTGGGGTTGCAGCAACTTATGGGAATGAAAAAGATTGAAGACCCCTAGAGTAGAGCACCACCAAGTAAAGGGGCAAGCATCTGGTGTACCCCTTCAGGGACCAGGAAATGGTATCCCAGTCCTGCTCAGGTTCTTCGAAATTGTGCTAAAATAGCTTTCACTCATGCTAGGATTCATGGTAATGTCAGGAGCATAGCTAATGAAAGTGTAGCCCAATGCTGAGGCCAAAATGTTGCCTCAGACATTTTCCCCAAAATGACATCACAACAGGAAGTGACATCACAGTTGTATTTTCATTTTCATTGGTTTTTTGATTGAATAAAGATATTATACTCTGGCTTGTTTCCTTGCATTCTGCATTAAATTCCACATTGAATGGTATATAACACAATAATATTTTTCATACATTTTGTATGAATAGTATTATTCATACATTATTCACACATATCATTCATTCATACAATTTTGGCCACTAATGTCAAGTTCAGCTTGCAGCCGCCCCCCCCTGCACTTCTGTTTTCTCAAATCAGAATATTTTGTTTCTGTGAACAGTGCTGGGAGCAGGGATTGGGCAGTGACAGCGGTGGGGGTGGAGAGATAATGTCCCGGGCGGGGGTGGGATCAACTGTGGGTCCCCAATTTCATACTGTGTTTGTTTATATATTGGGGTTGTGGCACAAAAAAGGCTGAAGACCACTGGCCCAGTTGAAACAAATGGGGATAATCATGTCTTTTTTATTTTATGTGTTGGCTTCATGGTGGAGAGGAGTTAGCGCGTTCACATGGACAACACCAATTCAGATGAATGTATGAACTAGGGATCAGAATGTATATTAAGCTTAGTTTAAAAAGAATCTAAATACAGTTTAAATGACAGAGCAAGATAATTTTTTTTAATCTCTTAAAGAAATATTCAGCATCATCCATGTGCAAAAATGCAAGCCTGAGTTATAAGAGATAAAGGGAATTTTTAATTCAGGCTTCTGTTCATAAACAGCCTTTGAAGTTTTTTTTCTCCCCATTTCTGGTACTCTTGCTCTGCAAGTTCTTTGGCTGGCTAATCCAATCTTACAGGTGATTCAGCTTCTCAGGCCCTCCTCTTTGATCATGTCACTTTCTTGCTTTAAAGCTGCCACTCCAATGCCCAGCCATGCTCCCAAAGTCCCACCAATCTCACTGGCGCATATAGCTATGCAACAGGGCGTTAGCTTGCAGTCTAAAGACATGTATGTTTTGGTTGGAGAAAAGGCACCTGCAGCTCCTCTTTCTTTCCCCAGCCCCCAATCCCTGACCTGTTACAAATGGCAATGTGGAGAATTGCCACCGGGAGGTAGCGAAGATGTGGGGAGAAAGCCTGCCTTTCCATTCAGGGGTCCAGAGATGGCGGAAAAGACTGAGGGAGCTGCCACTTGTTGATTTGACAGGCACTCCTACTAACATCAGTGGCACACCAATGTCCAGGGGGTAGCTTAGTGCACTAGTGTACAGGCATGCTGGTGATATTAGATTCCATTCAGCCTGCTCTTCGAAATGGACTGACTGATCACCTACTTGTGAGTAAGTGCACATGTACAGCTCAGTTTCATTTTCCATTTCAGCCATCAGCTTGTCTGTTTCACTTTCACAGATCCACTAACAATCAACCCTGTGAGGTAGGTGAGGCTGAGAGAGTGTGTGACTGGCCCAAGGTCACCCAGGAAACATCATGGCTGATCAGAGAGTTGAACCTGGATCTTCTGGACCAATTCCCAAACAGACATCCTGGCTGTCTTCAGACAAGAGTTTTTCCTAACCCTATCTGGAATTTTTGGACCTTCTACAGGTGTGCCCTGGTATCCACTGATTTGGTATCCACGGTTTCAGTTATCCATGGATACCATGGACTTTGGGGCTTCTATTTAAAAGATAGGGGAACATTAAACAAATCTGGTGGGTTTTTTTTACCTTGTTGCAGCAAAACCACTGATCTATCTTTAAAAAGGCATCCCCAGTATCCACAGTGTCAGGTATCCACAGTGGGGCCTGGAGCAGAACCCTAGAGGATACTGGGGCATGCCTGTAAACGCAGAACAGATGTCCTACCATTGCACTATGTCCTGTTCTCCAAAATAATTTGGGGACAGGGAACACTTGTGGAGGATAATTAGAGGGAGAGGTTTTTAACCCGTCCTACTCAGTCATTCTCCCCTGCAAGTCATCCCCCTGCCCCGCCCCACATTTGCCTTTTGTGGAAAACACAGGAGTTTCCAAACCCATCTTCTCCTCATAACATCTCGTTCCACCATATGGCACCTTGCACTTCCCAACGCACACAGCATGTAACAGTCTTTGCTAATGGCTGGAAGGAAAACGATTTGTACGCTGAGGTAGTTTAAACATCTCCATAATGAAAGCCTCATTTCTAAACGAATCTGAGTCATGAGGAGACACCTCGACATATGTGAAGTGACACATAACCTAGTTTTTCTCCAAAATTGATGACAAATTCCTGTTAACTGCTGACACGCATAATGAAAGCATTGATACTTGCCACACTGTCTCGCTCTTTCCTTCATACACAGTAGTTATGATCTTAGAAGTTTTGGGTAAATTAAATTGTCGTTGTCTCGATGGATTATTATTTCATCTCATTGGATCATAGCACTAGAACATTGACAAAAACAGCAGATAATCTTTTTTCCCCTAAAGGCGAAATTGTGGGTGTAGGACCGAGGAAACCACACAGTCCGAATCAGGGCTACGCAGCCCAGGGACAAGGTTTTGGATGTGGCCTAACTCAGTCATTCACAGCCACACCTCCTCTCTGGGCTAGAATGTCCACCAGCCCACCCACCCACCCACCACCCCCAACCACCCATGTGCCAGCCAATTTGGAGGCTCCACGTTGGCGCTCTACTGGTAGCATCGGCCCAAGCACTGAAGCAACAATGTGGGGTGCCACTGCGCCATCTATTGGATTGAGCCCTCGGTCATGACTGAGGGGTTGGGAGCCTCCACAATCTCGCTAACAGAAGATATGTATTCTATACATATCTTACATTTGTGCTTACCAATATCTGTATGTATGTAAATGTTTGGGTGTGAATGACTGTACATGTGTTCATGCTAAATGTGTACATGCTTCAAATAGGATGCAGTTTATGTGCACTGCTGAACATGCATTGAACATAATGTGTGGACACAGGCTTGCCCCGGTATCCACTGATTTGATATCCACGGTTTCAGTTATCCACAGCTACCATGGATGCTTGGATGCCTATTAAAAAAGATAGGGGATCATTAAACAAATAGCTGTGTCCAGACCAACCACAAGCGTACACTGTGTGCAGATGGTATATCTGATATGATGACTGAGCAAACAGCCCTACAAGGTTGTGGGGGAGGTAGAGTGCCACTAGCTCTGTGCAAATCTGCTGCTGCCACCGCCTAGTTAGAAGCGCTCAGGTGGGACATGCTGCTGCTGTACTGGCTCCCTTGCAAAACAAGCTGTGTAACAAGATAAAAATGTAGTCAACCACAACAGCCAAATTCAAATGAGCCTGAAAAAAAGAAAATGAACCAAGGAAACAAAACCTCTCCAGAAGCCGTCAGCCAAATGCTTTGGGAGCTGGAAAGGAGAATTGCAGGAAAGGCCAAAACACCTGATACCCAAAAATGAAAGTAGAAACAGAGATGCTGACAGCCAGGGTGGTGTCGCGGTTCTGGTGTTGGAGTTAGACTTGGATGATCCAGGTTCAAATCCCTGCTCAGCCATGCAGCTTCCTGGATGTCCTTGAGCCAGTCACTAACTCTCAGCCTCACCTACCTCGCGGGGTTTTTGTGAAGACAAAAGGAGGGAAGGAACCAAGTACACCACCCTGAGCCATTTGGAGGAAGGGCTGTTTATGTGAAAGCTAAGTAAATAAATATTCCTTCCCAACTCTAAGCAGGAAGACCGCCACAAGGAGCCTAAGTATACACAACTCAAGTTGAAGGTGGGTGAGTTGGGAATTTATCTAAAACGGTGACTGGGCCATGAGACATTAATATCACCAAAATCCTGCCCATTCAAAGGAGAAAAGCAGGGAGGTGTTTGTTCATAAGTGAAAATAAGCATCAGAGCAGAGGGCAGAGCATTACATTTAAATTACAGGCAGATGGAATTGAAGCATGCCTGTGTAAATTGCCATGTTTTGGAAGGCCATGAGCCTTGTCAGGAGGGGGTTGGGGGTCGACCAGAGACGGGCCAGTCCCACCCTTGCCATTTCCAAGCAAACTGGAAACAGTTGTGTTGGGCCATGGCCGCATGCCTGCAGCTGGGCAGGAGGGGTGTGGCAGGGCAGGGTGAACAGGCATAGCAAGCGGTGACGCTCCGAGCCTGCTGGTAGCCAGAGATAAGGCCCAGAGGAAGGGCTGGAGACAGAGCCACGACCAGCACAGCTCACAATGCAGACCCCAGGGAACAAGGAGAAAGATGGCTCAAGTGACTCGCTAACCTTGTTCTCCCCTCCTCAGGATTGTGAGGCTTTGCTGTCGAGTCTCCCCTGTCATCCTGATTCCCTCAGCAGACAAACTGCTGCATTCCAGCTCTAGACCCCCAAGCCCTGCTAGCCCCCCCCCCCCCCAATGCTGCCACATTCTGAAATGAGGGTCTTCCTTAGCAGGGTTGAAACCTGCCCAAACCACACCGGAAGTCGCTCAAGTGACTTTCCCTATATAAAGCACCATCTATTCAGTTTCCTGATTGGAAATGATTCAGTTTTGGTAGGGAACAGTTTGGTGGTGGTGTTTTTTTCAACACATCAAAATATTTGTTATTGTCTTACTTTGATTAAATTTTGAAATTGCATTTTTCTTTTTTTAATGCAAATGTGTGCCAGGGCTTGCTTACTCAATATGTGTGGGCAGGAGAAGGAACAGGTACAATTTGGTGCAGTCTGAACTATCTGTGCCACTTCATTTTGCACACGGACATGGGCATGTAGACTCGCACACCTGCTGTCTTTTGGGCCAAAGACTCCTAAAAGCAGATCACCTACAATAAAATCATTTCCATGTGGTTTACCTTGTTCTTTCTATCTGGTCTCTCAACAGCTCTTGGGCGTGGTGGCAGCAGTAGCAGGACCAGCCAGCTCTGTCTCCTTTCAAGCTGGCCTTGATCTACCTGGGGCCAGCAGGCAGGCAGATATGCACAGGGCTGGCTTTCCACCTCATCCCCTTCAGTTCTCTCATCTGTAATCAGAACAGTGTGGCTCTGCAAGGGCAATTGGAGGTAGTGAAAATCTTTGTGGACGTGTGTGATTTTTGTGTGTGTGTCTGCTTTGCTCTGTGCCCCTTTGTGCCTCACCCTGAGCTTCTTTTGCTCCCTCTCTGTCCATTCCCTTTGTGCTTCTTTTTTTTTTTTTTTTGAGGAATGTGTATTTGCTCAAGTATCCTGTCATAGATGAGCAAGTTGTCATGTTCAGGTATACCCCATCTCTCTCTCTCTTTCTCTTTCATGTGTGTGTTTAATGCATATGATTTGCTATGTAGTCAGTGGCTGGGCTCATCTATACATGTACTTGACATGTGCCTTGTAGGCTTATTCAGTCCAGGGAGGCTTATGAACACATTAAATCAAGTTGCTGTCAGTTTTAGCATAATTGAGTTTCCACATTTAGCTCTTCTGCTTCACATTTGATGTCCCTTCTGGAGGGCCCAGTTCTGGCTTGGTGGCAATTAGAATCGCCCCAGGGTGGGGATCATGATGGAAATGTCTTCCTCCCTCACTGATGTCAGTGATGGTTCTGGCTGCCTCAGCCTTGGCCAGGGTGGGGATCAATCTTTTCTTGAAAGCATCCACCCCCCCCAGATCAAAGCTGAGAGCAGAGCAGATCACAGCCATCAGGTGAGAAGGCTATCTCTGACAATGTCTGCACAGGGAAGGAAAGTAATGAGATGAAATGTAAACAGCCATATCATTCATTTTAAAATCTCAATCATTTTATGGAATAGCATTTCTTTTAATTGTACAATTAGCAGCAGCACAACTACCGCATGCTAGATTGACTATCTCACAGTTAGCCAGATGAAAAATCATTGCCGAGGTTTTTCACTCCATTAACAAGGCGCCTCTTTGAAGCACACACACACACACACACACACACACACACACACACACACACAGCTTAACGATGATTTGAAGTTGCAGAGGGAAAACAAATCAATCACAACTGGCCGTGTGCGAGTCAGAACTTGCCAAGTCTCCGCTCCTCACACAATGTTCTAGAGCTGAGCCTCCGCCGACAATTTGTGTTTCGTGATTTGTTTCCCACAAACAAAGAAGTGAATTCACCATCCTCTGTACCCTGAGAGCTGAAGTCATGTGGTTTAATTTTGCTTTTAACAACAGACACAAGTGATAGAAAAACCCCTGCCAGATCTTGTTAAACTGCCAGCTTTTGCTCTACACTAAATCATACAAAAGAGGTGAGAGCCCGAGTATTCGGGCTTATTGTGGAAAGCGTAGAGAACACTCGTCAAAGACTTCATGACCTTTCAAAAGATTTAACAGTTTTCTGTGGTCATTCTCCTCAGAGAGCCTTGTGCTGTCTCTCTGGAAGGATTTTAGCAGGATTACAAAAGCTGCACATAGCCTCCTATCTGGATCTTTCCGTGTAACAGCCATATTTGAACCCCATGCTGCTAGATATACATCTATGCTTTTTATTCCTGCTGTTCTGGCTGCACATCTATTTTTGTCAAAACGTAATATTCTCTTGATAGGTCGAGGAAAGAGACAGTGCGGTAAAGGTTTGTGAAAGGTTTTGTTGTGAAATGTTACATTCTGTTGCAAACAGAGCAGGAGTCTTGCATTCCAAGCGAGGTACCAAATGTGCAACACGTGGAGATACAGAACCCGGTCAATTAGTGCTCCTGGCCCATAAATCAAGCAACAAAGACACTGTATGTGCCACTCATGGCAACACCCCAATGGCCACGTATGTGGGTATAATCTCATTGGCAGCGAAAGCACTTGAGATCTGGAATGGACTTCCAAAGGAAAAACGAAAGATCATGGATCAGAGACCCTCGTGACAGCGCAATCCTATGTGCTTAGCGCCGATCCGGAAGGTCCAAATGGTGCCCCTGCGCTGGCACAAAAGCTCTGAAGCTGACGCTTCTCATAGCGTCGTAGGGACTTGGGCGGGATGTGGGCAGGCTTGGGAGGAGGCCATACGGCCACTCCCTAGGCCGGTCTGTGAGGCCGCGCAGCTCTGATTTGGGCCGCGCTGTCCCCTCAGATCTGCGCCTGCTCTTTAGCCAGCGCAGATCTGAGGAGCACATAGGGGAGGCTGAAGCCTCCCCTACGGTAAGGGAGCGCACACTCCCTTGCCATGGGGGGGGGGGCTCCAGCCTCTACTATGTAGCATCGGATATGGCGCTTCCAAGTCGGCCTCGCCATTCCGGCACTGCATAGGATTGTGCCCTGGATCTCTGTGTTTGAGGAAAAAAGTTGGTAAGAAATATAATGCAAAAAAAATGGAATCTCACAAAGAACTCAGATGAAGAGGGAAAGGGGGCAGGGCTCATGCCCCCTTTATTCCCCTCCTTCCCAGTTCCAAGGATGTGAAGCTTGAACCAAAATGGGTGCTGTCCCAAATGGGGCTGCTATGAGGGGGTTAGATACCAAGACTGTACTTTCAGGGATCATTTCTATAGTGTCAAACCAATTCTCAAACTTCAGTGGGGAACTCCCTTCCCAGAGTGGTAGTGAACCTTCCCCCATTAGAAGGAGTGCAGATCCAGTCAATTATGAGAAATAGAAAGCAATTTGTATTGATTCACAGGAAGGAATGCCAACCTGCCTTATCAAGGTACAGGAAATGAGGACATCAGCCTGTAGGGTCTACTAAGGAAGCTAGGTTCTGGCAAAAGAAATGTAAAAAAAATGGTACAGGAGGCAAAGAAAGACTTTGAGGAGCATACAGAAGCATCTATAGGAGCATATAGAAGCATTTGAGGAGCATCTTCAAAAATGTTGGCCTACTGGATGGTAAGGGAGGGAAAACAACAATAAAAGGGGACTTGGAGATTTTTTTTATTTATATACCACCTTTCTTTGTCATCAGATTGCTCCTTTGACTTTAATTCAAGGCGGTTTACATAGGCAGGCATTTTTCTAAACAGCAAGGGTTTTTACAAATCACAAACAAAGTTCTAATCTTTCAAGAACAGCTACATGCAGATGACACTTTCATCGTCCAGTCCTTCTTTCTCACCGCACGATTGCCTTCCACTTTCCACCTTGCAGAGAACTTGAATTAGTTCTTTGCATCTGACTTCACAACAGAAGACCTTGGGCGGATACTGCTGCCTGAACAGCCCCTCCTGAGCAAAAAACTGAGGCTGGGTGTAAATGGGCAATTTTCACAACGGAAAGAGATGAAAAGGGGTGTGCCCTAAGAAACTGTTTCCTCCCATCTCCTGTCCTTGTGTTAAGGGTTACAAGGAGTTCTTTTTTGGCAGCATATACCAAGCCTCAATCTCTTCTTCAGATATCCCTGTCCAGGGACGTGCAGTGGTGGTTTTTGCTGGTGAGGCACAATCGCCACTGAGCCCCATGTCCTGGAAGTGACATCACTTCTGGATCCAATTGCTCTGGAGGTGTTCTGAAGCCTGCAGAGTCAGAAGTCATTTGGATTTGCATTTGTGTCTGGCTCACAGAGGCCACAAGCAGACACACACAGCCTCTGCTGGCTTTAGAAAGGGGGGGGGGGTCACATGTGCCATTGGGTCAGGTGAGACACTGCCTCACCTGCCTCTTGTGACCGCACACCCCTGCTGTGATCTGGAGTATGCATCTCTGTTGTAGCTTTCCACACATGCTCTCATATGCATAAAGAAATCAACAGATGCATATTGTTCCAAACATGTGACAAACAGGAGTCCATATGGCAAGATAGCAGTATTCGTGTTCATTTTGGTCCTGACAGTGAGACTGGCAACAGCCATCATAAGTTCTGTCACTTAGGGCACCATCCTAAGGCATGTGTCGTGCCGACACAATCGGCACGACACACGTAGTGCCAATGCAGGGGCGCCGATTGGCACCCCTGACTGGTGCTGCCTGCAATGCCGGTCCTGTTGCACCCGCGCTAAGCCTCCCTCATGTCAGCCAAAGCCGGCTGGCAAGAGGGAGGCTGGGTTTGGCACGGGGGGGGGGGGGGGGGGGGGTGGGAGGTTAGGGGCAGGACGTGGGTGGGTTTGGGATTCGGGCTTGGGATTTACAGCTCAGGTCTGGGGTATCTGAGGGACCGCCTCCTTCCATATAATCCTGCCCAGACTCTTAGATCATCTGGGGGGGGGGGAGCTTCTGACTGTGCTGCCACCAGGAGAGGTGAGAGGGATGGTGGCCAGGAAGAGGGCCTTCTCGGTGGTGGCCCCCCAACTTTGGAATACCCTCCCCTTAGAATTAAGAACTGCTCCCTCTTTGGCAATATTTCGGCAGGGGCTGAAGACCTTCTTATTTCAACAAGCTTTTAATTGTTGACAGGCTGGCTGGATCCACGGGGTTTCTTGTTTTAAATTTTAATTATTTTAATATTGTTCTTAATTATTGTTTTTAATTGTTCAATATTGTGATTTTATTGTATTTTAATGTTGTAAGCTGCCTTGGGTGCCCGTGGGGCAGAAAGTCGGGATATAAATTAAATAAATAAATAAATAATAATAATTTTAGCAGGCGCAGATCCGAGTAGTGCATTGAGGAGGCTGGAGCCTCCTCAACAGTAAGGGCATGAACGTACCCTTGCCATGGGGAGGCTCTTAGGATATGGCGCTGGCCGGCCGGCCTTGCCATTCCGATGCTGGGTAGGATTGTGCTGTTAGTTTCAGGCAAGGAATCCAGTGACCCTCCCCAATCTTAGCTTCACGGACCGGACATGAAAGACAACTGCCACAGATAGCGTCCGGCTTTTTTAACTGGAAAGTGGCCCCTTCAAGCAGAGGGGCTCCATGGAGCAGAAACGGGGAACAGCTGCCGCTGCCACTGCCACCCCTCCATTGGATCTCCCTTAACTTATCTACATGGACAACTCTAAATTCTGCTGCCAACCATCTACTTGAGCCAAGAAGTTTGTATTCTGTGGCAAATTGGTCTTGGACACAGAAGTGTGCATCTGTATGAAGAGCATCCACTTCATTAATATATGAACGAATGGGTTGAGGAGTGAATAATTGCTTATCAACTGTCGAGTACCATTTGTCTCCAAATGATCCTTCACTCCTGCTGAAATTGGCAGACATGAAAACAGTGCCCAACCAGTAAGGCCAGGGAAACATCATCTGTTGTTCCATGATTGGTATTTGAAATCAATATCCTGTTTTGCCAATAGATTGATCGGTTTTCTGTTTATATTATTGTTAATAGCCTTTCCTAGGGAATATGAGTGTCTTATTCCATGTGGTGGGTAAGAGAGTTCCAATGAGAGTTTTTATTCTGGGGGGATGCACATGACAGTTGTTGGGGTATTCCCCCACAAAAGATGTGTGACACACAGCTTGGAGAAAACAGGGCCATGATTTATTGAAATTGCAGTGCCAGGTGCCAATTAGCAGATGCAGTGGGTCCAGACTAGACTTCACCCCACTAGTGAGGGGACCCAACTAGGAGAAGATAGCTGCCCTGTCAAAGCCATCCATTCAGCAAACCGCCCTGACTCAGTATCTAGGGTCACCTCATGGCCCTTCATGGATTCTTCTTCAGTAAAAGGGGCCAAGGAAGCTGAATTGCTCCACCCACCCTGAACCAGACAACCACTAAAGTAGGCATCTCCATTCAAACCTTGTGTCAAACCAGCCTGCATCCCTGATCCAGGTAGAATCCAGAAATCAGTATTGGTTTTTCACCCTGATATTTTGCTTGCCAAAGGGTAGACATCTGCTCCCTAATCCTCCTCCCTGTCTTGCACTATCCTGCCAGCATGGCCAACCTGGCTAAACCCTCACCTTCTGGGGTGGGCCAAAATCTCCCTTCCCTGGCTAATCAGGAGAGGAACAAAAATTTTCTATCCTGCCCCATATGCTGTGACTGCTGGAGATGTCAGCAGCCTGCCTGGACCCCCCTCCCTCTGGCCTGTCCAATGGGAGCCTGCCATGTCATGCTGGGGGTGAAAACCCCACAAGGATGTCTCTTCCTACAGATGTGGATGGAGCCCCATTCTGCTAATTGGGGCAGGAAATCAGATGGCATGGAGATACATCAGAATAAAAGTCCCCCTGGGATAAAGTAACTGAATGGCTTCTTCTCACACCTTGCACTCCAGAGCTTGGCGGTGGTGATGATGTCATTGCTGAGGATTCCAGATGGATAACATCATCCACGTGCCCACTAGAACAAAAAAAAAATTAGAGGGAACATTGGAGACAAACCAGTGATGTCATGCACCCACTACGCACCACTACGCAAGTACCGGTTCCTAGAAGTTGAGCTGGCCCCGCCCACTCGAAGCTGGCCCCGTCGGCTGGTTGGCTCAGCAGCTGCCCATGCATACTGCACGCCCACAACCGTTGCCTGCACTTTCTGTGAGGAGGCAGGCAGGCAGCGTGGTGGCGGCGGCATCATGACATCACTTCCAGCTATGACCTCACTTCCTGCCACAACATCACTTCCGGCTTATGACATCACTTCTGGTGGGCGGACCCCGACAAGTACCAATCAAAAGTGAGTACCTGTTCCTAAATCATTTGGATGACACCACTGAGACAAACCATTTGTCTGTGAAGGACTTGTCCTCCAACCCCCGCCCTACCTATGGGGCAGGATACATAAGGATGTCCTATTTTATTCTCATAACAACCTGGTGAGGTGCACTAGATTGAGAATATGACTGGCCTGAGGTTACCCAGTGAGTTTCATGGCTGAATGGGGATTTGAATCCAGATCTCCCCAATTCTAGTGTGAATTGATGTCTTAATTCTAGTAAGAAGTGCCTCAAGTCACTTTAATGGTCCTGAGTTTGGTTTTGAGTTCTGGGAACAGGAATTCAGCAATCCAGTCTAACTGCCTGTTTAAGCCACCAAAGTAAAGTAACAGTCCAGAGGCGTGAGGCTGTGCTGGAGGGAGCCCATAGCCTTCAAGATCTGGTAGAAGCCCAGAGGGCTTCAGACTCCCTTAACTGAGGCACTGGCATATTCAGGGTGGTGGCAGTACTACCAAGATTTGGTGCAAAATAAATTGGCTATGAACAACCTTGGGATCTAAATTAGGCATGGTAACCCCTGGGCTGCTGTGGGGAAATAGTGGGGTCAGGGGTGAAACAACGTGAGAAAGGGCTAAGGAGTTGGTGCCAGCATGAAGGCTTGATCTGTGAGCCACAGTTGTGGTCCTACTGTTATTTTTGGGGAGGCAAATGCTCTGAATGCTGTGCTGATTGATCAGGAAGGCAGCAACAAGGTAGCTCACCTCCCACAGAGGCAAGCTGTGGAAGCGGAGTTTGGCCTTCCCGCCCACCCTTGAGTGGAGGCTGGAGCTCCAAAGTGGAGGCTGGCACAGGGAGAAGGGAGCCAGCACAGGGGGCAGCCCACCTTAGACCATGCTGGGTCCATGACTGGTGATCCACAAGCAACAATAGCAATAATAACTTCTAGAGTTTTCTCATTTAGGGTGCAATCCTAACCTTCAGTTAGGCCGGCTTAGTTAGGCCAGCCAAGTTTGGCCAGCACAAGGGCCACTGTAAAGTGCGTTTGGACCCCTCCCGGAGTCAGGGAGGATGGTGCATGTCTATGTGGTGGCCTCTCTGGTTCTGACAGTGATCCAAACATACTTTACGGTGTCTCTTGTGCTGGCCAAACTTTGCTGGCCTAACTGTGCCAGCCTAACTCCAAGTTAGGATTGTGCTCTTAATTATGAATCTTGTAGCTGTAAGCATGCAGAAGACTTTGATATACAAAATTTGTACAAAAACCTTATTAGGCAACTTGCAAAAAAATGCACCCAGTTGCCTCCAAGAAAGACACTGAGTGCTTTCCCCTTCCTTTTGAATAGGTATGGAACATCACGATCACTGAATTGTCAGCACTGAGACAATGGCAGGGTCAGTTGCCTTTATTTTCCTAAGCCAAACTCTTACTCGGCACATCCTCATAAAACATCATTTTGGAGCGACAGCTTTTGGCATCCCATTTAGAATTAAGTGTATTTGCAGATCAGGCTCTGCTGTGCAAGCTCATCTTGTCCTGCCCGTGTTGGTGCTTAACATTTAATTAGTCAAGAACTTTGCTCAATGAACAATTCCTTTGCTGAAAAGAGAACACATTGAATAGAGAGCTGTGGTGGACTTTCAGAAGGTTTAGAGTTCAGATTTTAATTGCATTACAGCAAAGATTAACACAGCCTTGTGACTATAATCTGGTTTCCTCTCTTTTGTCTTGGATGTTCACCAAAGCCATACCCAGATGAATGTTGGTGATTTTGAAATGAAGGCATTTATTCTCAGTCTGAATTACAATGCGAGGGTTGAAAGTTACTTATTTGTCCCTATAGCTACAGGATATAATTACAAATACGCTCCAATAGGAACCCCTATTAATTTGTATTGTATATATTATTCTTTTCATTAAGAATGCAACTTTTATTATTAACAAGGTTGCCCAACTGGCAATATTAGTTACGAGGGATGTGCATTCATTTTGGAACGGATGAAGAAGTGAATGCAATTGGGACCATTCAGCTCATTTTTCATGCATTCCAAAATGAATTAATTCAGTGATAACCCATTCATTATTAATTTGGACTAAGGGGGATTTCAAGACCTTGGTCTCTGGAAAATAGCTGTTGACATCAAAAGTTCACACACACACATGCCCCACCCCAGAAATTTGAAATTGCTGCGAACTGTGACAATCCTGGAAGAAACAACACCCCATTTGGACGTATCCCTGGGACGAGTCATGGTATGTATGAGTTGCCAGTTGATATAGTGAAATGAAAATGACTGAAAAGGTTTAAAAAAAAACTAGGCAGTATCATATTGCCTTTATCATAGAATTGGAAGGGACCTACAAGGTCATCTAGTCCAACCCCCTGCTTGTAGCAGGAAATCCTCCTACAGCATCTCCATCAGGTGCCTGTCAAGCCTCTGCTTGAAGGTCTCTAGTAAGGGAGAATCCACCACCTCCCTTGGCAGACTATTCCACTAACGAACTGCCCTTATTGTCAAGAAATTCTTCCTGATGTCCAGCCGGATATAGATTTATAGAAATCTATGGTGCAGTGACATTTAGAATAATGTGTAGAGAGCATAGTTTGCCCCGTCTCAAAAAGGACATTGTAGAGCTGGAACAAATACATAAAAGGGTGATCAAGTTTGTTAGAGCATCTTTCTTTTCCATGAGGAAAAGATGCCTTACAGCACAATCCTATGCATGCCTACTCAGAAGTTGGTCCCATTTTCAGTGGAATCTATGCCCAGGAGAGTGTGTATAGGTTTGCATTGCATGCATGCTTTGGACAGTCATAAGAACATAAGAAGAGCCCTGCTGGATCAGGCCAAAGGCCCATCTAGTCCAGCTTCCTGTATCTCACAGCGGCCCACCAGGTGCCCCAGGGAGGCACGAGACACAAGACGCTTGCATCCTGTTGCCACTTCCTTGCACCCGGTACTCTGAAGTAGCCTATTACTAATGTAAGGAGGTTGCACAATCCATCATTGCCTATAGCCCATGATGGACTTTTCTTCCAGAAATCCATCCAATCCCCTCTTAAAGGCATCTAGACCAGATGCCATCACCACCTCCTGTGGCAAAGAGTTCCACAGATTAACTACCCGCGGGGTAAAAAAGTACTTCCTTTTATCTGTTTTAACTCTCCCAACCCTCAGTTTTAGCGGATGCCCCCTGGTTCTGGTGTTTTGAGAGAGGGAAAAGAACATCCCTCTATCGACTCTATCCCTTCCGTGCATAATTTTATATGTCTCAATCATGTCCCCCCTCAGGCGCCTTTTTTCTAGGCTGAAGAGCCTCAAACATTGCAGTCTTTCATCATAAGGGAGGTGCCCCAGCCCTGTAATCATTTTTGTCGCTCTCTTCTGCACCTTTTCCAGCTCCACTATGTCCTTTTTGAGGTGTGGCGACCAGAACTGTACATAATATTCCAGGTGCGGCCTTACCATCGATTTGTACAATGGCATGATAATATTGGCTGTTTTATTCTCAACCCCTTTTTTAATTATATTACCCCAAGCATGGAATTGGCCTTCTTAATTGCTGCCGCACACTGGGTCGATACCTTCATTGAATTGTCCACCAGCACCCCAAGATCTCTCTCTCTCTTGAGCTGTCACAGACAGCTCAGAACCCGTTAGCCTATAGGTGAAGTTTTGGGGTTTTTGCCCCAATGTGCATCACTTTACACTTCTCTGTGTTGAAACGCATCTGCCATTTGGCTGCCCATTCCCCAACTTGGAGAGATCCTTCTGGAGCTCTTCACAATCCCTTCTGGTCTTCACCACCCGGAAAAGTTTTGTGTCATCTGCAAACGTGGCCACCTCGCTGCTTATCCCTGTCCTGGAGGAAGAGGCACTGCCTGCTCCTTCTCATCTGGAGGCTCCTAGTCTCCAGAGGACAAGGAAAGGGGGTGCAAAGCTGCTGGTGGCTCCTCTGCAATTAGGGTGGAATCTGGGGGAAGTCATTCTGCTATGTGCTTGGTGCTCTAAAGGAAAAAATTATAGAGGGAAAAAGGGGGTGGGAGAAAACCTGCTCTTTTACCTGAATCCCTTAGCTAAGAAAGGGGGGGGGAAGAGAGTTTTAGAAGTGCAATATAGCTACCTGTACAAAGACCTGCGGACATTCAGAGTTTAACACTGTGTTTGGAGACCCACCTTGAGACACTGTCCCGCAGCCCTCAGGTAGACCACAAAATGCAACTTGACTGTTCTTAACATTGATGGCCCTAGAGGCAACTGTGTGGGTAAAATCCTATATTTTTTTGCTGCCAGTCAGTGGTGAGGCTTCCCAGGGCAGTGGGAGGGTGAGGAGGGGCAGAACTGGTCAGAGGGAGGGTGGCGCGGGGGGAGGATCAGGCCTATAAGGGGCAGGGAAGATGGCATAGTCTGCCACTGAATCCTGAACGCCCCCTGGGCCGCGGAGACTGACACAGGCCTCTGCACCAGCTGAGTTGTGGGCGCGGATCCAAACAGAATCGTTGGAACTGCCGGGGTTCTACACTGATGGTCTTCCCTGTTACCTTGTGTAGACCCCCAGCTGTTTTCCTCACCCTACAAGATATAGCAGTGGCCATTTCAGCACTGCTAGAACCATGGGCCGGCATTGGGGAAGCATAGGATTGGGCTGCCCATCCTCCTATTCATCCTCCTATTCATTGTGTCTCCATTGTTTCTCTGTGTGCCTATTTGCACATGGATTTGGCTCACCTGGTGCCATCAAGAAGAAGATGCCCTCCTAAGAATCTCTCTCTAGCTCCAGAATTTTTTCACAGTCATGCAATGGCATGAGTTCCAGGTTGCAGGCAGGGACTTTGAAATGTCACTTTTCTCCTCCCTGAGTTCATGATAAGTTTAGATAGCATGCTGCAGACTGAATTAACCTGTGTCACAAAGTTAAGGAAAAACACATCAGATAGTCCAGGTACGTTATTCAAATTCCACAGAGAAACACTGGATATGAATGTAATAAAATAACTATTTGGTGACAAGGAGCTATCTGCAATAACTTCTGCCCTTAAGCAGGATCAATTATAACTAAACAATCCCTGTCAGCTCTTAACATACGAAGAGCCCTGCTGGATCAGGCCAAAGGCCGATCTAGTCCAGCTTCCTGTATCTCACAGCGGCCCACCATTTGCCCCAGGGAGGCATGAGACAACAAGATGCTTGCATCCTGTTGCCACTCCCTTGCACCCTTGCACCACTCTTCTAACATGTCACCTCTGTTTAGTTGAGTACTTTTTGGGAGACTTGAAATTGGGTCATCAGTAGACTTTCCTGCTGTTGTGCAGTCCCAAATCACAGAAGTGCTACTGGTTTGAGGACCAAACCCCAAGCCTGGAGGAGAAAATCTTTTACTTCTAGGGCTTATTAAAATTCCTTTCATCCTATTAGTGGCAAGAAGAGGGCTGTGTTCTTGTTACAGGGCTTCACTGTTATCCAGTCTAGAAAAAAAACCTTTAGTACAGTTATGCTGATAGTGCAAACTACTAAAGCTTTGCTGTCCTCAAAAAGGTTTACTTTTTTGCCTTATGGGCAATTTTTGAATTACAGGGATGTCACAGGTTTCCTTTACCTATCTAGAAGGCTAGTGGGTTTACAGTTTGACTAACTTCGAAGGGAATGTGGGCTTGTAGATTTCAGTCCAGGTCCCTGTCTTTTCTCTGAGTACTGCTAATTGTGCTAAGTCTTATGGAAAGATATAGTATGCTTTAAATGCTTATTCACATTCCAATTAGTTTATCCTGGTAACTTACGGTTTGCTTGACTCTAAACAACTTAGGGTGCAATCGTAACCTGGAGTTAGGCCAGCAGTTAAGTCAGCAAAGTTTGGTCCATACAAGGCCCACCGTAAAGCATGTTTGAACCACTCTTAGAGTCTGGGAGGATGGCACACGTTTGTGTACTGGCCTCTCTGACTCCGAGAGTGGTCCAAACATACAGTGTCCCTTGTGCTAGCCAAACTTTGCTGGCCCAACTGTGCCAGCCTAACTCCAGGTTAGGATTGCACCCTTAAGATTATAACTTCTATTAAAATCATTAGTGGGCATATTGAACCTATTATTCTTTTAAACATCTTTTGCTAAACATCCATCTTTTCCTGTGTTATAACTTCCATAAATTCCTGTGTTATAAAATGAAAACTGGCAGTTCTCATTTATCTGCAGTCTGCTAATCCACAATAATCTGTTGCCGCTCAACACTTGGTTTGTTCAAAAGTATCCAGGTATCAACCCTACTAGAGAGGCAATATAACAAAATTCAGACGTGTGTGTGTGTGTGTGTGTGTGTGTGTGTGTGTACTCTTTGAGCCAGATCTAGAACTAAAATATCAAGAGATGTGCTTGTGTTTTTTAAAAAAATTGCAGCACAAACTACTAATGTAATCTATGAGCCTTCATCTGATTATCTGCATGATAATTAGTGTTGTCCCAGATTCAGCAGAAAAATTAAGAGGAACTTGCACAGCAATTAATTTGCTTCTGTTGTGGGAAAGGTACTGTCATTCAGAGGGTGAACACTAATGTTATTCCTCTAGAAATTCTTACATTGACACTGCTTCAAAAGGTTTTGTAAATACATTCTCCAAGGAGGCTCCATTTTTGTTTAATGTCTTGACTCAAACTGACTCCAGCTCCATCCTCCTAACCGAAAGTTTCCCTCTTTCTGTATCCCTGGTGGTGTCGGTTGCTAAGCAACACATCAAAGGCCACATTCTTTCCCAAACTAATTAATAGATTTCACCTAAACTTCCAAGAGCTTGCCAAGCAGCAGCCACATCAACCATTTTTTTACACCACTTCTGAAGCGAAGGGTACTCCCATAGTCAGGAGTCAAAATGCATCCATAGTCAGGATACTTGCAGGGTCCATGTCCATTTGCTCTGGATGCAGAACCAGGATGGAAACCATCTACAGCAAATGATGGAGGGTAGGTTCAAAAGGCCAGGGGATTACTGTCGTATCTGGCATCCACTAGGGTTTGGTTCTGGGATTTCTTCCTGATACCGAACACTGTGTTAAATAAAATCAATTAAAACAAAACAAAAACACAAGCCATTCAGTTAGAATTGCTGTTTTCAGCTTGTTCCAAGAAAGTGACCCCTTCCCTTCACCCTCTCTTGCTGAAGAATGGAATGCAAACATGATTACTCATATTCACATTCCATTCTTCAGTGAGAGAGGGTCACCGAATGAGCTGAAAATAGCAATTCTAATAGCCTGACTCTAACTCCCTAGAAAAGCAATTTTTAGAACAGCGATGTGTTTTTTCCCCTTCTCTAGAGATCAGCAGGGTCCTTCTTATGTGCAGTGGCCACTAATGATACTGAGCACTGTTAGAGAACAAAATTATTTTATTTTTGTGGAATTTTTCTAAAAGGAATGTTGGAAGAAACTGAAGAATTAGGAAGGTGAGAAATGTTGGAAGTGGGGGAATGATGCTGAGCAGTGGTGTCCCTACAGGGGGGGCAGAGCTCTAAGTTTTGCAAGGAGCCTTACCTTGCCGTGGAAATCGCTCCTTTCCTGTGCCACTTTAGCCAATCCTCAGGGGGAAAGGCAACGTCCTGGCGTTGCTTACTGGCTACAGCGGCAAGGGGGAGGTGGGATTTACATAACAGGGTAAGGCTCCTTGCAAAAGTTAGACCTCCGCGCACCCCCCCCCCCGGAGGGACACCACTGAAACTGAGAATGGAGCATTGAGTAGCAGAGGGGAAGAAACCAACGGCCCTTGTCATTAGAGATCCCAGTGAGTTTGAACCAAGTAGGTTAGCAAACTATTAAAAAAGAAATCCTGCTGTAGAGACACAGGTGATGCCTAGCCATTAAGCTGAAAACCACAAAATCAGAACGCAGTTGAGCAAAGATGAATGTAACCATTCCAGCTGTGAGCATGCTGAAGGTTTTCAGAGTGAACAAATCCTGTTGCTACCAGTGGCAGTTCCAAAATAGTGGCAGGTGGTATGTTGTAGGTGTAAGCATGGCCAATCTTAGGGCAATGTGGCCTATGTCATTGGGCCCTGTGCTCTGGGGTGAACACTGGGGTGGCAGAAGATCACCCACTGCCACAGCTAGCATCTGGCAACCTGGGGGTGGCTCTTGTGGAATCCCCCCTGAGACTTAGACCCAAATGGGGCCTTCTGGAAGTAGTTGGCTGTGATGTCATCATGTCAGTTCTATGCCTAGTGACCATCTCTGATGAGAGTGATTCTTGGAAAAGTGACATCTACGAAGGTTAAAAATGGTCTGGATTGAGTCATGCCATCTCAATTCTGAGGTTTTCTGAGAATCTGGGAACATTCTGGAATAAACCCAAGACCAGCTAAAAACCTGCCTGAAGGGAATTTGATGCACCTGGCTTCATAAGATTTCGCTGTCTTGCTTTTGCAGAACAGTATTGCTGTAATTCAATTTATAGCACTATAAAGCATAGCAATCATTAAGTACAATCAAACCCAAGACCAGAATCATAATAGGATTTATGCAAATCTCTTTTCCACCTGAGTTGCTGTGGAATTACTGTTTGTCAAAATTATCATTTCAGCGTATTGCATTGTAACATGTTGTGTCCTCGCTTTTGTGCCTCGTTTCACTGTGTTAATCCTAAAACAGAGATGGAAATGGCTGCATAAACTCACCTAGCTGTAGTGAGCTATGCATTTCAAGCACTCAAGCTATTTCAGGAATGGTCCGGATGGTGTCAAAAGTGCCAGTTTGTGGCTCCTACTTGGGGCAGCAGAGCATGGATGCTGAAAGAGAATGTTTTTTCCTGTGCCTGTATTTATGCATTCAAAAATTTTCTTCTGTTTAAACACAACTGGGAGGGAGTTGGCTGTTTTTCCTGCAGTCTCAAAGCCTCGATATTTTTTTTTTGTCTGCAATGTTCACAGCTTTTCCATTTGTGGCTCTGTATGCCAAAGACAGTGTCAAGTTGTGCTGGGGGTCCTATAGGATATGCCACCAGTGTGGCCCCCCCACCTGCCAGGATGCCCCCCACCTGGACGTAATTGCAGTGGCATGATTCAATTGCAGTCACTGCCCTAGGGCATTTGCCCGCCTTGCCCTCCCCAAGGTACGCTTGATCGAACAACCTAGAAAACATAGGGGGGGGAACCAGACTCCTCAAAGTAATAAATAAATTAAAATTTTAAAAATCACTGGGGCACAAATGGCATCCACCAAGACTTGTAGAGGAACTCACATATGAAATTGCTAATCTTAAAAAAAATGTAATTTGTCCTTTCAATCAGGCTTCATGTCAGAGGACTGAAAGGTAGTCAGTGTAATACGATCATTTAAAAAGGAGATTTTTTTCCTAATAAAGATCTGGCAACTTACCGACCAGCTGTTCAGCCAAATTCCCTGCCGGGCCACCCCAAGGGCCCTGATGCCCACACTAGGCTAACTAGTTTCCCCACAGAGCGGCCTCAGAGATAGGCAAGAGGGAGGGGGTTCAGTCACCCACTGGGCCTCCTCTCTTCCAGCAGCTTTGTTTCGGATCACCGGCTGGCCAGCCTCCTCCAGACTGCCCTCATCACTGGCTTAGCTCCAAACTACCCTAAGTCTACCACCAACAAACCCCACCAACAAACAACAGGCAGTCAGCTTGCCCAAGCCACAATTGCCTCCTCCACTTGGTGGCTCCAGGGGTGTGGCAGCCATATAACAATTACTCCCCACAATACCTTAGCCAGTCCTTCCTTTAGCCAGTCCAACAGTCCTTCCTTCAGTCTGTCCAGCCAGCACTCCATCAGAACCAACCATCCATCCAGCACCTATCCAGCTCCTTTTCTCCAGCTCCTGCCTCCCAGTTTATACTGAGGCCAGCCAATCAGTGGGCAGGCTTTAATTCATCAGCCACACCCATCTGCACCTGTGCTAACCTCCCTTCAGAGCCAGAGCCCTTATCACCCTGCAGCTGTGTTCTGGAAGCTTGGAAAGACCTTGGGGGTTAACCCTATAATCCCTGGCTTATCTGGGACAAGGGGCCATTGCTGATACCATTCCCTATCTCCTCGGGGTATCTCCTGCCTTTTCCAACACATCAGCCAGATGGCCTTTTGCCAAAGCCTTCTGGCTGGTACCAGCAGATGGAGGGGTGTCCACCAGAGTAGGTGAGTCTGGTGTGCGGGGTAGATCTTGGTAGGGGGAGGGAAGGGTGTAATGGGGCAAGTGAGGTTGGTGATAAAGGGCAGAAGTGGCAAGCGGGAGGCTTGTGTGCAGCAGCTGGGAGGCTTATGACCCAATTTCAACTCTACTCAGAAGTAGTTCAATTACAGCTGGTCATTCAATTAGGTTTCCTCCCAGGTAACAATGGATAAGAGGACTGCATATTGACATTTTCCCTCGCTGAGTCACAAGTTTGGGAGGACTTCCTCTTCTATTGCTAGGATCCCCCTTCTGGCTTTCTGCCTCCTTTGCCCCCACCTTGGGCTTCTCCAGCCACTTGTTCCTATGGCAGGAACCCCGTCCCCCCATTTCTTAGGCTCTTTCTTGTCCCCTCCTTCATCCAGAGGAAAAAACAAGCCCACCCATCTGTCCAATTGATTGTCAGTTCCCAGATGGACAAGAGAGCCACTCCCCCCTTCTTCTGGTCCTGCCCCTGTCCTGCATGCAGCTACCCAAAACAAAACACTTAACCCTTTCTCCTCCCCTCCACATGTACTGGCTGGAATTAACCTACCCTGCTGATCACACTCCAGCTTCCAGATCGCCCCATGAGATCTTCTGCATGACACAGAAGCCACCAAAAACAGTGAGGAAGCACACCCAGACATGCAGGGAAAATACACGTGTCTTCATGACTCAAGTTTTCCAATTCATGATTCATTTCCGAGTCAGTGGACCCAAGTCTCGAGTCACACCCGGGTCATTGACATGCATGACCCCAGGGTACATGGGTCAGTGAAAAGCATGCGTTTTCACAACTCAAATTAAAGTCACATGATTTGAGTTCCCATCCTGATAATTCATTCCTGCAAGATGCAGTGGTAGCTGCTTGCTTGAATGACTTTAGAAGGAAATTGAACAACTTTATGGAGGACAGGTCTATCAATGTTTGCAAGTCACGATGGCTATGTGCTACTTTGAGGTTCAGGGGCAGCCTGCTCTGAATATCAGCTGTAGTTGTGCAAGGGGGAATCTGCCTCTCTCTCCTGCTTGTGGACTTTCCAGAGGCAGCTGGTGGGCCACAATGGGAAACAGGATGTTGGCTTTGATGGGTCTTCGGCAGGTTTTTTTCTTGTGTTCTCATGTAATTTTCATAAGGGTGTATGGAAATCTCAGTGTCATGGAGATGTTGATCAGCCTATCATCGCTATGCTTTCCCCTCTTCTGTTTGATTGTTTACCTTCACATCTCTATTTTGTCCTTGCTGGAAAACTCATTGCCTCTGACTGTTGTCTGAGCACACAAATACTGCCTCTCTGACTTGAGCTGTTTGCAAATTACATGTTCCTAGAAATAGGGCTGACAAAGGTGCTTTGTTTTCCTTGATTCTTATTTACTCAAAGGCACTTTTATATTACATTTGGCTCTTTCTAGGGACATTGAGTTCCTTGGACTTGGCTATCCCCTCTCTCTATACATATATGCTTTAAAAATGTTTAACAATTACTGCCATTTTGTATCCTTTGCCTATTGTGTTTTTTATATCTTTCCATTCAAAATATCCAGTGTCTGTTACATTCTAGACATCCAGGAAATGTGGATATTGAGATACCAAAAACTGGGGGCCCAATCCTTGGGCTCTTTTTGTTGGTGATACTTCAGTATCGCGGGCTAAAAGTGTTGCAAACAAGCCATAAAGCATGTTCGCAGCACTGCCGAGGGCTCCACCCCACATATTGGGCCAGGTGCCGCCACAGTGCCACTGACAGTGGCAAGTGTTACCATGGGCTGGAGGAATGGCTTTTGAAGGCATGGGGAAGGTGGAGGAGGGCGGGGGAAAGGTGGGACTTGGGAGGGGAGGAGTGGACCAAAGCAGGGGTGGGACTGGCGGTGGCATCCACTGCTGGAACCAATGACCCGCTTCAGGCCAGGTAGCCCAACATGGTGCTGCTCTGCTCACTGCCAGCAAAATATCTGGTGGAGAGTAGAGTAGTCCCATTGCGGACCCCACAGCTTTAATTGGGGGAAGGGGACGAACATCCCCTTCTTCCAAAAGACCCGGGTGGCTGCAGTGGGAAGCAGTGGTCACCATTTTGGCACCACTGCTCCTACATGGGCCTGTGAGTAAGCTGTGGGAAACATTGGCCCATCTAGACCAGTATCCTGTCCATCACAGTAGCCCTCCAATTACCTCTTGGTAACTCACAATTAGGAGATGAAGGTACATGCTTCTTCTAGTGTTGCTCCTCTGTCATGGTCCAAAGGCACAGGCAGGTCTACATAGGAGAGTTCAGTGCTAACAAATCCTTAGACAAATTCAAATGTGATGAATAGAATAAAAGAGTGCTGGATAAAAGGCATCTTTTCCCCCCAGCTTCAATATTCATATAGTGAAATAGTGATTCCCCTACCCCAACTACCACCGTTTTGCTTCACAGTTAATTACTTGGGCAGCCCAATCCTATGGAAGTTCCCCTTTGCAGATGCAGCGGTGATGGCATGGCTTGCACTGCCTCCTATGGGATAATTTGTCAGGCAGAAAGTCTCCTTGGGGCAAAGGGATATTTTTCCCTTGCCCCAGGGAAAGCCCCACCCACTGCTATGGGTCAGTTCAAACCCAAATATTGCACCAGCAATATTGGTAATGCAAGTCCACATTGATCTATATCCCCCTGAGAAGGGGGATAGGATATGGCATATACCAGTGGTGCTAATCCAGTCTCCTCCTGGGCTTGATCAATCCATCATCCACCCTGTATTCTCCTCTGCTTCGTGACACTCTCCCATGTTGCATCCTATTCGTCCCTGCGCTGCTTAGAGAAGCCCTTACCTGCTCTGGTGTGTGTTCAGAGGCGGATCTACAGGGAGGGCAAAGCTCTAAGTGTTGCAAGAAGCCTTACCCTGTCATGTAAATCCCTCCTCTCCCTTGCTGCTGTAGCCAGTAAGCAATGCCAAGATGTTGCTTTTCCTTGTGAGGATTGGCTAAAACGGTACAGGAGAGGAGTGATTTCCACTGCAAGGTAAGGCTTCTTGCAAAACTTAGAGCTTTGCCCTCTGCCTCTGTGTGTGTTGGGTCCTGCACAGGCACCACTGATAGTACAGGCCTTCCCACCTGCAATTCCTGTAGGTGCACTACCGCAACATGCTCTATGTCATATTCATAAGAGTTTGCACCAGTAGAGCACTTGCTTCTGCCAGGCAGTGTTATACAGGAATGACTGCATTACGTAATGGAGTTTGGGTTAAGGGCATTGGGTCGTGGCAAGCTGAACTTCAAGTTCCTGCTTGGTCATGAAACTCCCTGGGCAGTTCTGGAACCATCAGAAAGTCTTGGGTTTGTTGTAATAAAAAAAATGACCCCCTCTCCATTATGCTACCCTGAGCTCTTCACAGAAAGAGAGAGCAACAATGTCTGTGCAAGCAAACAATGTGTGCTAGCAGGCCTGAGGAGGGAGAGCGGGGGTGGGGGCAAAATCCTCGGGGCAGGCCTGAGGGCCTGGGCCATGAGGCCTGGGCCATGATAAAAACTATACAGCACAAAACAAATTTAGGAAGGGGAGCCCAATCAAGCATCTTGCCCTGGGCCCAAAGCCAGCTCTCAGCAGCCCTGTAAGCCAGAGGACAAAGGAAGTCTTCCTGAAGCTCTCATTAGCCTTGAGTGAGCCTCTGCCAGTAATTGCCACTCAAGAGGCAAATGACAGCTTTGGCTTTTGAGTTGACACAGAGTTCAGAGAGGTCCCTGCTACCAATTTTCCCTACAGGCTCTGGTTATGGTGTTAAATCTCCCGTCACTCAGGAACAGCTGGGACAACAGTGTCACTCGCATTATTGGCGGTCAGATGTGCAGCAGGAAGAACAGCTGTTGTGTTCATTAGTGAAGTATCCTCTGACCAGTCCCTTTCAGAGAAGGCTCCACACAAAAAATACACTCCAATTGTCATGGTTTTTGAGTCAAACTAGACATTATATTAAAGTCCATCATTAACACTTTCTTTTGAAAATGGCAGCTGAGTGAGTGGGTACCCAGTTGATATGGGGGGAACGGACATTAATTCTTTGTCTCCCATGGTCCTGACTGGGATTCTTCCCTCATGTCAAGAAATATACTTCCTGTTCCACCCTACCACCAGCAGACACCCACTGGCAGTTGGTCCACAGAGAACTGCTACTGGCACACAGCCTTCTAGGCCTTGTGCTGGCTGCTGTGCTCCATAGACCTCTCACAGGCTGCTGAGAGAGGCGGACTGCATAGTACACTGGTGGACCTTGGGATCACCCAATGGACTGTGCAGTTAGGATTGGGCTAATGGATCCTTTAAAAATTTACAGTTTGAAGATATAGTGCAGGGCATTGCAAAATAGCTTGGAACCATGGTAGGGTTGGGGAGGGTTGGTTGGTTTAGAACTTAGCCTCACTGGGGTTTGTAGCTTGATCATATGCCCGCCATGCTATTTATAGTGGGAGGAAAGCTTTGATCTGCTTTCAACAGAAGCTCCCCCCCCCCCCAATATGTAGCATAGGGTATATGTGTGTGTATTATCAGGTTACAAACTGTTGTGGGATCCAGGTACTGGCAGCTCAATCCTATTCAACTTTTCAGACATGATGTAACCATGACAACGGGGTGCACACTGCATTCTGTGGTGGAGGGCCAGTCATGGAGGCCTCTTCAAGATCATGGACTGTTTGTTTCATTACCTCAGGGCTGCACTGCAGCTGCATTGGTGCTGGAATGTTGGTTAGGATTGGGCTGTAAATCAGCCAACCAATGCTCAAGGCCATTTCAGGCTATTTTGTACAGTTCTCCCTGTGATATTTCTTTAAACAGTAAATATTTAAAGTGTTCAGGGCACGCATTTGTGTGTACCTCTGATTAGAACCTCAGTGAGCACGGAAAATTACATGCGTACGTACAAGAAAAGTATGCTTACACCTTCTTAACATACGTACAAGGACAACAAGGACAATAGCAGCAACAAACTACTGTAGGGTGGTTTGATCAGGATGAGGACCATGATGCATGGAGAGAGGGAGATTAATGCTCTCCTTTTTCACAGGGTATACATGTAGGAAATCTCCTCTCAAAGCATGTATTTGTTCCTGAAGCAACACTAGAAGGCATGAATGACAGTCTTGGTAACTGGGTGTTCTTGCTTTCAGCCGGGAAATAAAAAGATCCAGCCTACTTCTTCCATGTGGTGGGTACTGTGGAGGAATATTAGAGTTTGAGTGTATTCAATGTAAATGTTTAAATCTCAATAGGTGGGTCACCATGCAAGTCTGGCAGAACCGATTCAGAGGTCAATCTTAGCAGTGCTACCTTTCAGTATCACACCCACAACTTTCAAGATCTGTGTCAGGGCTGACATTCTGCTTCTTATACACTTGCACCTGTTCTAAGAGCCTTTTCCCCCTTATCAGTTGTACGTGTCACAGAACTGCCATTGAATGCCTGATGTTTTGCAAAACCATTTCAGTAGGTTTGCTGCAAAACTTCATGCTGTCTAATGAAGATCAGGGGCGCCGACTTGAGTTCAACATGGGGGGGGGACGTAGCCATGTCCTTGACGCAGCCGTGCCCACCCAGTACTAAAATAGTGCCTTCAACTTAAAGTACATAAATCATATGCACAATCTATTGAACCATATTTTATCTGCATCATTTCTGCCCCCATCTCCTTTTCCAGCTGTGAATAGTGTCAGTCCTTCTAGGCAGTCCTTCTAAAGCAAGGATTAGGGGTGTTGTAGTGTGAGAAGGCAGGCCGGGTTCACCCAGTGCCCAAAACAGAGCTGAAGTAGGAATCAATCAGGAGGCAGAACCCCCCCCCCCAGTAATAGAAGCAGCCCCTTTGCTGTTTGTAGTGTGAGAAGACAGGCTGGGTTAACTTCACCCAGTGCCCAAAACAGAGCTAAAGTAGGAATCAACTAGGAGGAGGCAAACAAAAAACAAAAACACCCCAGAAATAAAAGCTGCCCCTTGGTGCAGGCAGGTTTGGTTAACCTCACCAGTGCCCTAAACAAAACTGAACTATAACTGTGAGCCAGAACTGCAATGTGGGTGGAGCCTGAGGAGCAGCTGCTCCAGGTGCAATGCAAAGGGGGTGTGTCACAATTTTTACATTAAAAAAGCAATGTGAGCCCAGGTCTACCTGCCCTCAGGACTCCGAAAATGAACCAGGTCTACCCGCTCTCGGGACTCTGAAAACGAGCAAGTCCTGCCAGGAGCCCAGGTCTATGCATTATAAATATAGCAGGTAGAACTGGGCTATGGAGCTCCCTCAGAGCTCCTGATGACATTGAATTTGATGAGGGAGGCTGGGAAGCGGGCAAGTCTCTGAGCAGCCAGCCGGCCAATCAGGAGACTGGTGGGGAGGAACCATTGGGATGCAGCCACATCCCATTGGCTCTCCCTGCTTTTGGCTCTCCCTGTGACTGTGCATTCTCACACGGCTCCATTCTTTGGGGGCGGTGGGGGGCAGGTATTGGGGGCTCAGCCACCCCCCCAAAAATATTGGGGGGCTCATGACCAATGGGCCACTATAAAGTTGGCGCCTATGATGGAGTTCATTGATCTGACAATAATGAGATCTGTCCTAGACCCATGAGTGTGCTTACTGGAGTTTGGACAATTTTCATTTGTCATTGATTAAGCAAGAACACAGCCTGTTTTGTAACGACGACGTGCATGGTCATTCAATATCTGGCATTCTGAAGTACCTTATTTATTCTCGCACCTCTCTCCCCTCAATGGAGATACCAGACTTCAGCTTGAGTTCAACTTGGACCACTTTATACAAGTGACCAATTTTTAGAACATGAAACCTACTGAGCACACTGTCCCTCCCTTGGCAGGATGGGCTGGAGAGAAGTGGCCTGGGAAAGAGGGGACAAGATCTGGCACATGCAGGCACCACTCAGATCAACTCCTTTCTTCCCTTCGCTGACCCCAACCCTCCTCCTCCCCACCCAAGACACATCTCTTCTGCCAATGTACCAATGCCAATGGAAGCCTCTGAACCAGTGGTGGGATTCAGGGGGTTCGCCCAGGTTCTATAGAACCAGTTGTTAAATGGCCGGACCCCGCCCACTCGCTTACCTCAGCTGGCGTTGGTTTTTTTTTTTTGCTCCGGCTATGACGTCATAGAACCGGTTGTTAATTTATTTGAATCCCACCACTGCTCTGAACCACTGCTGTTTGTACTGCACCACTGTCCTTTTTGCAGCAGCGCTGCACCTATCACCTTTACTGCACCTATCACCTTTTTGGTGATAGCACCAAACAGTGATCCAGTCCTTTCTGCCGCTGTAAAGTATCTTGCACTGCCAGAACCATAGAGTTATTATACATAGAGAGGGCATGACGTCACATACTTGAAGCTTCCGGGTATAACCCCGCCCCTTTTTTCCCCTTTCCCATCCCTCCTCCCTCCTCCCAGCGTCCAATCAGCGAGCGCCTTGTGATTGGGCCACGCCCCCTTCCTTCCCTCAGTCCCCTTCACAGCCGCTGGTATGTTCAGTAATATAATTCTGCGGAATTAAACCTTGGAATTGCATATTAACTCATAATGTGTTTCTCCACGATCACACATTGTTATTTTGGTAAGTTTTTCCTTCAGGAGTAAACGATTCAGCCCGAAACATCATGCGAAAACCCATTGGAAATCATTGGAATCAGCATTGTTGTGGGTATATTTACGTCACAGCTAACCCCGCCCCCTGGATTCACTCGCTGGCCTATCTAGGTAATGGGATGGCCACCCTTTGGCCAGAACACTAGTTCTGGCAGTGCAGTGCAGGAAGGGCTGATACTTTTTTTCTCTTTCTTCCTAATCTTTTCTAATTGGCAAACATTAAGAAACATCCCTGTCAAAAGGGCAAGTCAGCAACACACTTGGTTATCATTTTATCCCGGAAAGTATACTGTGGTTTTATGAACAGCAATCTCTTTCTTAGCTTGGATGGATAGGAAATATATATATATTTTCCTCATTTATGAGAAAACTTGTATGATGGCCTCCAGGCTCTTGCTTAATAAAGGGGGGAAAAGGCCTTTCCAGATCTATACAATCTCATTTTTGAAGAGGAAATCACCCTATCATTACACTCCGTGACACTGATATGCGATATAATACCATCTTATCGGTACAGAGTAGAGGAAAACTAACTCTTAAATGGTGCCACATTAAATATTTGAAGTAAAAAAAAAATTGGATATTTCCAGCCAGGAATGTTATTATAGGCTTATGAAGAAGTGTTCCTTCTAGAAATAAAGATGCGTCGTAATGGACCTGTAAGCTGATTTGCTTGAGGCATTTAAATTGCCACCTCATTGCTCAATATAATCTATCACTGGAGACATTTATAGCACATTTTTAGAGCGAAGTCTATGATTAATATCAGTGCAGCCCAATGTGAAACAAACTAATTTTCAACATTTGAATAATGTAGAATGAAGGCAAATTAGTGGTGGAGGTGGTGATGATGGCGACCACCTCTTAATGTGGTACAAGAAATGGTAATTACAAATGGGTCATTAACAAAGTTAGCTTGAAAATGCTACAGATTTTAACCATAAGATGGAAATACCTGGAAGGTTCTCCTCAGAACAGGTGGGCAGTAGCGCACTAGAGTCAACTCCAGAATTGCCAGCTGACCCAAAAACAAATGCTGTTAGTCCTGAACTGCTTGTCTGCCTCTCATGGAAACTTGATCTGCCAAAATCAGCGGATGTAGCTTTTTATGTCTCAAGCACAATCACTTGTTGATGTCTGTAGTGCTGCTCTCTCTCTCTCTCTCTCTCTCTCTCTCTCTCTCTCTCTCTCTC
>JAJKFI010000076.1:3605900-3617361 GCA_029204185.1 Lerista edwardsae
TTTTTTTATTCATGAGGGTTCCAGGAACAGAACCCTCGCAGATAAAAAGGCTCCACATGTACATATAAAGTCGGAAGAGTGTACAAGAGGAAGAGAGCGCATTCAGAAGGCTTTCTGAGCCCTGCCCCCAAAAAACGCAATTTCCAATTTTCAGAAAAACCAGAAGTTGCGTTTTAATGCATTATAAGGGTGGGGAGAAATCCCCCCTTCTGAGTCCTGCCTTATAAGGCATTAAAAACACAACTTCTGGATTTTACCCAAAATCAGAAGTTGTGGGGGGTTGGGGCAGAAACTGCCATTCTGAGGCCTGCTGAGGCTGTGCATGGCCTTGGTGAGCCTCAGAACAACGACCGAAACACAGCTCCAGTAACCCATGGAGACTTCAGATTGAGCAGAATTTGACTCAACATGGTCGGGACCCATGCAGAGCCAAATCCGAAGATTAAAAATCAGTGGATAATTAGGCTCAACTTGTACCCACACTATACAGATTTTCTCTTATTCATACCACACATATGAAGACCATCCCTCTGTCCATGTCAAGATTTTCAATATAAGGTCTGGGAATGGTGGGGAAGAGAGGACCAAGTCTCTCAGGTGCAATCCAACCAGTGGTGTCATCCAAATGATTTAGGAACAGGTACTCACTTTTGATTGGCACTTGTCGGGGTCCACCCACTGGAAGTGACATCATAAGCCGGAAGTGATGTTGTGGTAGGAAGTGAGGTCATCACTGGAAGTGATGTCATGATTGTTGCCATGGATGTCATCATGTTTGTAATAACTTCAGCTTGTGGTTAGTGTTGATTTCACTTTTATTGCTTTGCTTTATAGAGATGTGTATAGACATATTTTGCTTCAACTGTTCCCTGGTTAAATAGCAGGCTAGACCGTACTAGATTGGGAGCCCTTTTGGGACAGGGAACCATTTAACTTTAATGTTAAATGCAAGGAGCTGGCAAGGAGCTGGAGGGGTATTGGGCGACCAAAAAAAGACCGCGTGGGGGCTGGGGCTGGGGGGAGGCTGCAGGAGGAACCGGGATGCTGGATCTGTGTGGCTGGAGGGAGCGGGAGCCCCAGGCAGCCTACCTTCTCACGCTTGCTGCCTTATTCCCGGGTCTCCCTCGCTGCTGCCGCTGCCACTGCTGTCGCCTCCGGTCCTCTCGCTCTGCTGCTGCTGCCGCCGCCACCACCATGCTGCCTGCCTGCCTGCCTCCTCACAGAAGGTGCAGGCAATGGCTGCAGGCATGCAGTAAGCAAGCGCAGCTGCTGAGCCAACCAGCCGACAGGGCCAGCTTCGAGTGGGCAGGGCCAGCTCAACTTCTAGGAACTGGTACTCACGTAGTGGTGCGTAGTGGGTGCATGACATCACTGAATCCAACCCCTCCCTTTGGCTGATGCAAGCCACTTGCATCAGCCTAGCGCTGTCACAAACATGCCTGCTGGAACATGTCCCTGGTAAGCCGCTCCTGTGCCAGCCAAGTTCGGCTGGCACAGGGGCTATTCTGGGTGGGGGAAGGTGGGAAGAAAGGTGCGGGGAGGAGGACCCTCCAGTGGGTAAGGCACTCCAGGGAGGGGGTGGAGTTTGGATGCAGCCCTGATTCAGGCCACGTGGTGTGCTCAGACTTGTGCCTGCTAAGCAGCAGATGCAAGCAAGCCCCTTGGGGTAGCTAGCACGTACCCTGGAGTAAGGGGACATTCATCCCTTTGCCCCATGGAGGCTCCAGCCCAGTCCCAACCTGCATGCATACAGCACAGGCCAGCCAGCCTGCCTGTTCAGCACAGGTTAGAATTGCACCCTCAGGCTCCACCTCCCATTTTACCCAATTGATACACCTCCCATCTGCAGTGAGCTCCGAAGACAGAGCAGGGGATTAATTTGTCTCATGTGCTCCTTTCAAGAGGTCCAGGAGGATCCCCTTTCTTGGATGTGCCCCTGCAGGCTTTAGGAGAATCACTCTTCAGGATACTCAGAGGACTGAGTATGGGGATCATGAGGTGCCCATCATGCGAAATGCACTGTCTGATAAGCCCTGTTGACCTCTGAGACCTTTCTGTGCACCAAACCTTTCTGTAGTGGTCGTGGAGCTACTCTCTCAGAGTCCGTGTAGGAAGGAGGAGCCCATGGAGGGCAGTTTGTCCAATGTTCCCTGACATCTGGCATGTGTGTACTGCCATCATGCAGCATGATGAGCACCAGCAGTTGGCAAGATTGGACCCTTTCCTAAGGCTCCTGGATATTAGAGGGTCCCACTAAATTGAGTCCCAGACTCAGCAGGATTTCCAATCCATTTTCCTTGCCAGTTTCCGAGTGCTTGAATGACCAGTGGGGAAGAGCAATTTCATATTGTGAAAGTTAATGAGCCACAAGTTCTTGCTGGGGGGATATTGCAGATCACTTGTCTCCCAGCTGTCCTACTGTACATCTCTTGCCCAGGGGCCTACAAATACCTGCAGCTTGTCCTCTGTAGTGATGCAAGTGGACTGGTTTAAAATAATCATATTTTTCAAACCCATCTGTCTTAAAGAAGTACTTGAGTCATTTGAAATGACTTGCTCTGCTGGCACCTTCCTATAAAACACCTGCTCATTAGTAAAGCACAGGAGAGATTTCAGATAAAATGTGCCCTATTATCATATAGATCTTGCAAGCGGATTGGCTGGGCCATCACTCTCCACAGTGCCAACAATTGCATTCTGCTAATTTGTTAGCAGAGCATCTACCTAGAATTCCATTTTAATTAGTGAAGTTTTGCTGTACCGATTTGACTTAATCCACAGTACGTCCCACCCCAGCTGAATCAAGATGCTAATGACAAGGCATTATTGGTGGGGGGAGGAGATGGGGCAGGCAGGTCTGAGCCGCTTCCCAATTCAAAACTAAGCGAAAGCTCAGCAAAGCTTTTATCGACGCGCATTCGCTGAACAATTCATTGTAAAAAGCAGCATCTCACATTAGTGTCTGTGGTGCTGCTGGCTGTGTATCTGGAAATCTAAAAAGGCAGTTAATATCCTTTTAATTACTGGAGTTCCACGTCTCATTTCTGCCTTGGAAATATGCCTGCAGAGATGGGCCTTGGGGGAATGCGAGTCACAGGGTTTGCCAAGGATTTTTTCTATACTGGAATATTTTAGACCGTGTTAAATGATTTGCATCAGTAGCTCTCAGATTTAAATTCTCTCCCCCCTTTCTCTCCCCCACCCTTCTCTTCCCCCCCCACACACCCTGATTCCTAAAACGAAAAAATTAAAAAGAATCCTCCTTAGCTTTTGCTTAACAAAGATTTGTAAGCAATCAATATTTTCCTTGATATTTACTCCATTTGCTTTGAACATAAGAAGAACCTGGCTAGATCACAAGAAGCCCAGCCTCTGGCTTCCCTCTGTGGCCAGCCAAGGTGTGAAAGCAACAGCCCTGAAGTGCTGCTGCTTCATCCCTAAACTGGCATATAACGTGCGCATGTAACATGTGCGTGCACACACATGAGAGAGAGAGAGAGAGAGAGAGAGAGAGAGAGAGAGAGAGAGAGAGAGCAAAACAATATTAATAGCACAATCCTATGCATGCAGCACAATCCTATGCTGCAGGTATTCAGTCCCATTGTATTCAATAGGGTTTACTCCCAGGAAAGAATGTGTAGGACTGTATCCTTAATTGCATTCATTGGCATTTCTCTAATCTTTCCTAACACATTTGAGCCTCCCAAAGCTTACCAAGCAGACATGACTTAGAAGTTGAACACTTCATAAAGATGCCCTGGCATTGATGTATCTGTAGTGGTAGGGGGAAGTTCTGTAATGTGTGTGTGTAAGGGGGGAATGGTTGATGCACTCGACATAAATAGCCTAGAGAGCTAAGGATGAATATGCAATATATAATAATAGTAAAGCATAATGTTTGAGAAACCTCATCTCTGTTATCACCCTGTGATAGATTTGGCCAGCTCAGCTCCCACACCTGCACTTGGTCATAAGAACATAAGAAGAGCCCTGCTGGATCAGGCCAAAGGCCCACCTAGTCCAGCTTCCTGTATCTCACAGTGGCCCACTAGGTGCCTAAGGGAGCTCAGTAGACAACAAGATGCTTGCATCCTGTTGCCACTCCCTTGCACCTGGCATTCTGAAGTAGCCTACTATTAATGTAAGGAGATTGCACCACCCATTATGGCATATAACCCACGATGGACTTGTCCTCCAGAAATCTGTCCAGTCCCCTTTTAAAGGCATCTAGGCCAGATGCCATCACCACCTCCTGTGGCAAGGAGTTCCATAGCTTAATTACCCACTGGGTAAAAAAGTATTTTCTTTTATCAGTTTTAACTCTCCCAACACTCAATTTCAGCGGATGTCCCCTGGTTCTGGTATTGTGAGAGATGGAAAAGAACATCCCTCTATCAACTCTATCCCTCCCGTGCATAATTTTGTATGTCTCAATCATGTCCCCCCCTCATTGATGGGTCAATGAGGCCCATCATGGGCTATGCCAACTGTGAACAAGAAGTCCTGAAATGTTATAATAGAGGTGGAGAAGTGTTCACAATTTGCTTTGTCCGGGAGCTGTCATCCGTATTTTTGCCTTGAAGTTCTCATAAGTAGGGGTGGGTTTGTTGTTGTTGTTGTTGTTGTTGTCGTCGTTGTTGTTGTTGTTGTTGTTGAAAACTGCCTTTTGGGCGTTAACAACCGCCTTTTGGCAGTTAAAATATCTGAATAAAAACACAAAGCACCACATTTTGGTGTTTTAAGGTATTTTCCAGAAATTAAAATAGATTACTTTTTGAATTAGAAATAATACTGTGGCTGCATCTGCTGACACTATATCTCCTGTATCTTCTACCTAGTACACTTTTAAAGCATTTAAAGCATTTAAAATTAATAAAAATGAGAACTTGGATTGAGAATGTAGAATAAAAACACATAACACCACAATTTGTTATTTTAATCAAGAAATGTTGGGGGGGGGGGGAATATCACCAAAACACACACACACCCCTACCTACCCATAAGGCAAGCTATTCAGGCTTGGATTTACTGTAGACCCCAGACCATCAATTGCTGAATCTTGAACTAAGCTGTTGCTCCTGTAGTGCATCTGATGATTAGAGAGAGTAGGAGCCTGGCTGCCCCCTCACACCCTATAGGTAGTTGAATATTTTCTTTCCTGTGGCAACCTTTCCCAAAATATGGCTTTGGTTTGTTTGTTTTTATTCTCAAAGCTAGGGGTTTAGAGTAGAGGTCTATTTAGATCAAATAAGAGTCCCTCCTTAGGGAACCATGTATATAGGTGTTATTATGCAAATGCCCGAAGTCTCTGAGCAAAGATGGGGGAACTGGAATGTTTGGTGGCTAGGGAAAACATTGATATAGTAGGCATAACGGAAACCTGGTGGAATGCAGAGAACCAGTGGGATACTGCAATCTCAGGCTATAAACCCTATAGGAGGGACAGGGAAGGGCGTGTTGGCGGTGGGGTGGTCATCTATATCAAAGAAGGGATAGAATCCAGCAGAGTAGAAACTGAAGGTGGGCCAGACTCCACCATAGAGTCACTGTGGGTTAAACTACCAGGCCATAAGAGTGATGTAATAGTGTGTGTGTGGGGTGCTATCGTCATCCAGATCAAAAAATTGAAGGTGACCTTGAAATGAGGAAACAAATCAGGGCGTTGACCAAGAGAGACAGGATTGTAATCATGGGGGACTTCAATTATCCTCATATCAACTGGATCAACTGGTGCTCTGGTCAAGAAAGAGAGACCAGATTCCTTGATGTGCTGAATGACTGTGCCTTAGAGCAGCTCATCATGGAGCCCACCAGAGGACAGGCGACTCTGGATTTAATATTGTGTGGTACTTGGGACCTGGTTAGGGATGTAAGTGTTACTGAGCCATTGGGGAACAGTGACCATGGTTTTGCCATGCATGTCCAGGAAAGAGTGCAGAGCAAATCTGACACAAGAACCCTTGACTTTCGAAGGGCAGATTTCCCTCAGATGAGGAGGCTAGTTAGAAAGAAATTGAAAGGGAAGGTAAAAAGAGTCCAGTCTCTCCAGGCTCCATGGAGACTGTTTAAAGTAATAATAGTAGACTTCCCCACTCCAGCCCTTCGCCCCTCTAGGAATCTGGAGTCGCTCCCTTTAACCCTCGGAGTGCCGGGCAGTCCAGAGGAAAGGCTCTTTGCAGAGGATGCACCATGTCCCACCACCACCAAAAAAATAAAAACATGGAGCCAGCGACAAGTGGGCGGAGCTAGCCCAGATTTCAGGTTCAGGAATGGCCATTCCGGCGTATTCCTGCTCAATGACATAACTGAGTCTATCCCTTCCGTGCATTATTTTGTATGTCTCAATCATGTCCCCCCTCAGGCGCCTTTTTTCTAGGCTGAAGAGCCCCAAATGCTGCAGTCTTTCATCATAAGGGAGGTGCCCCAGCCCTGTAATCATTTTTGTCGCTCTCTTCTGCACCTTTTCCAGCTCCACTGCGTCCTTTTTGAGGTGTGGCGACCAGAACTGTACATAATATTCCAGGTGCGGCCTTACCATCGATTTGTACAATGGCATGATAATATTGGCTGTTTTATTCTCAACCCCTTTTTTAATTATATTACCCCAAGCATGGAATTGGCCTTCTTAATTGCTGCCGCACACTAGGTCAATACCTTCATTGAATTGTCCACCAGCACCCCAAGATCTCTCTCTTGAGCTGTCACAGACAGCTCAGAACCCATTAGCCTATAGGTGAAGTTTTGGGTTTTGGGTCACCAGGCCCAGATGGTATACACCCTCTGCTTGAGCAGAGGTGGTGATACAAAGTAAAGGCTAAAACAACGTGTGCTTTGACTCTCTGTAGCATGACAAGCTGGCTGAAAAGACAGATGTGAAAGTTCTATTATCAAATGCGAGGCTACGATGCACTCTTCATGGTATCGTGTTGCTTCTTCTTGATTCCAGTGTTCCTTTACATCAGATTCAGTCATCTGAGTTCTCACCTCTGAACTCTAAGTTCTAAGGACAGAGTCCCCAGAGTAAGATGTCAGCAGCATATCTCTTGATGCAGCCACACGACTCTCTTTTGCTGGCCAAGGGCTCCTGTGAAACTCCCAGGAATCACAGCTTTTATTTCTGATTAATAAAAAGATGACATTTCTTTCAGAAAAACAACACAAAATCCCTAGGACAGCGTTTCTCAAACTGTGTGTTGGGGCACACTTAGTGTGTCGTGACCCAATTTCTGGTGGGACCCACAGAGCTTCCCATGAAAACATGGTGATGGAAAGATCAGATAACCAAATGCCACATGCCCTGAGGCTGCTCCAAAATCAGAGATCTCCTACCTGCCCCGCAAAGAGCTGAGCTCCTGCAGTTTGCAAGACAGCTACTAATTGTTCTGCAAACATCTGAATTCCTGCAGTTTGCAAGCTTGTGTAAATATGGGGAGTTGTTTTTTTTTTTAACAAGTCGGTCAATGACAGGTAATGGGAAGAAGGTGAAGGCTGGGTCACATAACTAAGGCCCAATACAGGACATGTGTCAGAAACATGTGTCAGGCTAGCAGTGTCAGAAACGTGCCATAAAGTACATTCACAACATTGTGCAATCAACCACTGGTCGCTCTGTGCTGGTGCCAATGTTAAGGAGATTCGGGGGGAGTGGGTGGGAGGATTAGTCTCACAAGGGGGTGGAAATGGTGGCAGCTTTTGCCGCCCCATCTTGCACTCCTCCAGAGCTAGGTGGCCCAACACATGTCTCCTTGGCTCAAACACCGGCATAGAGCCGAGGAGACCCATTGCCACCAGCTGTATCTCCCTGGGGGAAGGGAGCAAATGTTCCTTCCCCTGAGGAGATCTCTGGCAGTATCCTGACAGGACCAGGATCCACTGGAGCCCTGGGCTCTACCAGGCTCAGGATTGGACTGTCCGTCCCTCAGGCCTTGAGGGCTGCCTCGTTATGAGAAATGGATCAAGGCTTTTTGCAAATACATAAATATTACTTTTAAATGAATCATAAACATATCTTTTTGATCACCTTTCTTTTTTAATGTATCATATGGCTAGGTGGGACCCGATGGTGTTATTTAAAAAAATGGGTCCTGGTGCTAAAATGTTTGCGAACCGCTGGTCTAGGAGAATCTAGAAGCCAACACACACATAAATACATTTCCTTTACTGCAGTGACTTTTGCATAGAATACAATTTTCCTGGGGCAAAAAAGCACAGTGGCCTCTTGTCTTTCTGCCTTGCTTGTGGACTTCCTGGGGGCAACTGGTTGGCCACTGTGAGCATGGTGGACTGGATGGCCCCCTTTCCATGAAGCAGCTCAAGTTAGCTTTCTTCTAAGGCACTTGGCCACTGTGATTATTCAAAAGATTTATTTGCAGGTAGAGGACACGTCATAATTCCTGGCATACCAGAATTCTTTCTGGAAAACAAAGTCTTGCAAAAAGCACAGCAAAAAAAACAAGAAACTCATATGTGACAATAAGAAAAGTGCATTTTAGTTCCTAGCTATTATCTAGTACTAACAAACTGTCCATCATTATGATAGATAAATGTGGAGAGAGAGAGAGAGAGAGAGAGAGAGAGAGAGAGAGAGAGAGAGAGTGTGGAGGAAAGGCCTTATATTGTGGGCACTTTCATGCATTCATACTGTCTGGAGGAATGTACAAGCAACCCCAATATATTAGGATTTTTTCCTCTGTGCGATGCTATCCCCCGCCCAGGACTGAATGAGATGGAAGCTAAACCCATCCAAGCATTTGGGACAAGAGACATAACTGCACTCATCCGTTGTGTTCCAGATTGGACCTATTTGCTCTGTCTCATCACTTTTCAAGGCCTGGGTAAGTAAAGGCTCTGTAATGACATCAGGGAGTGCCAAGCAATCTCCCTGTTTCCACAGAGAGGGCACCACAGCCAGTAATGGCATCTAAATGATTTAGCAACAGGTACTCACTTTTGATTGGCACTTGTGTCGGGGCCCGCCCACCAGAAGTGAGGTCATAGCCAGAAGTGATGTCATGGCAGGAAGTGAGGTCATAGCCGGAAGTATAGTATTCCACAGCACCCCCAGAGCATGTTGAGAAGGCCTGGCATCATGTTAAACTGACCCAACAGTTGCAACAGTATTCCACAGCACCCCCCCCCGCGGGCTACCGATCCCCCCCAGGAACCACCGCACCTCCTCGGCAGGCTGCGCGGCAGCCCCGGAGAGGGCCCAAGAGTCCCGGGCCTTTTCCGGGGCTGCCGTGCGGCCTACCGATTCCCCCCCAGGAACCACTGCACCTCCTCGGGAGGGAGCCCCACGCTGCTGCCGCCGTCGGTCTCCCTCGCTCCGCTGCCTGCCTGCCTGCCTGCCTGGCTCTGAGAACGTGCAGGCAATTCAAATGTTGCAGGGGGGGAACGGAGCGCCAACTGAGTCGACAAGTGGGCGGGCGAATGGGTGGGGCCAGCCCTAATCCTAGGAACGGGTACTCGTGTACCCCCGCGTACCCGCTACATGACATGTCTGACCACAGCCCAGGGCCAGCTCCAGGAGTGACAAGACCCAATGTGGGGCATTCCCGTGGGACCCCTCATCCTCCCTGAGCCCCCCTCCACTCACCAAGAAAAGCACTTGTGGTGCCACATGCCATACCTGGCCTTAAAGGGCCGGCAGGAGCAAACAAAATGCGGCTTGGGCGACGTGTTCTGTTCGCTCCCATTGGCCTTAAAGGGCTGGCGCGAGCGAACAGAACGTGCCGCCACCCAGCGCCCTGCTCCCTTGAGAAGCGGGAGGGGGCGCCGGGCGGCAGCGCATTCTTCTCGCTCCGGCTGGCTCTTTAAGGCCAGCTGAAGCGAGGAGAATGCAGCGCAGGGCCTGGACGGGCTGGGCCAGGCCGTGGGTGCCATTTTGGGGGTGGGGTGTGCCATGGTTATGGTGCCCTCACCCAAGATGGCGCCCAGTGCTCGTGCCCCCCTTGCCCCCCTAGATCCGTGACTGGGTAGTGGGCGGTAGAAGCCCTGCCCACTTGCGCCTGAAGAGCCTATTCCAGGAATGTGCTAAAGGTCTCAAAATGGCTAAAGGAAATGGCACATCCCATCGGTAAAGACTTGTCATAGTAAAAGGCATAGTGGAAGCCAAGGTGGCAGAGGTCATCTGGATGGATAGACAAAAGCCTGAAACCCGATTCAATATTGGCTTTAGCCATCAGGGTGCCCCATCACACTGCCGCACAATGGTGACCGCTTGGTCCAGTGAGGTGTACTTGATGGATTATAGTTCCGCTGGTATTTGTGAGTTAGCCAAGGAGCCTTCCGGGTACGACAGATGGTGAATTAATCGGTATTGGCCCTCCACCTTTTTGGACACTACGCCCAAAGGGGACACCTGCAGGTTGGCAATAGACAATGCGTGGAATGGTCCTGCTACTCAACCTGCCCTGACCTCCTTGTCCAGCTTTTTGCGCACCACGTCCTCCAAGCTCCTCACTGAGCGGAGTTTGTCAGCAACAAGAATCCTAAATTCTTGTGAGAATCCTGCTGCTAAGAGGGCTGCTGCCTGCCTATTCGGGTAGCCCAGTGGTCAGGGAACAGGGGTAAATTACCCCAAATGGGGTAAAAATGAAATTCCTGGGGGTAATGGACAGATAGGAGTATGTCCCGCCCCCCTTTTCCCTCATCCTTCCTTCATGACCAACGTTCTCTCTTCTGACCAATGGGAAGTTCCTCTCATGCTTGATGGATTTCCCTTGCTTCCAATAGGAGATTAGAAGCGGCAAGGTACTTGGCCCCCAATAGGCAGCGTTCCCTTCCATTCCCAGGCGGCGAAGAAGGCCGTGGTTATCGATCCCGCTGCTGGTAGAGGGAGAAGGAAGCAACAGCAGAGAAAATGGCAGCCGTGGCTGCAACTATGGCAGTGCCAGGTGATGGGGGAGCTGGCGAGGCCAAGCTATTCCAGGCAGCGAGGCCGGGGCAGACCCGCTCCCAGCTGGCACTCAGGCAGCCATGGAGTTGGCGGTGCTCAACGCCAGGGAAGAGCCCGAACCAGCTCCAGGTGGGGAGGCCGAGGAGCCGCTGCCATCGCCGCCACCCAGGAGCCTGGTAGGGACGCGAGACATGCAGGCATGGGGGAGGCTCTGGTGAGCAGCTGAGGTGTGTGTGTGCATGTGCCCACAGGCGTGTGTGTGTGTGTGTGTGTGTGTGTGTGTGTGTGTGTGTGTGAAGAGGACTTCTGTGGACGTGCCTCTTTGCTTGTGAGCAGCTAGGGCTCTCCCTGGGTTTGCCTTGTCTTGCTGTCCCAAGGAGTGCGGCAGGCGGGCGGGCGGGTGAGCGGGGGGAGGGCTGGGGTGCCTGGAGTCAGGGACACAAAAAGAGGTGGGAGGCAACGAGGCAAGGCAAACAGCAGAAAACAAAAACAAAATCAGAACTGCTGTTGCTGGCCTCTGTGTGTGTGTGTGTGTGTGTGTGTGTGTGTGTGTGTGTGTGTGTG
>JAJKFI010000076.1:3625860-3638266 GCA_029204185.1 Lerista edwardsae
AGAGAGAGAGAGAGAGAGAGAGAGAGAGAGAGAGAGAGAGAGAGAGATCTGGTACCCTGAAGTTCTTCTCATTCAGCTAATTTTTTTCTCACTCTCTCTTTTTCATACATAGTTGCATGGCTCTCCCCCTCCATTAGGTGTGTGTGTCACCTCCTCCAAGATCTGCTGCATACCTCATTAAAAAAAAAACCAATTTGCCATCAGCATACCATCTCCTAACCATTATCTCCCACTGATGAAACATCATCTGACCATCCTAGGCTATTAACCAGCAATGCACCTAACCTGGAAGCAATCTGCCAGCAGTTACAGTAATCCTTCACCAAGGGGCATGGGGGGGGGGAGGTGCTGCAGAAGCCTTACCACTGACTTCCAAGTACAGGTATGGCTTACTTTTGCGAAGTTATACATGAGGCAGAGAAGCCTCAACATGAAGTCATCATGTTGTAGGCAATGTGAACAAATGCTTTGAAGCACTCCTTTGTTATCATAACTGAATCATTTTAAGGGGGAAGTGAAAGATTTGACAAATAGCATCATAGCACAGGTGAGTACCTGTGCTGTCTCTGAAGCAGGAAGTCCTCAGACCAGCCATTCTACAAAGTGAATTAACAAAGAAAAAGTTTTCTTTCTTTTCTTTATTTGTATCAGAAGCACTTACATTAATATAATTTTTAGAATAAAATACAAGGTTAAAACTAGATATAATTTGCCCAATACTGGGCCACTTCAACAGCATTCTCCCTTGCCAACCTCAGATTGTGCATGTAGAGGGGAACCTTGTGCACTGTAGCATATGTGAGATGGTTTGTTCCTCTCCACATTCACCCAACATGTCTTTTATGGGGAAAACCCCATTTCCTCAGGTTGTCCTTAGATCTTCCTACCCCAGCATGCAGTCAATTTAAGGATTTCCATACAATCCTTAAAGAAAAAGTTAAGGCTTGTTACTATAGAATGAAGCAGAAACTCAGTCTGCCTTGGAGAATGGCTTTTGTCTTCAAGTACCACGCATGAGGTCTCCGTGCCCTCTTTGCTTGATCTGCCCTATAAAGTGCATTAAATCCATTGTAACTGGTAGAGTGATTAATGTGTCTGACTCTTAGCTGATCTGCAGGGGGAAAAGATGCAACCTGAAATTCATTAAATTGTACCCAGGTGAAGCAGTTGAATAAAAAAAACAAAAAACCTGAAGGCAATTTCTCATCTCCTGGAATGATAGGTAATTGGGGGGGGGGCTCAGTTCATTTCTCTCATTTTGTAAATATGTCTTTATTGACTGGGTTCATTGCAATTTATCTTCTCACCTTTGCAGCAAGGTTTATTTTCTCAGAAAGGTCAGCTCACCCTTTGGAATTCCTTTCAATAATACTGGCACGATATTGAGTATTTCCTGGAACACTGATACAGTTGAACTAAGTTCACATGCTCCCACTCCCACTGCGCTTTGCACTCTTGTTTGCTAACATGGTCTAGTAGTTGTCAAACTTTCTACCATCTAGGATAGTGATGGTGAACCTTTTGGGCTTGGTGTGTCAGAAATTCAGAAAATTCGTAACTCAACTCTGCTGGTGTGTCACCCCCCCCCCCCAGAACAAAAGACAAAAAAATACACATTGAAACACATTGCACTCTCTCTCTCTGCTCCCACCAGAGAAGCAGCTGACTTCGGCACAACTCCCCCTCACACAAGGCAGCTGAAGACAGCTCAGCTGTTAATCAGTTGCAATTTACGAGGTCTGCCGCTCACAGAGACTTCCGGTAGTCCCGAACTGGCGACCTTCAGATCTTCAGCTCTTATCTTCAGGCAAACGGAGGCATTAACCCTCTCGACCAGCGGCGTCATGCAGCCGGAACGCTGGGCGGGAGGAACGGGTGAGCAGCAGCCTGCCCGTTGCATACCAGTCCGTTTCGCCGTCTAAACGGACTGGAACGCAACGGGCGGGCTGCCACTCACCCGTTCCTCCCGCCCAGTGTTCTGGCTGCATGGCGCCGCTGCTCTCGACTATAAGAAGTATAAACCTTCTTATACTGATCACTGATTCAATGTTCATGCAAAGCTCTTCTAGAGTTCATGGAGTTGGTGTAAAACATCTTTCTTTTAACATTCCCCATAGAAATGCATCACATATTGTGAGGTCTGGACCAAGGTGGATAAGAAAAGTCAGACCCGTGAGAGCTTTCTCCAACACTCAACCAACATTGTCATTTGTTCTGGTGCTTTGTGCTTATCCAGAGTGTCCTATGAACTATGATTTAGTTACCTTTTTTTTTTTTTTGGCCCCACCCTGTACATTTATACACTGCTTTTCAACAAAAAAAAGTTTGCATAGCTGTTTACAAAGAAAATCAAATAACTAAATGGCTCCCTTTCTCTAAATGGCTCACAATCTAAAAAAATGCAGAACATCACCAACATATAGACACTAGGAAAGAAACTATGCTGGAATGAAAAGGGGCAGTTACTCTCCCTCCTACTAAACACATGAGGTGCACCACTTGAAAAAGTGCTTCTTTCCCAGTTAGCAGGGAAATTATGTGGACAAGAATGGGAGACAAGTTGCCTTTCAGAGAAGCTCTTCACCAATCGTACAAATGTGTGTCCTGATAATTTGTTGAGAAACCAAGAGATTTAAACCCAGTCTGAAAACCCCTGGTAGAGTCTGTGGAAAATGAATTGTCTGGGCTTGAGAAGTTGACCAGAATCCAAATAGCCACACAACTATTTTTGTGAGCCCAAAAAGGGAGGACTATTGAGCTCATATTTTGTTTGTAGAAGGACCAAGATTCCATCCCTGTGAACTCCAAGGAGTGATGGGAAAGAGCCCTGCTCCAAACTCCAAAATGGGTCCATGGAGCAGCAGCACTTCAATTCTGCACATTGACATAGTGCCCTTCCTCCAAGGAGGTCAGAATGGGGCCCTTGGCTTCCTCACTTTTCTCCTCCCCAAAACCCTATGAGATACATCATGCTGAAAATTAATGTCAGGTCACCCAGTAATGTCAAAGTCACCCAGTACGTTTTGCAAGTGGGGATTTGAACCTGGGTCTTTCAGATCTCAATCCAAAACTCTACCCACTATGCCACACCAGCTTTCCAAGGGGCTGACTCAGTAAGAAGGCAAGTGTGCATGTCTTCTATTGAGAACCCCCTGAAAACTTCCAAAGAAGCCCCTGTCTTAAAGCTGCCTAGCTAATCACTTTATTTTTCAAACTTACCTTTGTGGGAAATCTGACAGAATTTGTAATAATTTGCGGGCTGGTGCCAGAGCAGGCAGGGATTGCTGTGAGGTTGACAGGATCAGGGGGGTTGGGGGTTGGGGGTTGGGGGCAGCCACTACCAACCCAACTCCCAATCTGCTGTTGGAAACATAATTCCTTCCTAGCCCCCAAACTGGACCCTCAAAATTACACAACCGTAAGCCCTTCTGTATGTGAAGAGGGATCTGAGGCCTAAGCACACACAAGCCCAGGCACCTCACCAGGTAAAATGCCAGCTCCAGGCTATCCAGCCCAGCTATGGAGTTCCAGACCCCAAGCATCATGAAGATGTTGATATCTTCCCTATTCTTTCCTTTCCTTTCCAAAACTTCCAGTATTATGTATTCACTTGAGGGTGCAGAACAAAACAAATCAGAATACATTAAGCCTGAATATGAGAGGCTTGAAAAACAACCAACGTTGATGCTAATTATCCGCCAAAATTTAGCCAACTTTCTCTTAAAAGAAAGCCAAATTCAAAGCTATGCAGAGAATCCATAATTACAACTAATATTTTCAAAGCCTGGGATAAAATTGAAAGAGACATTTCTTCACTAAGCGGAGGAGTTGTTAGTCTTTTTAATATTCAGGTCACTTTCGCTGCCCTGAATGAAAATTAAAGCATGGAAAGAAACAACTGTTCTCCAAAGGAAAGAGATTCAGTGGCAGGGAAAAAATAGCTCAGAGATTTGCCCTTGCCTTTATTATAAGCCGGGGTCCCCAAACTATGGCCCAGGGGCCACATCTGGTCTGCCACAATATTTTATCCGGCCCTCAGCAACTTGTGATTGCACTGACAGAACAAATAGGCCTTAAGGCCTGAGATGTCTTGCCCTCTGACCAATTCAAATGCTATGAGACTGGTAGGGGTCATGCTATCCTGGCAGGCACCCTGCACTATGTCGATACGTACACAAACATCGCTCACTAAAATATACATCAAAAGTTTGGCAGGCAACACCCCTGACAACCTGCTGCTCAAAGAAATTGTTTCAGTCAGCCTTGTTCAATATTGTCTGCTGTCTGGTAGTAGCTGCCTGGTAGTAGGGAACCAGACTAGGCCCTTTCGCCCTCCCCTCACTTACCTGGAGATTCCAGGGATTGAACTGAGGACTTTCTATATACAAAGCATGTGCTCTGTCAATGAGCACTTTCTTGGCGAAGGCTAGCAATCGCAGACAGAATTTCCTAAGAGACAGGTTGTTTATCACTTTCCATGTGAGTGTGTTGCCATAAAATTGCAGGGCACAGGCTCATAACATGTGGGGCATTATGAGGCCCAAAAGGCATGACCAGTGCTCTTCTTGAGTGCCTTAGAATCAGTTGTGAAGCTCAGGAGAGCCATGGCAGATGCTTAGGGGTACATTGTCAGACAAGTCAGTGTGGAAATGATCCCTGAAAGCAGAAAGTTCGAACATCATTGACCTAGCACATGAATCACTGGTGAAATCACAAAGGGGAGGGCATGTTTATGAAGCAGAAGGTCCCTCAAAGCTGGAATGATTCATGGCCTCACTCCATCCTTTCCCCTTACCCCCCATTCATCATATCAGGAGAGAGGGGACTATGCCCTCAGAGTGCCAACATTGTCCATATGATAAATCAAGGATAATGTCTCTCGAACCAGGCTAGTAAAGCAATGCCAGAACCACAAATTCCACAAAAAGAGAATTTGAAGGAGCCACTGAATGAAATAAAAACACGAGATATTTAAAACGGCAGCCATGATAGGTTTGTGCATCTTCACTTCGGAAATTAATGGCCAAGTTGTTTGAATAAAATTGTGTACACTTTTTGTGCAATTCACCATCTGCCCTTAGTGTTGAGCTCTGTGATGCAACGCAGATGCACTTCAGATGTTCTCCTGGTTATATGGGAGTAGTTTATTCACCAAAAAGTTCCAATGTAAGAGAATGTAGGTGGGACCCAATCACATAGTTTCTGCCCATTCAATTAGCAGCCTTCCCCTACCACCACAGCCTTTCCAATTCCATACAGAAATCACATGTGGCTGGGCCTGTCCCATGTGTTGAGTGTTTAACTATTGACCCATGCATGTGGGAGTTTCTCAAAGATAAGTGGTGCTGGGAGAATACTGAAAGGGCACCTCCGTGATCTCTCTGCTTGGTATTCCCACAAAGAAAGCAACAGCAAACTATACAGTGCAGAGTTCTGGGCTGTGCAAAGATGAAATTTCTATAATTAAGGGCAAGAATGCTTTTATTTTCCTCTCCGGGAGCCAAAATGTCTACTATCCCTTCAAGGTACTGCTTCTGGAATGATAAATGGGGGTTAGGATTCTGCACAAATATCGCCTGGCTTAGTAACAGCAACATCTCTGTGTACCAGCTCCCTCTCTTTCTGCGCTTGAGAGCAAGCCATCATTGGTGTATCGATTTCTTCACTCTGACAGTAGCTTTCACATTTAGCCAGCACTGAAGCATATTGTTCTGATCCGAGTGGTTTCTGTTGGTGCAGAACAGCAACAAATGGCAGTTTGAGAATAGATTGCTGGGTCTTCTTAGATCGCCAAGCAAGCTCTACTGATGCTGTTATCAGGACTGCATTGTCTCCTCCCAGACACTCTTTTCCACTACAGAGGAAAAACGAGTTGTTATTCACTTGTTTGGTAGCTGGTCACTTCCCCCCCCCCCAGCCCCGTATATACAGAAGAACTCACCTTGAGGGTTTAATGGGCAGTCCAATCCAAGCATGCCCTTAGAGTTGACGCTACATGGAAGCGTCGACGTGTCATCGGTAGCAGCAACGCGGGGCACCGAGCAGCACTCCTGCGTCGGCGCTAGTGCTCTCAGGCCGATGCTACGAGTAGCGTCAGCCTGACAGCCCCGATGGTGAGCCTCCCTCATGCCGACCAAAGCCAGTCAGCGCACGGGAGACTCTGTCCCATTCAGGAGGGGGATTGGTGGGGGGGGGAGATTGTGGGTGGGGGGGAAGGCGGGCTCCAGATTCGGCCATAAGGCCAAATCTTAAGCCCGTCAAGGAGGCCGCACAGCCCCAATTCAAGCCGCCCGGTCTCCTCGGATCTGCGCCTGCTGTTTAGCAGGCACAGATCCAAGAAGCGCATAAGGGAGGCTGGAGCCTCCCCTACGGTAAGGGAACGAATGTTAGAGGAAGGCCAGCCCAAGTTCTCCTAGAGGAAATGTGGCAAATTCTCTCCCTCCAATGTCCTGTTGATGAATAAGTTCCTTCTGCTCCCTGGATTAGAAAAGGAAGATGGAGTAGAAGAAGAAATGTGGAGGAGAGGAATCCCTTTTTCCTGGAGGCCAGTGAGAAGATGAGTGTGGGAACCCCCAATCTGCTGCCTGAGTAGACCACCTCAGCCAACCCCATGGAAGGTTCTAGCTCTCAGAAAGTGGATGTGTTGTATTGCTTTGGCCCTGGTTCAAATTCAGGTGAGACTTGTAAAATTAAGAACTGAGAAAAGAACCTTTAAAAATATTCAAGCAAGCTTTATTTTTAATAGGCTTTAAAAACCAATCATGAACTGGGTTCAAATAACTTGGGCTGCTGACCAAAGACATTCAGTGGATGAGCCTGGACAAGCCATTATCAACCAATGGGCTAATCCTATGTGTGGAATATGCTGGCAGATATGGTGATCTGCCTTTGCTTCTAGTGGGCCAGTGGCAAGCAGGCATCCACTACCTGATGCTCAGCTCAACGAGATGCTGCTGGAGCTACAAACAATTATGCAGAGGTGGTAATGAAACAGTGACGTGGAGTCTTACTTGTTAGGTCTAGTAAGTTTAAAAAAACAAATCCAAGGACCCAACAAGTAAGAAGAACAGGTTCTTTGTCTTTCCATGCAAGCAGAGTTCATCCACCATTATAATACACAGGGAAGCAACTATCAGACGATTAGTTGTATTCGTGGCTACTTTCCAACGAGGAAAAAAACAACAGGCCAGATGCTGTGTCACCAATTTCTGGAGAGGCAGACAGAAGAACTCCTTTCAGCAATTTAGGCTGCAATCATGGGTGTCTTCCAGTTCATAAAAAATGTAGGGCAGCTGGCATAAAAAAAAACAGCAGGACACATGCATCTGCAAGCTCTGGAGAGGTAGCAGGATGTGTTGCCTCCATCCTGTTCTTCAAATTGTGAAGTCAAATCGTATCCAAATTGTGAATTTGGTACCCAAATTGTGAAGTCCCTGCTCTAGATATGTTTGCCTGGCACCTTCTTTGTGATTCTTTAGGTTCCAAGCAACGCATGACCTATCTACATGTCTTTTAGAGCGCAAACCTAACCTGGAGTTAGACTGACACAGTTAGACCAGCAAAGTTTGGGTGGCACAAGGGCCACTGTAAAGTATGTTTGGACCACTCTCGGAGTCAGGGAGGATAGCACACGTCTGTGTGCTGGTCTCTCTGACTCTGGTCCAAACATACTTTACCATGTCCCTTGCCTTGTGCTGGCCAAACTTTGCTGGCCTAACTGCAGGTTAGGATTGCACTCTCAGTGATATCTACCCCTTTTGTCTCCTGTCTTCTGCTCAGTGGCTTTCCTAGAGAGGGGGCAAAACACTACATTTTGCAGACGCCTGAGCTCCTATGAAAAGTGGTCTCCTTGAATGGCTCTGAAAGTGAGGGGAGAGGCACTTTACACAGGTGTGCAGGAATGCTACTGCTTCTGCTGTTTCAAAGGCAGAAGTGGCAGAAGTGGACTTCACATGCTGTCCTAGGTAAGATCATGCAGGGAGTGGGAGGGAGGTGCGGTGGATGGAACATGGTGGCAATGGGATGGTAAATTGGGATTGGAAAGCAGTGGTTTCAGTGACAGTGGCAGACACCAAAATCTAACTCCCTTCCCAGGATTGATCTACCTTCATTGGCCCATGAGGACTTGGGCCAGATATTGCTGGTGCTGGTCCAAGTAGCCGCAATGATCCAGCTGGGTCGTACTACAGAGAGGCCCCCAGAAATGGAAACTCTTGCACAGGATGCAATGGGTACCATCTTGGTGCTGCTGCATTGCCATGCAGAGAGTTATGGTGGGTGGAACTTTTAATAAATTATCTGCACTAATTGAGAGGACTTACCATCATCATCCTGGTCTTGTAGTCATGATTAGGAAGCTCTCTTGTAAGAGTCCATCTGATGGATGGCAAGTAGCCAAGCAATGCAGCACCTTCTTGGTGGTGGCACCCAAGATGTGGAACATTTTGCCCAGGTCAGTACTATGACTGGTTGCAGAGGAAAGCATTTATTTGAAAACAGCAAGTTCTCAATCAATCAATCAACAATCAACAATCAATCAATCAATCAATCAATCAATCAATCAATCAATCAATCAATCAATCAACAACCAACCAACCAACCAACTAACCAACCAACCAACCAACCAACCAACCAATCAATCAATCAATCAATCAATCAATCAATCAATCAGAAACACAGATTAGAATCCTCTTTTCATCCATAGGGATGAGTTGGTGAGGTGGGGAGATCCCAGGATTAAGGGGTAAAGCTGTTAAATAAATGCCAGGAAACTAAACAATCTGCAGGGTCTTCCAGCCAGACATTTCTGTTTCTCCAGTTGGCCATACTGTAGGGAGCTTATTATATATCCTTTGGAGTTTCTTCTTCAGCTCAAATGGCTAACGCCTTGTGTTTTCTGTGGTGAGATCTCAGACTTGATCTTGTTGACTCGCACAATGCCTTGTTTGCAGTGTGACTCTGGCTTGTGAGAAAATAGCACCCCAGATGGTCACAACATACTCGTAGTTCACACCTGTGGACGAGTTGCTGTAACAGACTGCATTTGTCATGTGGAGGCGGAGAGCCTGAGATGTTTTCAACAGCGGCTGACCTTCTGTGACACATTTCCCCATATGTCAGGCATGACTTGTCTTTGATCTAAAATAGATTTATCGTGCACAGTGGGGGAGTGAGATTTTGGACCATCCTGAATTGGAGTTCATGACATTCCTTCTGAGCACCAAGGAGATATTGGTGGTATTGAACTGAGGGAGAAGATTTCCCACTCATCTTTCCCCTTCTCACCTTGGCCCAGTTATGTTCTTATGCACTCATGTCTTTCCCCTTTTTAGATGCACAAAAAGCAATGCTCTCTTTTACAGCCACTTGCAAAGTAAGACAAGAGGAAGGCTTTTGCTGCGGTTAAAAGGACCGGTTGGCACATGAGGGAACACTACAGCAGTGGCTCCCCCCCCCTGCTCTCTGGGAGCTCTTTCAACATCAATTCCTTTCCCAAGAGACCCCTTGCCCCACCATGGAATCTCTGCATTTGGCAAAGGATTCTGGAATACAGTCCCAATTGGTTCAAGACAACAACCAGATCTGTTGAGCCTGGCTGTTGCCCAAGTGGCGCACATCCGTGAGCCATCTTCCCTGATCCCAAGAGTGGTCCAAATGTGCTTTATGGTGTGTTTGCAACCCTCCTGGGCCAGCACAAGTAACTTGTGCCAGCCTAACTCCAGGTTAGGATTGCGCCCTGGGATGTTTTTGTTTGCTCATTCCTTTTAAAAAAACCCTGTAATTATTGCTCATCTGATGCCAAGGATAACATGTGCATACGTTATGTTGACAAGTTTCCTACATTTTGCCACATGCCGCCATCCATCTGAGCGGTTTACAAAATGATTTCTTTCCTCAAGGGGGACTTTTGAATACACAAAAAGAGCAACTGAATTTCCCTGCCCTTTAGTGCTTGATAAATGTTTATCTTGAGCTGACGTGAAGAGCTGAATTCCTTTGCCTTCCATTAAGAAGAATGTGTGTAGAAGATAAGTTGTGAATATCCACGCAGGACCCTGCACATTCAAAGGGGGGGCGGTCTAAAAAAATGGGATTACGTGACCTGGGAAGAGGACCGTGACAATGTTTCTCATCTTGCGTTATCAGAGAAGGATGTCATCCTGCTATAGCTCAATCACATTTTTCATACCTCATCTCTTTTCTTTTTCAAAGCTGGCAGTCACTAAGGAATGCTTTCTGCTCGCTGGTTCCCTGCCTGGGGAGCAATTCAGTAACACATCTTGATCAATGTAAAGCACTGGAAAGAAGAGCTGGTTTGTGGTTAGAGATAGAAGAGGGAAAAGCAATTGATACTGGCATCATTCATGGGGCCTAGGTGACCCCCTACAGAAAATCAAACTGGAGGTGATAATGAATGGTAACCAACATGAAGTGTTGGGAAAAATGAAAGAGGATGAAAGAGGTACATTTCTTTTTTCTTCATGGTGGAGCCTTGTTCCCTGGGGCTGGTGGGCAACTGGCAACTGGCAAAGACTGCTGATGCAGCCCGCTTGGTTCTTGCTGTAACTGTGATAAAAGTAATCTTCAGATTGCCTTCAAGCCCATTCAGGAGGCATCACCTAAAACAGCAGATCAGTGAGGATGCCCACCTTGGTCCACTGACTAATGTCCATTGTGTCTTTTCCTGCTACCCGGATTTGAAAGAGGAGAATTGAGCAGGACTAGAAATGTGGGAGAGTAACAGGCACATGAGGGAACACTACAGAGAGTTGTGTATATAGTTATAGTACCTACAAACTATAAGAGAGGAGATTCTGGTTGAATATCAGGAAGAAATTTTTGATGGTTTGGGTGGTTTGATAGATTGCTGAGGGAAATAGTAGATTCTCCACCACTGGAAATATTTATGCCAGTGTTTCTCAAACTGTGGGTCAGGACCCACTTGGTGGGTTGTATAATGTTGGAACAGCCACTTTGAACGCTGCAGACCTTGCTTTAGTCCCTTTGTGAGTGTAAACAGTTTGAATTTTCAAGTGACGGTTTTTTAAAAAAATTTTTAGTTCAGTACTTTTACAGAATATGTTGTCCTCATCTTGCTTTCTGTCAGGGATGTTTCATGGTTGTGCAATTGCTGCAGTCCAATAATGCCAGTTTGCATTCTAGGAGTGTCATTTGATTATGGCACAATGATGGCAATTCCTGCTTGATGATGTCACTTCTGGCTATGACATCACTTCCAGGTTAATGACATCACTTCTGGTGGGCCCCAACATGAGTGCCATTCTAAAAAGTGGCCCCCAGTGCTAAAAAGTACTGCTGCTTTAGGCAAAGACTTGACAGGCACCTCCTGGAGATGCTCTAGGATTTCCTGCTACAGGCAGGGGATTGGACTAGATGACCCAGCGGGTAATTAATGACCCAGCAGGTAATTTTACCCAGCTGGTAATTAACCTGTGGAACTCCTTGCCACAGGAGGTGGTGATGGCATCTGGTCTAGGAACCTTAAAAAGGGGATTGGACAGATTTCTGGAGGAAAAGTCCATCGTGGGTTATAGGCCATGATGGGTGGTGCTACCTCCTTACATTAGAAGTAGGCTACTTCAGAATACCAGGTGCAAGGGAGTGGCAACAGGATGCAGGCATCTTGTTGTCTACTGAGCTCCCTGAGCCATCCGGTGGACCACTGTGAGATACAGGAAGCTGGACTAGATGAGCCTTCAGCCTGATCCAGCAGGGCTCTTCTTATGTTCTTATGATTTTGTGGGTCCCTTCCAGAGTCTTCGCGGGCTCTGACAGCACCTGGGGCAGGACGACAAGGTGAAGCGGCACTGTGCCCATGCGCCTCTGCTCTGCCACCCCCCCCACCCCCGTGACTGGGATCACTCCATTTTGGAGCAAAACTGAGACAGGGACATGTGGGAGGGCCCATTTGTGCTCTGGAGTTTTTGTCACCACTTTTGCTGGAGCGTGCTCCCCCCCCCCACCATGGCACTCATGGCAGGCACAATACCATGCCACATGGACACTCCACCTCTGGTCATGTCCAACTCTGTGCTTCTGTTTTATGGGATCCTTGTCCTTTAACTCCCTTACATCCCAGAACATCTCCCCATACTCAGCCCATGCCCTGCATGGAATTTTTAATCCCACCCAAATTGACACTTTTTCTTTTCCTACAGAAAATTGGATTGCAAATGGCTTCACACCCTGAGCAATTGAATATTTCAAGCCATCTCACCAGTCTACATGTCTCTGTTTTAGAGGCTTCCCTGCCACCAACACAATATAATAAACAGGTGTATCCTTTTTTTTTCTTCCAACGCCCCTAAATGCAACCGCATCACTGTTGAATTGTAACAATGCAAGATGGCGGCGCATGGATATGCAGCGGCTTGGCACTCCGGAG
>JAJKFI010000076.1:3643266-3675073 GCA_029204185.1 Lerista edwardsae
GGAGGAATTTTTTGAAGGGGGGCGGGGAGTGTGGGGATTGGGGGGGACTGTTGGGAATTCAATGTGTGTGTTGGTTTGGTCTCCGGGTGTCAATGAATTTCATTGTATTGTGTAATACAATGACAATAAATAATAATAATAATAATAATAAATAATAATAATAGAAATGTGAATTAATAAACTCATTTTTTTCTCCAAGCAGTCAAGAATTTGAGTATTTTTTTCCTCCCCACTTTGTTTCAACTGTACACTTCATCACTCATTTGGGTTTTGTCAGTGTGTTTTCTCTGTTACAATAATGTGTGCATTGCGGCCTCGTTGCTCCTAAACCATAAACCCTTTAAATGACTCTTGCTCCTAGCCGAGCATCTTTGGTATAGTTCAGTGGTGCCTTTACAATGTGCTTTATTTTCCCATCGCTGTCAGTAACCGCAGAGCACATAACAACCATTTTAAATAATTATTTTATGGTGCATGTTTTGCCTTATAGCCCTTTGAAAAAGACGATGTTTATTGAACATCTCAGAAATTGGCAAATACCAGCTGCATTACTAATTTGTGTTCTGGTGTTTTATTCTGTTATACCCAGCGGTACCCCAAGCATAATTTTAGTGCATCGTGCAGTTGGAGAGACTTATTGTACTAATAAAAATATGTTGAAGTTAAGGGATGTGTCATAGTCTTTTCCCACTAGAACCTGTTCCTTCAGATTGTGAAAATAAATACCCAGGGCTCATACGTTATTTATCACTTAGGTTGCTTCAGGTTCTCTGTCATTAATAGTCGATAATGTAAACGCCTTTTGGAATTTAGTTTGTGGGCCAGATGTATCCACTGCTTCTAAAACATATTATTTATTTTATGTATTCATGCTCTGTTTTTCACTCACAAATGAAGGCAACAAAACAAGTTCAGGTGATTTAAAAGAAACCGTCATTGAAAAAAGAACAATAAATGCCAAACAGCAGCAGCAGGACAAATAAACAGAGGATAAAATCAGATCCCCTTTTCAGCTATATAAAAAGCTTCCCAAATAAATATGTATGGTGCTTACCGAAAAAGAAAACCAAATGTTTACTATGTCACTTAGGGTGCAATCCTAACCTGGAATTAGGCCAGCACAGTTAGGCCAGCAAAGTTTGGCCGGCACAAGGAACATTGTAAAGTATGTTTGGATCACTCTCGGAGTCAAAGAGGCCAGAACACAGATGTGTGCCATCCTCCCTGACTCTGACAGTGCAATCCTATGCATGTCTACTCAGAAGTAACTCCTATTGTATTCAGTGGGATTTACTCACATGAAAGTGTGCATAGGATTGCAGCCTGAGGGTGGTCCAAACACGCTTTACAATGGCCCCTGTGCTGGCCAAACTTTGCTGGCCTAACTGTGTCGGCCTAACTCCAGGTTAGTGTTGTGTGGAAATCACCCTAAAAAGAGAGAGATTCCCCTGAAGGCTCCTGTCTCTTTAAGCAAGAGACAGAAGCCTGCTAGACTGAGGTTTCTTTCCCCAGCGTGCGTTGTTCTCCTGCTGTTAAATTATTATTATTATTATTTATTTAATTTATACCCCGCCTTTCTGCCTGAAGGCACCCAAGGCGGCTTACAACATTTAAAATACAATGAAAACACAATATTTGACAGTTAAAAACAATAGTTAAAACAGTAATTGAAATAATTAAAATTTAAAATTTAAACAACCAGCCCCATGGATCCTAACAAAGAATATATATATATATAAAAATGAACGTGGGTGGGTATGTATGTGGATATGTATGCGTGTGGGTGTGTATGTTCTGAATAGGCTCCCCCACAGCTTGACCCATTGGCACGAAACTCGGCACGTATATACCTTGCGGCCTGGCAACAAACACTGCGGGGGTCAGATCCCCCTAGAGCCCCCAGGGGTGGGGGTACGGGGGGGTCCCAACATGAAAACGGTCAAAAACGGCCAAACTTGGAGTCAAATACACAGTTTTCGGGGTCGCCGAGATGAGCGGCGACGCTCCCGACGCAGTTGAAGTCTGGGTTTGCCCCCCCCCGACGTGGGGGGCAAGAAGGGGTGCGAAACACAGCGTCCGCCATGCCCTCCTGGAACGCCTGGACCGATTGGCACCAACCTCGGCATGCGGACGCCTAGCGGCCTGGCCACAAACACTGCGGGGGTCGGGCCCCCCTACCGCCCCCGGGGGTGGGGGTAGGTGGGGGTCCCCGCATGCAAACGGTCAAAAATGGCCAATATCAGTGTCGAATCCATAGTTTCCGGAGCTGCCGGGACGCGTGGCGACGCTCCTGATGCTGTGCGAGTTCAGGCTCACCCCCCCTCGGCGTGGGGGGCAGGAAGGGATGCGAAACACAACATACGCCATGCCCTGCTGGAACGCCTGGACCGATCGACAAGAAACTTGGCACGCATACACCTTGTGGCCTGGCCACAAACACTGCGGGGGACGGGCCCCCCTAGCGCCCCCGGGGTGGGGGTACGTGGGGGTCCCCGCGTGAAAATGGTCGAAAATGGCGAAAATCAGTGTCGAATCCATAGTTTCCGGGGTCGCCGGGATGAGTGGCGACACTCCCGACGCTGTGCGAGTTCAGGTTCACCCCCCCTCGGCGTGGGGGGCCAGAAGGGGTGCGAGACACAACATCCGCCATGCCCTGCTGGAATGCCTGGACCAAGCGACACGAAACGCCGCACGCATACACTGTGCGACCTGACGACACACACTGCGGGTGTTAGACCCTCCTAGCGCCCCAGGGGGTGGGGGTACATGGGGGGCCCAAGTGAAAATGGTCGACAACGGCCAAAATCGGCGTCGAGTCCATAGTTTCCAGGGTTGCTCCTGACACCGTCCGAGTCCGGGTTCACCCCCCCTCGGCATGGGGTGCAAGACACAATATCTGCCATGCCCTGCTGGAACGCCTGGACCGATGTGCACCAAACTCGCCATGCGCGTGCCTTCCAGCCTGGCAGCAGATATTCTGGGGGTCAGGCCTCCCTAGCGCCCTGGGGGGCCCCGGGGGCCCCGTGTGGACATGGCCAAAAATGAACGAGATTGTCCTCGGTTCTGTAATTTCTGGGCTCACTGAGGCAGCCAGCGACGCTGTGGGAGTTCGGGTCCGCACCCCCCAATGTGGGGGACGGGAAGGGGTGCGATACGAGATGTCCACCATGCCCCACTGTGACGCCTGGACCAATTGGCGCCAGACCCGGCATGTGTATGCCTTGCCGCCTGGTGACACACACTGTGAGGGTCAGGCCCCCCCCAGTGCCCCCGGGGGTGGGGGTGTGCAGGGGGCTCCAGGTGAAAATGGTCAAAAACACCCAAAATTGGAAGATGGGTCATGGATGGGTCAGGGATGGGAGATATAAACACCCGGGCAATGCCGGGTAACAAAAAGCTAGTAAAAATATAAAAACCAGCCAGCCTGTCAACAATTAAAAGCTTGTTGGAACGAAAAGGTCTTCAGCCCCCGCCGGAATATTGCCAAAAAGGGAGCAGTTCTTAGTTCTAAGGGGAGGGTATTCCAAAGTCGGGGGGGCCATGACCAAGAAGGCCCTATTCATGGCCACCATCCCTCTCACCTCTCCTGGTGGCGGCACAGTCAAAAGGCCCCCCCCAGATGACCTCAGAGCACGGGTAGGATTGTATGGAAGGAGGTGGTCCCTCAAATACCTCAGACCCGAGCCATAAAGGGCTTTAAAGGTCAAAACTAGCACTTTGAATTGGGCCCAGAAAGGAAGCGGCAGCCAGTGCAGTCGCCGAAGCAACGGCTCAACAGAGTCAAACCAATGTGCTCCAGGAACCACACGAGCTGCCGCGTTCTGTACTAGTTGTAATTTCTGGACCGTCTTCAGAGGCAGCCCCACGTAGAGTGCATTGCAATAATCTAACCTGGATGTCACTAGGGCATGGGTCACTGTGGCCAAGTCTGCACAGCTCAGGTATGGTTGCAGTTGGTGAATCAGCAAAGGCTCCCCTGGCCACCACCACCACCTGGGAATCCAGATGCAGCTGCGGATCCAGGAGAACCCCCAAACTGTGGACCTGCTCCTTCAGAGGGAGCGCAACCCCATTCAGAGCAGGGCGATAGTCCAATACCTGGGTTGTGGATTTGTGGACCAGGAGTACCTCTGTCTTATCTGGATTTAATTTCAGCTTGTCCACTCGCATCCAGCCCCCAACTGCCTCCAGACAATGATCCAGGATCTCAACTTAAAGCGAGCAAAACCTTCCCAGCCCATGATCCCTTCCACTCAGGGACCCCATGCTATAGTTTACCAAAAGAAAGTCAATGGAAAAGAATGCTAGCTGCACTTTGATGTTGGCAGAGAAGGATAATTTTGTTGCAATAAAATGACACAGGATGTAAGCAGCGTACCATGCAGAAAAAATGACATGGACCTGTGTAATGACACACAGTTGCAACGGACATTTATACAGTTTAGCATGTAAATGGGGATACAAACAAACAAACAACCAATAACATACACTTGACTATTACAGGCTGGATTATTGGTAGACCTGGGATTGGGGGGACCCTGGTTGTTTGTTTGGGAAATTATGGCTTTTGGTTGGTTGCTCACTGCTCTCTCTCCCGCCCCCCCCCCGCCCCCGGTTGAGCAAGGGGAGATTTATGATAATCAATGGAATGTGGCTATGGCACCATGGTGATAAAGAGGCTAATCACTGGGATAAGACAGCTGAAGGCTAAGACAATAGGTGAGAGGGAGACAAAAGGTTTGGAAAGACCCTACAGTCAAAAGAGGTTTCAATGGGTGATACTGGGAAGGATGCATGACATGAGGGCTAAGGGGGATATGTGGGGACATCTTGATTAAGATAACTATGCAGACAAAGAAACACGACATACAGTTCATGTGCATTGCTGATGGAGTTTTCTGGCACAGGCATTAATCTTCATGACACAGTGGCACATTTAGATGGAGGTCATGACGTCCTTCTTACTTTGGTTCTCTTCCCTTTGCCCAATCTTCTGACGTCCATTTGTCAAGTTCTTGAAATGGTTGTGAGGGGAAGGGTGATGGGTCATGGCGGAAGATCCACCAGGCATGAAACTCTTAGGGGTCCCCCAAGATGGAGGGAGGGCTGGGGAGGGGAGAGAGAGAGAGAGAGACCGTGACCTGGTCACCCTTTACATCATTAGGATTGTACTTTTATTCTACTTAGCTGTGCATAGGATATTGTGGTTTGTAACACTCACTAAGGGCGCAATCCTAACCTGGAGTTAGGCCAGCAAAGTTTGGCTGGTAGAAAGGACTCCGTAAAATATGTTTGGACCACTCTCGGAGTCAGAGAGGCCAGCACCCAGACGTGCGCCATCCTCCCTGACTCCGAGAGTGGTCCAAACACTCTTTACGGTGGGTGCCATGCAAACATTGCTGGCCTAACTGTGTCGCCCTAACTTGAGGTTAGGATTATGCCCTCAGGCTCCTCTGTACAGTATTCTTTCCTAATTTTGGATGCCTTCCTCATCCCATTTCTTTTGCAAGAAGCCTAGCTGAAATTCAGTTTATTTCTAAATAATGACAGTTAGAACTGAGTTCAACATGGTCACCCCAGGTTAGCTTTGAACATTTTGAACCTGGGTTTCTGCAAAGCACATCTTCTGACTTAAGCAGGTAGTATCAATGCCAGCTTGTAGGAGGGCCTGGGGCAAGGTCCTGCACTGGGTCCCCAATGGTTCCCCCACGTGTCCCCAGCCAGGGCATCCAACATTGTCTGTCATTGGAAATGAGGGTTAAGGGGCCTAACCAGGTGTCCCCTCCTATGGGTGTGGGCTCCTGCTCAGGCCCAACCTGATTGCCACCATCTCTGTAAGCAGGCCTGCTTTGTGAATTTTTGGGAAGCTGATCTTTGAGCCTAAGACCCCCCTTCTTGCCTGCTGGACCCAAGTTGCTTGCATTGACTTTCAAACTTTGACTTTTAACCAGAAGCTTTGTGACAACTGCAGTGAGTCATTTGAAAAGGCAAATAATGTTCCTCTCCAAATGCAGTGGAGTGTTATGCTTTTCTTGTCAATTTGGTATTATGGTCATGCATCTCTCTCTCTCTCTCCCTTGGGCAGCACAATCCTAACCTGTGCTGGAACTGGTAGGACAGTTGGCCTATGCTGTATCCAATGCAGGTTTGCTGACTCCGGAGCTCATTGCGGGGAACAGAGACAAACCCTTACCCTGGGGTAAGCCCCAGCCACCCCAATGGGCCTGCTTGGATCTACTCCACCCCCTCCCTAGGCCATCCCACCCACTGGAACTTCCTCCTTCCACCCTGTTCCACCCCCTTCCTGCCCTCCTTCCTGCCCAGAAAAGCCCCAGCTTACCGGCTATGTCCACGGGTGTGCCTGGGTCAATGCAAGTGCTTGTGCCCTGTGTGTGTGTGTGTGTGTGTGTGTGTGTGATGTGTTTAGTCCATGGATGTGGTGATTTGTAGAAATTCAAGAGAATGATGCCACTGTAGACCATCTCTACACATGCAAGGCCAAAAGAAAGCAAACAAAAATCATTACTAGAAATGAGTTAAAAACCCAAACATTTTTTAGAACCTGATCTGCAGTTAAATATGAGCTCAGCTGGTGAATCTTACTCTGCTTTCCAATGGGCCTCCCCGCCCCCCGCCCCCGCATCATGCCAGAAATACCTTTTATTGCCACTACAATAAAATGCAGGATGAAAAAGACTGAGAGTGCAATCCTAAGCAGCGCCGGATTGGCAAGGCCGGCTGGCCAGTGCCAAATCCAGTGCTGCGTAGGAGAGGCTGGAGCCTCCCCGCGGCAAGGGAATGCTTGCTCTCTTACCATAGGGGAGGCTCCAGCCTCCCCTACGCACTCCTCGGATCTGCACCTGCTAAACAGCAGGCGCAGATCCGAGGAGACTGTGTGGACCAAATCGGGGCCATGCGGCCTCCCAAGTGGGTTTAGGATTCAGCTATATGGCCGAATGATGGACCCGCCCACGTCCCGTCCCGATCGGCTTCGGTCTGCACAAGGGAGGCTCCCCATCAGCACCCTCAAGCCAACGCTACTCGTAGTGTCGGCTTGAGAGCTGTAGTCACGTCGACGTGAGCTGTAGAGCTATCTGTCACGTCGACGCTATGATGTAACGTTGATGTGACGGGCAGCATAGGATTGCACTGCCCACTGGTGAGGAAAACAAATTGGCCTTGCATCCTTTTTTGGAAGGAGATCAGGGTTGAGATGCAGAGATGTTGATACGCAGTGTTGGATATACTGACATACAGGATCAAATGTGAACAACCACAGCTTGATAAATGGATGATCAAAAAATCCAGACAAAACAGGATGTCAAAAATTTACACACTGCTTAACTGATGCAGAGAACCTAGATAATAGGTGCATAATATTTATGCCCTGTGGCTACAGAGAGAAATATACTTTAGCCTTTTCCATCAGCTAGAGCAGGGGTTGTCTCCAAACTATGGCCCAGAAGCCAAATCAGGCCTGCCACAACCCAACCATAGGGTTGGACTATGGGGCTGGACAGAACACGTGAAGTTCTGTCCACCACACTCCAGAGGGCCAGAGTGGTGTCAGCTTGGTTAACCCTCATTTTCCGTCACCTGGTCCATATGCTTTAATACCCTCAAACACAATTATTCAGTTAACCTCACCTTTACTGATAAAACAAATCAGGTTTATGCATATTGACTTTTCAACCATGCTGCAAAGCAATCATGGTGAGGAAATCATAACCAATCAAAATAACTTGGGTTTCCTTGATGGGTTGGGCAGTGACAGAGTGCAGTGTTTTGCTTGCCTCCGTCCTATATAAAGCTGATGTTTGGGCCACAAAAATGTTTGCCTGCTAGCCAGCTTCCTCCAGACTGCCCCCATCACCAGCTTGTCTGGGGTTATATAGAGCTGCCCCACCCTCTTGCTCCAGGCTGCCAACCCTCCAGGTCCCTGATTCTGCCAGTACTTACAACCCTGCCTTCTCTGGCAATGGTAGCCAGGGGCCTTCTTTCACCTGCTCCCGGCATCAGCAGGCCAGTCGGACTTCTCTCTCGGTCGCAACAGGACTGGCCCGACCAGTGGCGTTATTCACTCGGTATGCTGGTGAGCGGCAGCGTACGTTATTCACCCGGTATGCTGGTGGGCGGCAGTCTGCCCATTGCATCACGCCATGTTCCGCCGCTTTCCCGCCCGCCCCGGCGGACTGCCACTCAAAGGTAAGTCCCGCCCAGCATACCGGGTGAATAACGCCACTGGGACCGACTGAAATTGGGTGGGATGGGGTGGGCTGCCTGTCCTTGCTGCTGTCTGCTGCAACAGTGCCTGGTGCTCCTCATGGCCTGACCTGCCAATGGGGCAGGGAGACCCTGGGCTGCTGCTGCTGCTGTCCCCAATGGGAAAGCCTGGCTGGGATCCTGGTCGCCTCGTGCCTGCCTGGTGAGCGGAGCCCCAGACCAGATCCTGGACACTTCCCAAATTTCCTTTTCTCTAAACAGTCTTGCATTGCTTCCCTTGCATTGGCCAGGATTGCACTGCATTGCATTGCTTGAATCCTTGCATTGGCCAGGATTCAGTGGCACATATATGTATGGGCTATGCTGACACCTACCCCCCCATCCCATTTTCCTTTTGGAAGAAACCCTTCTAACTTCCTTAATTCTATTTATTAAACTCTCTCAAGTTCAAAATGCATTTTAGATATAAGGCCAGACTTACGTGCAAAACAGGCACATTTGCTTTGACTCTCTGGTTCTGTTCAGTTTGCAAGGCGGCACTTTGAGCTGAACCACTTGTCTTTCCGTGATACCAGGGAAGTCAGTTTTACTGTTGCTTTGGTTGGTTTGTTCCACAGCCTCAAATGATGTTTATATAGCCCAGACATATTTTAGTCCTTCTAGTTGCTGACCTGCGGTGACTCTTTTGAGTTTGATGGCCATGTCTTCTTTTTAGAGCATGTGTAGGACACATCATGAGGGACGTGGTGGCGCAGCGGGTGAATCCGCTGTTGCTGGGCTTTCCAACCGCAAGGTTGGGAGTTCAAGACTGCGCGACGGAGTGAGCTCCCGTTGCTTGTCCCAGCTCCTGCCAACCTAGCAGTTCGAAAGCACCTAAATGCAAGTAGATAAATAGGGACCACTTCAGTGGGAAGGGAACGGTGTAGAGTCATGCCAGCCACATGACCACGGAAGCTTGTCCTCAGACAAAACGCCGGTTCTACAGGCTTTGAAATGGAGATGAGCAGCAACCCCTACAGTCGGTCATGACTAGACCATTCGGTCGCAGGGAAACCTTTACCTTTAGGACACATCATGGCCTTGCCTCAGGCTTCTTCCTTGATTTTCTGCTTGCCTTTTGGTTGCCTTGCCAACCTTGGCTGCCAACCTTTCCTGCCAACCTTTCCCCTTTCCTTTTGCTAACTTGCTCAGTGCCTTGTTTTTATCCCTTGCCCGTTCCCCTTCATTGCTTTGACTTTTTCAGCCTGTCTTCATTTTATGATCTCCCTCCCTGATCTCAGTTCACTCAGGAAGGAGCTACTGAGTTCCCTGTCTAACAGCACAATTCTAACCTGCGTTGGAACAGGTAGGTCAATTGGCCTGCGCTGTATCCAGTGCAGGTTAGGAGGCAGCTGGGGGTATTTTCTATTTATCCTGTGGTAAGCTCCAGCCACCTCTATGGGATGACTCAGATCTGTGCCAGCTGAAATCACTGGCGCAAATCCAAGTGGCTGTTATCAGGGGTTAGGATCCAAAGGGAGGAGCTGCTTGCACTGTGCATTGAGGGGCTCTGCAAAACTGAGTGTTATGACCTCCCCTCTAGCTATGCTACTGATGTAGCCTTCAGTTATTTGCCTTCTGGCCACAGTCCACCCAACAGCTGAATGATTTTTCCACCATCAGCCCTGGACTTATGCTGACAGATTGCAATATCCAGCACTAAGTCCCTGATAAATCAGCCAGGGTCTCTTTCTGACTCTTAGGGCGCAATCTTAACCAACTTTCCAGCATCAGGGTAAGGGCAATGCAGCTTACCTTAGAGAGGTCCCCCAACTGCAGGATGCAGCGCATGCCCCATTGGCACAGCTATGTCAGTGCAGGAAAGTTGGTTAGGATTGCACCCCCAGTTGTGTAGCAATGGGCCAGTTTGGCCAATTCTCCAACCAGCCATCCTAAACACATGAAGTAGGAGTGTGGGAAACAGTAATATAACTTCTTTAGTATTACAGTTGAATTGGCAGAACTATCAATTAGAGGGCTATAGGGAGACAGGTGAGGGGGGGCAAACATGTCCAGTCTCTTGCTTCATGTGACAGAATGGGGTGGTTCAGAGTATTTTGTTAATTTTATGTAGAAAGCACTGCCAGTGCAGTTCTGCTACTGAAAACCATAATCCTGCCCAAGCCCTTCTTTCTAAGCATATGTCCACCCCCCCGGAGCCACTGCCTGACTGGGGCTGATGGATTTCGGGTCTAGTCAACACCAGCAAAGCTCTCACAAGCTTGCAGTCTGTCTAACCCTGACCCAGTTTTACTGGTTCATCATCAGTCCTCCTTCCCTCCAGCTTTCTGGGGGAATTATGCAGCGTGGTCCTCTCCATGATAAAGCACAGTGTTTCCATCTTCCAAACCTGGCAGTCAGAAAGTGAAGCATTGCCTGGCTGTGAAGGTGGGGGTGGCAGTGGGGAGAGAGAAAAGGAACGACGGTGCACCTATTGCTCTGTGAAGGTGTAGATAGCAAATTTCCTGGGGAAATTGAGGACATGAACTCTTGCCAAAGCGAATATTTCCAGAATCACAAGGAGAATAGAGATAAAGTAGAGGAGGCTGAGAAAAAGATTGAAGGTCAGACCCATCAGGCTTTCAGAGCATGTTGGGGGAAGAGAGATTAGTAACAGCAATATTGAACTTTTCTGGAGACACAAGATTGAGAAGCTTTAATTGAAACATCGGCCTTTGCCTCGACACTGGGAGTGTTGAAATCCTTCTTGTTGAAATATGTGACAACAATGAGAGGGATGACTCTCGCGGCCGCAACGGCAGAGGAGCCTGAACATCTTTTTGGCTCCCTCTCCATTTCAGCAGCATGTTTCATCTCAATGGGGAGTGACTTATATTGCCAGCCTAGCCCTGTCTCCTTTGAAGTAGCTTCCATTGAATTCAATGGGGCTTACTTTGAGGAAAGCACCCTGTACAGGACTGCAAACTTTGCCTGCATAACCCCTTCTTCAGTAATTTACAGCCCAATCCAAACCTGCATTGAAGCAGGCAGCCTGGCTGGCATGCGCTGCATCCAACAAAGGCTGGGAGCCCTTGGAGCTCACCTAGGAAAATTTTTCCCTTATCCTGGGGTAAGCCCCAGCCAGTTCTATGGGGCTGTTCAGATCTGCACCAGAGAAATTGTTGCTGCAAATCTGAGTGGACCAGATTAAGGCTGACCAACCCAGAAAAGGGGGTTAGGATCCTGCCTAGTGGCCAGATCCACTTTCCTCCCACCTTCCCAGGCCAAGCCTGCCCATAGGGCTGCCCTCTCTCCACCCTCCCCCTGCCTCATTCTGCCCTCCTCCCGCCTTTCCCCTGCCTTCCCCAACCCCTCATGCCGGCTGAACCTTACAAACACTCCAATTCCACATTCCTGGGATTTACACTCTGAGTGGTCTGTGAAACACAAAATCCAAAAAGAGGGCAGTTAATTCCCTAGCAGAGATTAATGGTTTTGCATTGAAAACACCTTATTTCTTCCTCCCCCCTCTTCAGACTCTTCCAGTTCCCTTATTTGGGCCTCTTGGAAAAGTGGTATTTAAAAGCCACTTGGCTGTGGTGACTGGCAAATAGAAACATGATTTTCCACCCACCCATCATCATATAGGCAGCACAACCATCTGGAGGGAGGGAGCAAGGATACACTGGGATTCCCTGATACAGCCAGGGAATTATAGCTGATGGGGGGAAGAAATCCCAGAAGCATCACCATTGCCTAGAAACTGGGAGCCAGTTGCAAAGTGGCTGTGCAGTTGTTAGTGTGGGCAAACCCATACTCAGTGTCCAATCCTAACCTGGAGTTAGGCTGGCATAGTTAGGCCAGCAAAGTTTAGCCAGCCCAACGGACACCATAAAGTATGTTTGGACCACTCTTGGAGTCGGAGAGGCCAGCACACAGAGGTTCACCTTCATCCCTGATTCTGAGAGTGGTCCAAAGGTGCTTTACGGTGGCCGTTCTGCCAGCCAAACTTCGCTGGCCTAACTGTGCCGGCCTAACTCCAGGTTGCGCCCTCAGATAGTTACATTTACCTATGAAGACCTAATGATGAATTATCATGGTTAGCCATGCTCAGCCTAAATCTACCTCACCGGCTTGTCGTGAGGTTTAAATGGGGGCAGGGTGGAGGGCCACGAATGCCATTCTGAGCCCCTTGTAGGATCACAATGAAATAATAGATATCTTTTTGAGGGTGAATGAATCTCCAATTTTAGTTCAAAACACCCTCCTCTTTGACCCAGCAAGAACACATTTGTGAAATTGTGTCTTATGGCCCAATCCAGAGCCCGTGACCATGGTGGCTTGTACTGCCTGGGCAACTGTTGTGCACGGTGCCGTAAAGCACCTCCAGTGCCATGGCAATGCCACCCGTGTCCCCCCTGGAGGGAGCACCGGTCAACAGCTAGCAGTGAGTTTGCTGCTTGCTGGTGATGCGACCTTTCAGGGTGGATGGGAGGGCCTTCCTGGGGGGGGGGGGGGCCGGGGTGGAGCAGGGGCAACGCCAATTCCCAACCTCTGAGTAAGGCCGCACAGCCTTACTCGGAGGCCCTCACTTCTGTGCCAGCTAAAAAGCAGGTGCAGGAGCAAGGAGACCCATCAACCGCCCTGCGTCTTTACCACGGGAAGAGGGGACAAACATCTGCGTGGCTGCTGCCTGACTACCGCTGTGCTCCTGGCGGTTAGGCAGTTCAGAATTGGGCTGTTAGAGAACTCAGGCTGCTCATCTTTGAGGAACTGGAATATGACAACCCAAATTACAAGACTCCTACGCACCCCAGCAGTCCCTTTCAGACGCACATCCTAAACTTCCTGTAATGTTTTTAGGGTGATAGTCACTGCAGGAGTAAAAACTGGCATAAAAGACTACTTTCAGAAGCAAAATGACACAAACCTTCTACAGAAGTCTCAAGCCTTCTTGGGCTCTATCAGGCCCATGTAACTTTAGGGCCTGCTCATAAATTACAGCATCATTTTCTGGGTTGACTCCTTAGGTCAGGATCCTTAGGTCAGGATCAAACTGTTTAGGCCAGGATCCAGTTTTCAGAATGGCACTCATGTTGGGATCCACCAGAAGTGATGTCAATAACCTGAAAGTGATAGCCAGAAGTAACATAATCAAGCAGGAAGTGCTGTTGTTTTGACAAAATTAAATGACGCTCCTGGACTGCAAACTGGCACTCCTGGACTGCAGCAATTGCACAACCACGAAACATCCTGGACAGAAAGCAAGATGAGGACCAAATAGTATGCAAAAGCACTGAACTCAAAACAATATTAAAAACCTTACCTGAAAATTCAAACTGTTTACACTCACAAAAGAAATATAACAAGAGTAAGGACTGCAGCTTCCAAGATGGCTGCTCCCAGCTTTGTAACCCATCTGACATTGTCTCAATCCAACAAGTGAATTGTATGAGAAACACTGTATGTTTCTCACAGTATGAGAAACACTGTCTTAGGTAATGTGGCTGGTTGACTGGAAGATGAATGACTTCTTAGGTAATGTGGCTAAATTATTACTGATCACAACTTCTTTTTTATTCTTAGATTTTTGGGATGAGGTGGAAAAGACAAGCTGCCCACACATCTTGGTGTTTCAGTCTCATTTGCAGGAAATCACGTTCACCACCCCAATGGAAACAGAAATACACAACTAAGTTTGCAGTATAGAAGCTAAACTGGTCCCTTCAGGCTGCCAGCAAACAAGCAATTATGGCTCTCTCAGTGAACTTCAGAGGCCATTGACATGCTATGAGGTAACTAGTTTCATCTTCCAAACATTCCTTTCCTGTGCCGTCTGCTTTACCTCCATCTTAGAAATAACCAGAGTTCACCAGCTGCAGTCCTAAACCATACCTCTAGAGGAGAATTTGAGAATACAAGGTAAGGAAAAAAATGCTTTCATGGTATAGAAATGGTAATGGGAAGACGACATCCATGCACATGAAATGTGAAGTCCTCAAGGGAGAGACTACAGTATTCCGCCCCCCCCCCGTCAATTTAAGCTTTACTGACTTAGGGCGCAATCCTAACCAACTTTCCAGCACCGAGGTAAGGGCAATGCATCTCCAAAGTAAGGGGACAAACATTCCCTAACCTTGAGGAGGCCTCCGTGACTATTATACTCCACTGCAGGATGCAGCACGTGCCCCAGTGGCACAGCTAGGTCAGGGCTGGAAAGTGGGTTAGGATTGCGCCCTTAAGCTTGACCATATACTTATTCTGAGTACATACTTACAGCTGCAGGTGCCAGAGTTTTTATGCGATACTTTACAGTAGGCACAGATTGATAGCCCCGAAAAAATCTCGAGTACTTCACAAACCTTAAAATTAATGCGAGAATGTCTTGAAATATTCATGCGTGCCTTGTACCTGAAAGTAAAAGATGGCAAAGAAAATGAAGATTTAATGGACTGATTTTGTATGTCTTCCCTTTTGGGGGTTTAAAGACAGCCACGAGTAGAAAATGAATCCGAATCTCTAATAGTGCCTACATTTTTAATTATATGTATATTTGTTTCACCCCAGAATCCAGTTTGTGCTTCTCCAAAGGAGCCCAGCAAAGAACAGAAATGAACATGAATCATTTCAAGTTCCATTTAAACCCCTGTTATGCTTTTTCCCCCTCTCCTTTTTCTTAAGGTATTTTACTTGATAATGAGCAGATGCTTCGAGTGGCTTCTTGGAAGATGACTTTGCCTGATCAAAAGAGGCATGGAAAGGCTGGCCACTCAGTCTAAGGGCCTTTGAGGAGTGATTAGCATGAGCCTTCGGCAGCTAACTACCTCCCAATGTAAACAGATTGCTTTCAACAGACATTGAAAACTTTCTGCAGCTTCACAGGAACATTTTTTGCAGTGGTGAGAGCCCAAAACTGTCAAAATCAACTGTTTCTGGAAGCCAAAATGCACCCTGTTGCTGATTCGAAAAGTTTGCAACCAAGGAAAAAGGTTTGCAACCAGGAAGTTACTGGGCCATAGCAAGCTGTGGATATCAAACATCTCTACCTAGGGCTCCTGATTGTGACAAAGATTGCTATTTATAATTAATATGAAGCAGGAATGCTGCTATCATGTCCTCAAATATGGCAAACTCTTTCCTGAGCTCCACTGATGTTCACAAACGTTTTGAAGAAATGGAGATGTCTGAGAAAATAGGACATTGAGCAATAATGGGACTGCCTTTGAAACACTAGTCCTGCATTTTGTTTCAATGGATCCTTTTTCTCTCCAGGATCAAGCTTAGAAAAAAAAAAAACTAGTTGGCTCATCTGCAGCAAAAACACAGCAGTAATGAACTGGTGTCAGCATCTGGTGTCATGTGCATCTGTAAAAAAAAATGACTCTGTGTATTTAAAAAGTGATGAATGAAACTGAATTACTACTTATGAGCAGAGCCTTTAAAAAAAAAACTACCACAGAAAACCTGCAAAGATGAGGGGAAGATGCAAGAGAGGAGTGAGTAACTTTTCCCATCACTGATACCTGCCAAATGCACTGCAAAGCTGGGGAGAAGCCAGGTAGGTTCACTTCTTTGGAGGGAAAAATCCAGAGTCCTGCTTTAAGGTACAGGTGAGCTCCTGTATCCATGGATTCCATATCCGTGGTTTCAATTATCTTCTTGCTCAGGGGTATGGGCAGGGGAGAACCCTATACTTAACATAGGTAAAGGTACAGGTTTCCCCACGACCGAATGGTCTAGTTGTGACCAACTGTAGTGGGCAGTGCTCATCTCCATTTCAAAGCCTGTAGAGCCGGCGTTTTGTCCAAGGACAAGCTTCCATGGTCATGTGGCCGGCATGATTATACACCGTATACCTTCCCACCGAAGTGGTCCCTATTTATCCACTTGCATTTTTAGGTGCTTTCGAACTGCTAGGTTGGCAGGAGCTGGGACAAGTGACGGGAGCTCACTCCGTCGCTCAGTCTTGAACCTTCCAGTCAGAAAGCCCAGCAGCAGCGGTTTAACCCACAGCGTCACCACGTCCCTCCCATACTTAACATAGGTTCCCTCTTATCCATGGTTTCAGGTATCCATGGGGGGCCCAGGAATCTATCCCCTGCAGATACCGGGGCATGCCTGTATATTTGTATGCACTCTTCTTCAAAGCAGGAAGATGTTTCTGAAGGTCATCTCACTCATCAGCAAACTACAATTTGCACACAAGCACCTGCATCCTAATGCTTAAAGAAGTATACATCAAGACCAGTTTAGAGGGAGGAAATTTGGAGAATCCATTCATTTAGGGTGAGCACACGTTTGAAATCTCAGGGGGGAGAAAGCCGCTGCTGGGAGCCAATTTAGAGCAGAGAAACAGTAGGTGGCACTGATTTGGCTGTGCACTGATTTGGCTGTGCCAATGGGGCATGTGCTGCATCCTGAAGTTGGGGGGGGGCAGTCATAGAGGCCTCCTCAAGATAAGGGAATGTTTGTTTCCTTACATTGGAGCTGCTTTGCCTTTACCTGGTGCTGGAAAGTGGGTCAGGATTGTGCCCTAAGTATTGCAAGCAGCAGCTTCCTCTCCTCTTTGGAGCCATTCGGAGTCAATGTAGCCTCTGTTTTGTTGCACCCTCTGGAAATTGCCCCAAAGAGGAGAAGGAGCACATGCTTGCAAAACTGCATGCTGTTATCCCCCTAGGTACACCTCTGGCAGATGGGGAAAAGTCTGAGTACCTCTACCCTTCCCTGTCTGCTATAGACCTCCTCTCCTTAACTAACTACATTTTAGTTTAGCTCTTTTTATTCTTCAAAGGGCAAGGCACTTCTACACACTTTAGCATGTAGCGTGTAGTTAGTCCTCATTGTGGAGATCAACATTTTGGTTTGCCATCAAGTGCACCCTCAATAGGACGCTGCAGCCAATAGCTGCAGAAGTATACCTACATGATAGGCAAACACGTTTCCAGCCTCACATTTCATATTTTTAGGTTTACACTGGAAACATCTCTAAGGCATGTAACTGGATGTGACATAAATAAATACAAAGTAGTCTTGATGGCATAATGGCTAGAGATGCACATGTAACCATGTGCCTGCAGCGCTAGGACTCCAGGTTTCTGGGGGCCTTGGGAGTAAAGACCCTCACTGGGATCCCATCATGCCCATACCTCCCTGCTGGGGAGATATGGGTGCTACTGCTGCCAATGGTCCTGATATTTCAGGGATTGACTCAGCCAGATAGGCCTTGGGTGTGAGCTCTTGGCCCTAACTACTGACCCTTTACATGTGCTGTGGTGGCACATGTTGCTGTTTTGTTCTTTACTCATATATGATTGGTTCCTTTCATGTACTTCTTTACTGTTTGACTACACCAGCAATTTTCAACCTTTTGCATCTCATGGCACACTGATAAGGCATTAAAATTGTTAGAGGCACACCATTAGTTTTTTTGACATTTGACAAGGCACACCATACTGCTGGGGGGGGTGGTGGCTCACACCCCTCCAATGGCCCTACTAAGAAAAGACCCTCTCCCAAACTCCCATGGCACACCTGTGGACCATTTGTGGCATACCAATGTGCCATGGCACACTGATTGAAAATGACTGGATGACAGTCAGCATAAGCTGAGTGTGTGCTCTGGCAAGATCATGGAAAATGGAGTTCAGGGTGTTCCCTGTTCCATACTCTCCTTTCTCTGTGATGTCATGGAATGTCCCTCCCATCCTATCACTTGACTCTTGACTCTTGTTTTCCTCTGTGGAATGCTATGGGGTGGGTGGGTTTCCTCCCTCCCACCATCCAGGAGAACACATGCGCTGCAACAATTCTAGAACACTGTGTGCCAGGCAGACATTTGCCTTGATTGTAAGCATGATCATGATTCCTGTTTTCTGTTTAGTTCCCTCTTTTGAAGAATAAGTGATTAAAAAAACACGAATATTATTTTTCTGGCAAGTTACCTCAAACCCTTACAATTACAGCAAGTGTTTGTGTTGGCCGCCCCGAGACTGCAGCTACCAAACAAATAGACCTCCGGATCTTTATACAACCTTTAATCAAGGTTTATATGACCATGTTAGTCTGAAAATGCATCACCAGCTTTCAACAAGAGTGAGCTACCGAGCTATGCTGATGTCACCCACATCCGGCACCAGACATTGAGTAGTAGATAAACAACAGTGGGCTATAAAAGCAAGGGTTTTTTTTTTTCCAGAGAGCACCTCTACTAATTACACAATTACATGCATTTAAATGCATTGCCGGCAGTGAATTCATGTGCAACGTAAAGGATAAATCATCTTTCTCATTATTTGCAAAGCTGTGGATAACTGTGGGAGAGAAAATAAATGCATGGAAGGCAACTTCTTGGCATTCTTGTCAATATGCATGTTTGAAAGTGACAGCATGAAAAATTGCAGGAACAACTTAAAAAATGAAAATCCTCCTGGCGTGGAGAAAGCACCAACAAAGACAGCAGTATCGGCCCTACTACGGTGGTGATATATGGATTCCTTTAGCCATTATGGGGCGATCAGTGGTGGACACACATTTTTTTTCCCTTCAACCATCACCAGTCAGAGTAATTAGCACATGATGAAAAGTGTTAGAGGAAACTGGGAGGGGGGGATCAGCATCCCTATAACACCAGCGTTCTCTGCAAGCAAATGAGCGCTGATGCGAGTGCAAACGATGAGATGGTTGAAGGGAAATCTGTGGTCAATTTGAGGAGGAAATCTGCATAATGCTGTAAAGTGCAGTATAATAATTTAATGAGGTTATTACCAGCCTGCTTCTTTTTTGCTTTAACCACTATATACAAAGTCATCGAAGAGAATTGACTACCATATTAATGAAGCAAATCTGAATAAGGGAGAAGTCTGTTGTGGAAAATAGATGCAAATATTATGCCCGGTGTACAGAATGAACTTTAATTAAATGTTGGGTTTTTTGCGAGTAAAAGTGTGTGTGTGTGTGTGTGTGTGTTCATATTGTGTTTCTCTTTATTTTCTGCTTTGTAAATGGCTTGGTAGCCAGTTTTGAAGGTACAGGGATGGAATGGTGTTATATTCACTGAATTTTTTGTGAAACGCTTGCAGTATTTTGCTGATCAGAAAAACCACCTTGGAGAATTCAACCTCTAAGCTTTCAGTTGTGTGCGAAGCTGTTGTACATTTGCTGCTGATTTACATATTTTGTTCACAACAGTGAGGCATGTTTGCAGTTACAAAGTTGAGAAAGTGCAGAAAAATGTCAGAAAGAATATTTTCAGCCAACATTTAATACTATAGTAATTACCTGTGAATGAACTCCGCTTTGGCTGGAAGAGTCAATCAGTACCTACTTTTCATCAAATATTGATATTGTAGAGCACAAAAGTAAATATGCTGTGCAAACTTTTGGTTAATCCTAACACCAAAACACCGTAAAGTATGTTTAGACCACTCTCGGAGTCAGAGAGGCGAGCACACAGACATGTGCCATCCTCCCTGAGTCTGAGAGTGGTCCAAACTCACTTTATGGTGGCCTTTGTGCCAGCCAAACTTTGCTGGCCTAACTGTGCCAGCTTAACTCCAGGTGAGGATTGTGCTCTCAGTCTTCTCTCTCCTCAATCTCCAATTTACACTCAGAGCACAATCCTACCTTATGCTGGCCTAGTAAGGCTGATATAGCAGGGCCATATCCCAAGGCCCATTCGGAGGCAGCAACAGCAATGTGCAGGACAAGGGGAGGTTTTCCCCTTGCACCCACGTAAGCCCCAGTCACCCCATGGGCCTGCTTGGATCTGTGCCAGCAAAATAGCAGGCGCAGAGGAACGTGCACAGGAGCAGTCATGGCCGGGAACTGGCGTTAGGATATGGCACTACGGCTGTCCTGCGTCACAACCATGTCATAACCACAGTCTCCACCTGCTGCGCCGCCCAGTTACGCCCCCGGAATGCCCTCGCGGAGGCCCTGCGCCGAATGAGTGACGCCGGCACTTGACTGGCACATGGCCGGTGCTGCCGATGGTCGCACCAGCACCTGGTGCTGCTGCTTGCGCCAGCCAAGCATCATTGCGCCGACGCGGATGCGCTTTACGGCACATTCGCGACAGTGTTTGGCCAGCGCAAGAGCGCAGCACTGGCGCTAAGGGGGCTATAGGATTGCGCTGCCCAAATCCTACCTATCTCAACTTTACAGTATAGAGGTATTTTCCCTTATCCCTTATTTATATTTATATTTATTTCCCTTATTTATATTGATCCTTTTGCTATTTTAAATATTCAAATCTTTATAAGAAAAGCTTCCCAGTACAGCCTCAACATTAGTCCCATTGCTGGATTCAGACAGTACAAAACTAAGGTGTGGGCTAACCTGAATTCAGATATGACAGGAAACCACAGTTAGCACAAACTGTGATTTGCAAACCAGCTTCATATCTTGGTTTCAAATCCTGGTTTATCATCCTCAGTTTGTGAGAATACTATACAAAAACCATAGTTTAGATCAAGAAACCATGGCTATTATTATGTTGTAAGAATACAAGTTCCTACTAGCATGTTCATCATGGGCAGCCCAATCCTACGCCAGCTAATGGGATGGGAATGTGCCGGTTGCAAATGTGCCATAAAGCATGTTGTGGCCATGGGAAGGCCAGTGCCCTTGTCCAAGAGGACTCTGCCAGTGGGCCGGTGCTGGTGCTGCACCCATTAATTGTGGTAAGTATAGTGCCAGGTGGTGTGGAGGTGGGAAAAGAAAGAACAGGGGTGGAGAGTGGGTGTTTCAGGGCAGGGCAGGGCAGGGCAGGGAGGAGGGTGGTTCGGGTTCGAGAGGAGTGTGGGGATGGTGGCAGAGGCTGCTACTGCATCCTGCCCACTGGCCATAGCCCAGCTGACCGCAGAATGATTTTCCCATCAGCCCTGGATTTATGCTGACAGATTGCTAGATCTGTCACTGTAAAGCCCTGATAAATCAACAAAGGTCTCTCTCTCTCTCTCTCTCTCTCTCTCTCTCTCTCTCTCTCTCTCTGACTTACAATTGTATAGCAAGGAGCCAGCAATGCCTCAATGCAGAAACGAAACACTCTTCAACAGTAGCCTCTTTACCATATACCTGCGGGCAGAGCCTTCAAAATTACAACCTACAAATTTGCAAATTGAATCTCATCTTTATCAGGCAGAGAGCAACCCCAGCCTCACGTCTCTCCCATTGGCTGTTGGCTGGTGTTTCTTTGCATCTTTTTGATTGCTAGTCGTTTAGGAAAGGGGAACAATATATTTATTTATTTATTTAGACATGAAAACCACTTTTTGAACTTTTTTGTGGACAAGTGGTATATAATAAACAAAGAAAGAAATCAGTTTCAATTGTGGCCCGAGTGTAATGTACAGAAGGGACTTTTTTTTAAACTCTGTTCAACTCCATTCCAGCATTGAGTGAACAGAACACACCAGAGACTCCTACATTCCTGCTTTTTAAAGCATTTCTCCATTAGTCCTATTTTCATCTGTGTGGCAGGAGCTTTATTGTTTTCTTTGCTCCAGGAATGCATCAAATGTACCAGAATAGTACTGTACAGCTTTAGTTTATTATTGCCTAGGAAGATAATTGGCAAGCAGAAGTCATTCGCAACCTTGTCATCCATTAAACCTTCCCTTTGAAGGATTATTTATCTCGTGTATACATTCCTTGTAATTGTGTTCTGAGTTCTTCTTTACAAAACAGACTCATTGAATGACATTTTTCACACAAAAGCTGACATAAATGGATTTAATCTTCAGAGTTTTAAGAACAGTTCAAATTACGTAGTTGTGCTGTCATCTTTGAATATCACCTTTCACCTTCACCTTTTTTCACTGTTTTTCTACACTTGTGTCTGCGGAGAACTTATTTTCTCTAACATTTCATGACAAATTTGATCTCCTGCATTTGAGATATCAGAAGGTCTGTTGCTTTGCAGATCGCAATCCTATCCTGGAGTTAGGCCAGCAAAGTTTGGCCAGCACAAGGACCACCATAAAGAGTGTTTGGACCACTCTCGGAATCATGGAGGATGGCTCACGTCTGTGTGCTGACCTCTCTGATTCCAAGAGTGGTCCAAACATTCTTGATGGTGCCCCTTGTGCCAGCCTAACTTCAGGCTAGGATTGCACCCGCACTCTGTGCCCATCCTAGAGATCTACATAAATTGCTAAATGATTTAGGAACAAAAAATGTTGCAGGTCACAGTAGCCCAGAAGGCACACCTCCTGGCTTGGGAAGACTTTCCTATGAACTCTCAGGGCGCAATCTTAACTTGGACTGGAACAGCAAGGCTGGTGGGCCTGTGCTGTATCCAGCACAAGTTAGGAGCTGGCTGGAGCCTCCCTGGGGCAAGGACATGTTTGCGCCCTTGCCGTGGGGTAGCCAGATCTGTGTCTTCTGTTTAGCAGGTGTAGCTCCAAGCAAGCCACATGGCCTGAATCAGGGCTGCGTAGCCTGGGGACATCCCAACTCCACCCACCCTCCCCCGGCTGGCACAGTTCCCAGCCCACCCAGTTCCTCCCTCCCTCCCACCCTCCCCTCGCCCACAACCACTCTTGTGCCAGCCGAACTTGGCTGGCACAGGAGCGGCGCAGTGCAGCCTTTGGCCGGCACCATTGGGCCAACGCTGTTGCTAGCATTGGCCCAATGGCAACAGCACTGAAGCAAGGGTGCCGGTGGGCACTCTCGTGCCAGCGCTGCTGCCACTCACCCAACGCTAGCAGCTAAAATCAGCCAAACAGAGGGCACTGTATTGAGCCCTTAGATGGATTATCCTAGTGGGTTTATTTATTTACAAACCATTATCTTACCTTTTATAACCCAGGCAGCTTATAGAACAAATGGCCCAATCCTGGAGGGCTGACTGTTCTAGAAAAGATGCAGTTACTGCACCAGCCTAAGCTGAACATGGCGGAATGTGGGGGGGGGGGAGGGCAGGACCGAGGGAACAGCCTGGTCAGATTCTAAGCCCTGTCCCGATCAGCCCAACATGGGTCACTTGGAGTTGCACTAGTGAGTTCAATGGCACAATTCTGAGTAGCCCTATTGGGACTGCTGGTGTAGCCAAAGTAGATCCATTTTGAACGTCTGAGTGACCAGGCTGAGTAAATCTCGCGGAATGTGCTGAAACTGGATACTCTGTAGTTTATTGCTCAGGCTTATCGCAACTGCAAGATGCAAGTACAAGCTGAAACCAGTTTAGAGAATAGGGCCTGTAAAATGCAGACACTTTCAAATGAGTTACATTTTGGCTTGCAATAGTATAAGTGCTGATGTGAGAATTTGTCGGGCGCACAACTCTCCTGAAGGATCGGGACGAGTGATTGCCCATTTGTGCAAATGTAATAAAACTCTTTTCTTCTCTCCCTACTTTGGTGTGTCTCTCCCTTTTGGTTCTTAAGAGCCACCCTAAGGACAAATTGCATCCCCAATTTGGGGGCAGCACTGTAAAGAGCATTTGGACCACTCTCAGAGGCAGGGAGGTTGGAGCACGTCTGTGTGCCAGCCTCCATGACTCAGAGAGTGGTGCAAACATGCTTTACTGCTTGTTTGCAACACTTCTGGGCTGGCACAAGGGAATTTAGGATTGTGTGCCCTTAATGAGTGACCCAGCAAAGCATCATCTGAATCTGCCCAGTAATTATTTCAACAAACAAATAAGGTAAACCAGTATTATCACATGGGGATGGTCAGGATAAGGGACAAGCCCTGTAAAAAAGCAAATTCATCATAGTTTGAATTATTATAATAACGGTATATAGTATATAATGTTTTGCTTTTCAACAAAATGTTCACAAAGTGGTTTCCTAAATCACATAAATGGCATCCTGTCCCAAAGGATCTAAAAAGATGCAGAAGAACACCAGCAAACAGCCAGTAGAAAAGACACTATGCTGGGGGGGTTGGCGGGGAAGCAAGACAATTACACTGAACTTAATGGAAGTTGTCAGTTGCAGTTCGCTTGTCCCATTAATTCCAAAGGAATGTAAGCTGAACATTCTGCAGACATGGATTCCTGTGATACCTTCTGAGTTGACGGTTTAAGTGAGATTCAAATACAGCTCCCTGCTTGTGCTCTGAATGGAATGTCTTTCTATTTTATTGGTTCTTTTTTTTTTTTCTTGATTTCATTGCTTGCTAGGGATTTAATTTTTTTTTACATATTTAATGAAAGAGCTTTCATTTCTAAGCTCCAACCTCATGCCACAATAAAAATTTCCTTCTCAAATAGCCAGGAAGGGACGGGCAGAAGGGAAGGAATTTTATCTTTAGAAGATTGAATGCAGGGGGAAAATAAGCCTGTGGAATTATTACTTTGAAGTTATATATCAGTGGACAACATAGACAGCTAAAGTAGACTTATAAATATCGCAAACTGATATTGGTGTTGAGTTTCTTATAGGAAAAGTTTTATGTACTTTGACATTATTCATAAAGTCCTGCTGAGCCATCCTTATTCTACTTCACTTACTATTAGCTGATGATGTGTTCAAGAAAAATCCATCTCTGCAAAGTGACGGTTTTTGATGCTGGTGTGCAATGACGGGGAACAACCCAAATATTTTTATCCACCTTTTTTTTTTTTTTTTTTTTGCCTGTTGGCAAAGTTTCTTTCCATTTGACCCCGCAGAAGAGGCTTTCCTTCCCCCTTTGGATTTCAGCACCACTACATCGATGGCTGCATTTCATATGTCTTGAAATCTATCTTAAAAGGACCCATTAAGTGTATTGGAGCAGGACAGCACCTGATACATTTGATGGCTGCTCTGTCAGAAACGTTTTATTCTTCGGCTGCAGATGCGTTTACTCTGCACACTTGAGACCCACAAGCCACATGGCGACAATGCCAGATTGATATGATTGCAAAGCCACAGTAAAAGCTGTGCTGTTGGCATGAAAAGCCCCACTCTGCACCATACTCTCCTTCCTGTAGACCAGTGGTTCTCAAACCTTTTAGAGCGGGACCCACAGTTTAGGATGGCACTTGTTTCGGGACCCACCAGAAGTAATGTCATTAACCTGGAAGTGATGTCATGGCTGGAAGTGACATCATCGAGCAGGAAGTTCTGTTGTTGTGACAAAATAAAATGACACACCTGGAATGCATATAACCTGGATTTAACCTGGGTTAAAAAAAACATGAATGTCAATGGACACCAATGACACCAGAACATAATTGTCCAGGATTCTCATATCTAGTACTGGCATCTAACATAGGTTGCATTAGCCTGAAGACTACAGAGCAGAAATTTTGGGGTACCACTGACCCCCCCCCCCGCACCACAGCAAGCAGTATGCTATGTCTGCTGTTCCACATAGCCCAGAAAGTTGCACGGAAATAATTTCCAACATTGGAAGCCTACAGATCAAAATGCAATCTTTTCAGATTTAATAGGACACTAAAATAGCATTGACTTCTATTCAGAGATGTCATAGATAGCCAACTGCCTATTAGAGCATTCGGGAAGTGCTGACAAGGCAGAACATTATTTCGGTGGTAAACTTGCAGATGGAATTCAATTAAAAGGTAAATTGTGAAACTGTAGCGCTTGTGAATGTCAATTTTTTAAGCGTCAGCCCAGGGTTTTTTTGCGCTCAGAGCTGCAGGTTATTTTACTGAATATGATCCAACCTCATTTAAACCATTGGTCCTTGTGGAATGCTTCAGTTTTCCCCAACATGAGTTATATTAACATTATCTCCCTGAGACTGATTAATTCAACACTTTAATTTCTCACGTTCGATTCTGTGTTTGCAAACAGCTAACATGCTAGTGGCTTTCTGGGTCATCACTATATTTCTAAGTATATTGAGATGACTGCTGGTAAATTAAAAAAAGAAAGCCAAAAATAAAGAAAAAGAAAAAAAAACTCATCCCATTACTTGTGAAATTTTACCTTTAACGCTCTCTTTGAAAGAAGGAAGCAGGTTTGAAGAACAGCTCCCTTAATGTCTTTTTCCATTTGTCTGTTTCTTTTCTTACTCTGTGGATTTAGTGCCTCTTGTTCAACATTTTCCTGCCCGTGCTGTGGACTGAAGCCCCTTAAATTTCGATAACTTTTGCCATTCAGCTGCTTCAACCTCCCTGTCCTACTCTATCAACCCCTCGTTCAGGGCTGATCCCCCTCCCCTCAGGCTGGAGGTCATCTCCAGATAAGGAGAACACAAGAAGAGCCCTGCTGGATCAGGCCAAAGGCCCATCTAGTCCAGCTTCCTGTATCTCACAGTGGCCCACCAGGTGCCCCAGGGAGGCACGAGACACAAGACGCTTGCATCTTGTTGCCACTCCCTTGCACCCGGTACTCTGAAGTAGCCTACTACTAATGTAAGGGGGTTGCACAATCCATCATTGCCTATAGCCCACGATGGACTTTTCTTCTAGAAAAGTCCAATCCCCTCTTAAAGGCATCTAGACCAGATGCCATCACCACCTCCTGTGGCAAAGAGTTCCACAGATTAACTCTTTGCCACACTGGGTAAAGAAGTACTTCCTTTTATCTGTTTTAACTCTCCCAACCCTCAGTTTTAGCGGGTGCCCCCTGGTTCTGGTGTTTTGAGAGAGGGAAAAGAACATCCCTCTATCGACTCTATCCCTTCTGTGCATTATTTTGTCTCCTTACCCCAGAGATGTAATGCCCCAGCCTGCACAATGGGGCTACTCTGATCTGTACCTGCCAAATAGCCAGCACAAGTCCAAGAAGCCCTGTATCGGGCTTTCAAGCATGGGAGGGGACATAGAATTTGGCATGTGCCAGTGCCGCTGATCCTGCCCCCTCCTGGGCAGGATCTGCCCCAACTCTGCCCTTACCTCCCCATCCCGTTAAACCCTTCTCTGCTTACCCTGCCCTCCCCCCTCTCCTGTGCTGCCCTGCAGAAGCTTACCTGCTCTGCTGAGTGCTTCTTTTGGATCCAGAGCTGTTGGGATGGTACAGGCTTTCCTGCCAGTGCTGCTTACTCACTGGGTGTCTTGGAGCTCTTTATGGCGCTTTTGCGATGCCCTTATGGTGTTTTTGCAATGCCTTGCTGTACCAGCAGTAGTCTAGAATAGGGTTGTACTGTTAGCATTTTAGCATCATAATCAGAATTCTTCTGTGCTAGGCAATTGCACGTCTGACTTATCAAGATAATATTAAATCAACCCTCAAAAAGTTAAAGGACCTCAAGATCCTCCTTGTGAGCACAATCCTAACCTGGAGTTAGGCTGGCTTAGTTAGGGCAGCAAAGTTAGGCCAGCACAAGGGACACCCTAAAGCACGTTTGGACCACTCTTGCATCAGAGAGGATGGCGCATGTCTCTGTGCTGGCCTCTCTGACTCCGAGAGTGGTCCAAACATACTTTACAGAGGCCCTTGTACCAGCCAAACTTTGCTGGCTTAGCTAAGCCAGCCTAACTCCAGGTTAGGCTTTCATCCTGTATGTACAACATTTAGTGCATAGTTGTTAACAGCCCAATCGTATCGTCAGGCTGCACTGCTGGAATTCACTTTCTGGGCAGAGCATTCCAATTTACGGCATCTGAAAACAGCGATGTGCTGTGACATGCTAGTACCTGGCTGCTGTCAGAAATAGCAAGCGCACCACCTGCACCTCAGTGGCTCTCCTGGATCCTCCAGTGCTGGTAAGTCAGCAATGGGGGTGGGCCACAGCCAGGGAGATGGAAGAATAAGGTGGGCTGTGGGCAGGAGGATGTGGATCTAGGGGCAGTTGCTCATGCCAGATCCTATCCCCTCTTTTTTAAAACCTCCCTAATCCTTTTCTTTCGACATACACCACTTGGTGTGTGGCCATGGAGACCCAAGTGTGGTCTTATATGGAGGCAGGTAAAAAAAAACCTTGCACACTCTAAAACAACACACTTGGAAATGCTGTTTTGCATTTGACAGGTGACTGAAAAGTAGCAGACAAAACACAGGTGCGTTGGAGCATTAACTCCACTGGAGCTGGGTGCTTGGCATTTGGAGGAAATGTTGTCGGCCAGACTTCATTTCTCTGACTTTGTCATAGCGCACAGGCGCACAGCATAAATGTTTAATGACCGGGGACCTTAGTCTGGGAAAACTTTGGCAACCGGTGTCTGAAAATGTCGCTTATTAGTAATTACTGTCACATTTCAAATTATGCCTGAAAGGAAGCAGAGAACTGAAATCAACCTCTCTTGCTGCTATATTATTGCCTCATTACATGAGAAACACCAAGGCTCTGTTTGGGAGGAGGAAAAAGAGTGCTGCTTGAGCGCACCACATCTCTCAATTTAGTGTCGCCCAATATTTTGGAAACATTTGTCTTCACGCCTGCGTCTGTGTCTTCTTTTGGCTTTATATATTTTCAGACAGGCTATTTCCCAATATATATTGTTTTGCTGCTTATTATTGAATACGGTGAACACCAATGATGACTAGGTAACATTAGAAAATGTTGCTTGCCACTGCTAGCAAGTCTGGGAGCTGTTCAGTGTTCAGACACGTAACATGTGTTTTAACTCAAGAGGCGTTGTGGCTGCACTGAAAACTAAGCACCTGCCTCATGTTCATAATACAGCCCGTATTCAACAAGGATCCGTGACGCAAGGGAGTGAAGGCCACGATCTGCAGAAGGTGGAAAACTGAAGCACTGCAATAAGTGAAATCCACCACCACCTCCCCGCTCTGTTTGGATTAGGACCAGCAATTGCAAGCAAAAATGCAGAATGCTTGGAAAAAATTCAGTGAAAAGTGAGGGGATGGTGGTTCTCCCCTTTTAGACCTTTAAATTCACTGACAGTTGCTAATCCTGTTCTGTGAGGCCGCACACTGCTTCATGCTGCCTCAGGTCTGCCATCTCTGCCCAGTCAACCCCCTTCCCCCCAAAAGCTGCTTACTCCAGTGTGCAAGTGCAGTTTCTTCAGTTACAGAAGACTTCTGGGTTTGATCCACACAAGGATCCACACAAATGAAGGAGCTCCTTTGCTCGCGCGGTGTGTGTAAATCAAACTGGTTTTGACGTTTGTGTTTAAAGTCTGTGTTTTTAAAAAACTGCACTTAGCACAAGGTAAGGTGGTAGGTGACCCACTGTCTGCCCTCTTCTGATAAGCAGAGAACGCATCAGTATGGGTTACATCTGTGGTAGGCTGGAGGGGCAGTGGTGATGGCAGACTCAGGGTGAAGGGTACCAATCCCAACCCTAACCCACAGCCCTGTTGTCCCCCCTCCCACAATCCACCACTGACACAACTGACATCACCTTGCATAATGGATGGGGTATCCCTGACTCCAGGGACACTGCTAAGCAAGAGTGGGTGAAAAGTCAATAGTGCAGCTACAGGAAGGTCACAGCACTAAGTTTTGCAAGCAGCCCCTCCCCTCCTCTTCGGAGCAATTCTGGACGGCTAGTGCAAAACAGAGGGGACGCCTCTCTCTAGCTGCTCAGAAGGCATCTGAACATGAGGGGGGGGCATTTGCAAAACTGAGCAACCCCCCTCCAGCTATGCTACTGGGAAATGTCATAATTTTTATTGAATTTCTATTGTGAACTGCCTTGAGCTCCTGTAAGTGGAATAAAAATGTTTTGGGGAACTGTCATTTGTTAAAACACACCTTGGTAACAAACCACCGTTTCCTGAGTACGAATATAATAGGAAGTTGTGGTTTGTTCAAATGCAGAAGCTGTCGATCTCCTTCACTGGTATATGAAGAAGAAAGGAAAGGGAGCATGTGGAAATAGGAAGGGCAGGTTCGTTTGTGAGGATAATTTAGATCAGGGGTATCAAACATAAGCCCTGAAGCTAGATGCGGCCCCCATCAGCAATTTATTTGGTCTCTGTTATAATTGGGCTCTCACAGCATGCTAATCTCTCTCTCTCTCTCTCTCTCTCTTTCTCTCTCTCTCTCTCTCCCATTATGAACAAAATTTGCACATTTTCTCATCTGTCCTTTGCAGCTAATAAGTTTCTATGTGAGAACAAAGTGCTTATTTCTGGCCATCATCTACTCAATAATGTCACTTCCTGCTTAATGATGTAACTTCTGGCCCTCAACAGGCACCATGAATGCTACTTGGCATTCATGAAACAACCCTGGTATAGATGATGATCTGGATTTGGGCTTCTGTCTTGGGTTCTCCTCTTATGCATTAGCTTTTGTTAGCTACAGGGAAATGAAAGTTAGCAACGGAGGTGCATGGATGTAGAATTCTGCACACAGTGTTGGCACTAGGTTGCTGGCATGCTTTGGAGCAAAGGCCTGCACTGGATTGTTCAATGACGGGCTGCCTGCCCCTTAATAGTGCATTGGGCACTCTCATTGCTCCCAATATTGAGGATTCAAGTTGGCCAACTGGGCCCTCTAATGGCCTTCTGCCAAAGGGTTTGGCCTTCTGCCAAAGGGCCTGATGTCGCTGTCACAGCTTATGCTGCTGTTCCGTCTAAGGAGGCAGAGGTTTTAAAGCTTGTGGACTAGTCTCACAATAAGTCATTCAGTGGAGAGACCCAGAGTTCCTAGTCCTCTGCCCTTTGCTTGACTCAAAGTATTATTAGTTGCAGGCCATGAACTAATTTGATAAGACCCAAGATGTTTTAGACTTGTCTTATATGCTTCCAGTGCCGATGGTGTCTTCTGAATTAACCATGTAGTGGCATTAGTCACACTAGTGCATTTCATTCCAAATTGTCATTAAATCCAGCCAAATTGGCCACAAAGGAGCAAAATGAGATTTCATTGTATGTGTTTTTTTAAATAGCGGATATCGTCAGAAGCGAAGAGGTTTCTCAAGTCTGAGAGGAAAAAGTAAACCAAAGTGAGTGTAGGAAATTAATTTGTTAAACACATTTATTGAATTGTTAAACAGTAACCAAACACAATGTATGAGCGTTGTAAAACAAGAAACAGAAAAAAATGGATTAATTCCAGTCTTGGCAGTTCCTACTACAGATATGTGATGAGGGGAAAATATTTCAATTTCCTTTATAGTCTTCAGTGATCTATATACAATACTTATCTCAGTATCTGTCCATTATTAAATAAACAGAAAGATCATGACCCAGAAATAAGTTTCCCTTACAGTCTTCTAGTTCTGCTTTGCCAGTAACCAGTAATGAGAGTGATATAATGGGAGCTTTCCAAGGATTACTTGGCACACAGAACACAAATCCACTTGGATGCGGCAGTGAACCACCACACTCTTTAATGGAGGGGGAATGATGGGAAGGGAAGAAGGGAGCGGGGAACAGAGGAGGAATTTCATATGTACAAAGTCTGAAAAGTCTTTTTGTGTGTGTGAGAGCTGTAAGTAGTTTCAGGAAAACAGTATCAAAATTGTAATCGTGTTAACAGTAGATATTGTCTTTGTTTTTGTTATGACCGATCATATGAATAAATTTCATTGAGCTGAATTCCCAACTTGGCATCCTTTTTGGCGCGTGCCACCGATGAAGTACAAAGACCAAAGACTGAATGAGACTGAGGGGGGCTTTCCGCATCACATCAATTCACAGTAGTAGCATTCCACTGAGGTTAAGAGTTCTTCCTGTTTCTGTCGTAATTACTTGAGAAGCCATTCATTTACTGAAAGGCAAAAACAACAGAGAAGTTAATGGCACCAAAGAAAGAAAGAAAGAAAGAAAGAAAGAAAGAAAGAAAGAAAGAAA
>JAJKFI010000076.1:3675083-3716648 GCA_029204185.1 Lerista edwardsae
AGAAAGAAAGAAAGAAAGAAAGAAAGAAAGAAAGAAAGAAAGAAAGATGCAACAATCACATTTATAATATCTGCATGAAGTGGTAGGTAAATCAGTTTGCAGAATTCTATCAGTTTTGCGGTATGTGCACTGAGAGTACAGTATTCCCAGTGTTGCCAGAAAAGTGGTGTTACCTTTGGATATATTTGCTTAAATACAGTTTGGATCAGCTGGTTAAAAACGAATCTCAGTGTGTGTCGGGGTGTGCAATAGAAAGGATTCTCTACATGAAAATGATGGGAACACTTTGGAATGGTTTTACTATGCCAAAGCCTAAAATAAGAATTGGGCCGTATTACTTTTAGGTGACACAGAACTTTAGAGACAGAAAAAGGATGACTTTTTTTTTCTTTAACTTTAACCATTGTTCACAATCTGTAGTCTATTTCTGGCACTTGGGCCCAGACAATATGCCCATTGAATGATCAGAGCCTGATAACTGATTTTTGTAAAATGGTACATATAGGGCCCTCAATCCATAGGGACCAAAGCAGGGGATTTTATCCCATCAGCTGTGAAACCCCAGTCTAGATCCCTGTCCCTGTTACTACTATTTACCCTAAGAGAAAAAGCTCCCATTGGTGCTAATGGGAGATTTTATTCTAACTCAAACAATAGTCTCATCTGCTATTTATGTTAGAAATATCAGGCACCCAGACCACAGTTATGCAATATGCATATCATCTGCGCTGGTGCTAAAGGTGCATGCATTCAAAGAGCACTTTGAGCAAATTGGACCTATGTGTGCTTCCATGGAAAGGATTGGTTACCCCACACCCCGTAAATAAGCATGCAAGACCAGGCTTTGGATGCTAATTGAGTGTGGGTCTTGGTTGAGGGAAATGTCTCTAGTCGTCTGCCTCCCCCTTTTGGTCAGAAAGGCCAGACGGGAGTACCACCTGGCTCTAGACTGCAGTTGGTCGCACCCTCCATACCCGGCTTGCTGCAGTCCAATCCCTGACAGCCTCTGGCCTCCCGTGCTCACAGGGAGCGGGGCAAACACGGCAACGCGTGATAGCGCATCACCGTCATTCCTTATCGCTGCTCTGAATCAGAGCAGAACACCTGCAAACCACTCATTCAGGGTGGGAATAGTACACCAATAATTAGGAGTGTCTATTTTTGTTAAAAACACATAAATAAGCAAAACACCACATTTTGGTGTGAAAATATCTGAACACAAAGCACCGCATTTTGTTGTTCAAGATATTTTCCAAAAATCAAAATAGATGACTGTTTCAATTAGAAATAGGACTGTGGCTGCATCTGCTGAAACTATCCCACCTATATCACCTACCTAGTACATTTTCAAAGCATTTAAAATTACTAAAAATAAGAACTTGGAATGAGAACTTAGAATAAAAACATATAACCTGCTTTCTGCCTTTCAAATCACGAAATCTGCGGGTAAAATAACACCATTTTCAAACACACCTACCAATAATACGACAAATGAATTGGCAGAATCAGTGCCAGTGACTTGAGCTACTCTCATCAAGACAGTTGTCAGTCTTGAACTCCACAAAGTAGTAGTACCATGTTTGTGAAGCACTTCATTGGTAATTCCTTCACATCCCTTCCTGCTATTGCTTACTGAGAGTGGCATATGGAAGCACCTTCCCTGTTCCTTCTCTTACCTGATACCGAATCACCTGAAGTTAGGGGCATGAAGCAGGATTGTAGAAAAGTGGCTATTCAGGCTTACCGGACAGCATCCTTTCCTCAGCTGCTCTGGTGTCATTGCTTCTGTTCTGCCCTTGAACTCTAAAATCAGCCATTCTGATATTTCTGATATACATTACAGGACTTGGGCATTTGACATCCCTCCACTGGTTTAAAATCAAATTTGTCTGGGTATTCCAAAGTCCAGTGTTTCTCAAACTGTGGGTCGGGACCCACCAGTGGGTTGCTAGCCAATTTCAGGTGGGCTGTGTAGCACCTAAGGCAGCCATCTTTGAAAATATGGGAAAGGGGGAGGGCTGTGCGGGTTTGCTTGTGTTGTGGTTATAAATAGGCTTTTTTCTTTTTGATTCACTTTGCTATTGGAAAATGGGTGAAAAATAACCCAATTTATTGCTGCATTCTCAAGAAAGCAGGAGGCATTGTGATAATGATGGGCTTTCTGGCCATGACAGCAATCCGGTGGGTCCCGAACAGATGGTCATTCTAAAAAGTGGGTCCCAGGGCTAAAACGTTTGAGAACCACTGCCATAATACCTATTGTGAAGATTTCTCCAGAAGAAGTAATTTATCCTGTGCAGAAAGTCTGTTTTTCAAGCACACGTGCCCTCGGCTCAGTATCTTTGTTCAAAGCCCAAGGGATGGGTGCCAGCTGTTACCATCACAGCTTATTACATTTTTCCAGATGCATATTTTGCAGAGTGGCAAAATAAAGGACTCTACAACAAAGATGGCAATGTAGTACTTCTAAGATGAAAATACGGTTGAGCGCATACCTCTATACTGTAGTTTCTGTGCTCTATTGTTTGGGCAATCTTTCCCCTGTAAACTAAAGTTGATGTTTGTTCGGATACATCGATTGTTGAGAGGCTGGACTGGTCTGAAATTGTCGCTCATACTCAGAAAAATCTGTGAAGGCTGATTCTGGCTTAGCAGTCGTAATGAGTGCATCTGTACAGGCAGAAATGCAACATCTGTAACACAACACAATTTAAGCGGAAGGAAGCCATAATCAGGATGTACCCTTTGGAAGTCCCTTTGGAACTTAGACAATTTGCAGTCACGACTGGGTTGGCTCTGTGCTTCCATCAGGCATTGGCAGGAGCCGGGCCCTGGAGAATTGAGGGAACAGCTCAGGCAGGCAGCTGCCGCAGGGCCGGCCAGACTCCAGGTGACATTGATCAACGCCAGCCAGAGAGGGATAAAAGGGTAGTAGATGAAGAGGCAGGGGCGGTGTATCTGGGGGAAGGAAGGGTGGTGTTCCCCCGGCAGCTGTGCCAGCACAGTGGAAGGAAGCCCTTGCTTGTTAGGATGGGACGGAGTGAGGGATCCCAGCTGGGAGGGAGCTCCTCGACTGGGACGGCACTGCGGGATGGACGCCTGGCTCGAGACTGCCGCCGTACCTCGCCCTGGTGAACCGCACCTCACCTGGCGAACTGCACTCTCTGAGAGTCACAGAGGCCTCCGTGGAAGATGGGACAGGGGTCTGTGGGGGCCATGACATCACAGCTTGGCAGCCCAATCCTAACCTTTGTAGGAGCAGGCAGCCGGCAGGTCTGTGCTGCATCCTAATGCAGGTGGCTGAAGCTTGGCTAGGGGGTAATTTCCCCTTACCCCAGGGTAGGCTCTAGCTTGAGGCAGCTTGGACCGGTGCCTGCTAAATAGCAGGGGCAAGTCTGAGGAGCCCAGATCAGGGTAATACAGCCTGGGGTCGGGGTTGGGATCCGTCTGAATGGTCAGGTCTGGACTCCACCTCCTCCCTGGGCCGGCCCTCCTACAGGATTGCTCTCCTTCTGCCCTCCCCCTGTTCAATTCTGCCTCTCCCCTGCCTCCCTTCCCCTCGCCCTCCAAAGCCCCCATGCTGGCTGAACTCAGCCAGTGCGGAGACAACTTATCAGGCGGTCCCTGTGGCGTGGCTAGATCGGCGCTGCTCCCTGTGCTGACCCAGCACATCCTCCACTGGCGCAAACGCGCTGCAACAGTCCTGGGCCAATGCAAACCACATGCGTTGGCCCAGTGCAAGCTCTGGATTGCGCCCTAAAAAACTAACAAAAATTACACCAAGAGACAGTGAATTCTGCAGTCTTTCTATAGTATGCAAACTGCAGTTATTTCAGGGTGCAATCCGAACCATCTTTCCAGCACTGACACAGCTGGGCCAATGGGGCGTGTGCTGCATCCTGAAGTGGAGGAGTACCACAGAGGCCTCCTCAAGGGAAGGGAATGCTTGTTCCCTTACATCAGGGCTGCATTGCCCTTACCCCGTGGCTGGAAAGTTGGTCAGGATTGCACCCTCAATGTATTAATTTATTTGGCCTAATTGATTTTGCCCTTATAGGATGAAAAAGAGGCAAGCAGCTCCAGGGCACCAAAACCCTGTCTCCTAACTTGTGGAAATCCAAGGAGGTCTGCAGAAGTTTGAACGTCGGTACTCAGAGAGTCCCAATTTTAACTAATTTTAAGAGTCTTAGACTTCAACTACTAAATTTCTGGCGCTGGCTTGAGCAGCATGAAAGCACCAGTTGGAACAGGCCTCCTGTTTTTCATGGCACAAGGTTGGGAGGCAGTGTTTTCGAAATTACTAGCCATTCATAGTGATTTTCTATCATTCTTGCGTAGAGACATGATGCTAATGTAAGACTGGCACAGGACACAATCCTAACCTAGAGTTAAGCCGGCACAGCTAGGCCAGCAAAGTTTGGCCGGCACCAGAGACACCGTAAAGTATGTTTGGATCACTCTCAGAGAGGCCAGCACACAGACGTGCGCCATCCTCCCTGACTCTGAGAGTGGTCCAAACATACTTTACGGTGGCCCTTGTGCCAGCCAAACTTTGCTGGCCTAACCGTGCCGGCTTAACTCTAGGTTAGGATTGTGCCCACAGTCTGGTTAATGTGCACCTCCACCTTCCAGCTAAGATATGCATTAGCAGAACTCCAGAAGCCACTGCAAAATCCTCAGGCTCCCCTTGGAAAACACAGTGAGGAGGTCTGGCTCTTTCAGAGACTGCTTCAACCAAACATTTTCCTGTACCAGAAATCCATCCTGTAATGTTCAAGGGGATTTTGAGCTTTGGAGGTGGCTGCCCTGGTCTTAGCCTCTGCCAAAGACTGACTCAGCTGCTCTATTTATAGGCAAAGCAGGTGGATGATCTTAGGAAAGGCAAAAGAAAGGCAGGTCCCAATGAAAAGAAGCTTGGAAGAGAATGTACTGTGGGAATGTGACGGGAAGTCCAGGATGCAAGAGACAGGAGTCTGAAGGGAATAGGAAATGCAGAAAAGCCAAGGGGCAAGGGAGGAGAGTTAAAGGTTAAGTTCACATATCCAACAACCAAATCTTTGTAGCCTCTAGTTTATTCCAGTTAAGGCTGCAATTGTAAACAGAGGGCGCAGTCCTAACCAGCTTTCCAGCACTGACATAGCTGTGCCAATGGGGCTGCATTCTGCAGTTGGGGGACAGTCACAGAGGCCTCCTCAAGGGGATGTTTGTTCCCTTACGTCAGAGCGGCATTGCCCTTACCCCGGTGCTGGGAAGTGGGTTAAGACTGCACCCAAAGTGGCTTTTGAGTCAGTCCCATTGAAATAAATGGGACTCACTTCTTCATGAAAATGCACAGGATTGTGCTGAAAGTTACAAAGACCACACCTGACTTTCATTTGCCAAACCGATGGTATATTAAAAAAAAACGTATTTTCTTTTACCTGCATCCTTGTTATGTAGACAGGTTTGTTCATTAGGATCCAACTTGCCGTTTCATAGCATGGTGGAATCGTCATGGACCCATCATAGGTAATGTAACTAGAGGTTTCAGGGTAAAGTTCCTCAATATTAAGTCCCTGCAGTAGGTATGCATCATCTGGAGAATAAAGGGTAGAAACATGATTAACAGGATGCAGCATCTGAATTGACAAGACAAATGTTGCTGTCACTTGCTATTGTGTACTAATGCACAAAAGAACTCCGTGCAAGGAAGTTGACCAACTTCTAGTCAAACCTGCCAACATTTTCAAGCTCATCGATGACTGAGTCCCAGTCCAAGGCTGATCCATGCAAAAATTGAAGCCAATAAATATCAGTCAATATGTGGGTCCCAGTTCTATCCGCTGCCTCCCACATGCTATGGAGGGGTGTGTGTGAACATACGGTCCTGGAGAGGTAAGGAAAGAGTGTAAGTAAAGAGTGTCCTGGCCTTCAATGGGTCTCCTTGGACCTACACCAGCTATTTAGCAGATGTAGGTCTGAAGAGACTGAGGGGACTGGCCCAGGCTGGAAAGGGGTGGGGATAAGATCTGATCATGGGCAGCTGCCATTGAGATCATCCCCATCACACCCCTAGCCAGGTCATTCCCGACTCTGTTCCCCTCCAATCCTCTCCTGAACTGCTCCTGCCACCAACCTACTCACTCCAGTTGAAGATGGAGGAGGATCTGCAGGCTGGTGGTGCCTCAGTCTGTTTGTGCTGGTGCTCCTGGCCTGCAGGAGTGACTTCTGCACTGTCATTCCGGGACTTATGGTGGCAAATTGCAAGGTCCACAACTGATCAGATTGGGCCATTATACAAACAACATTACAGTATTTCCATAGTTCCAGTCATACCATAGTTCCATTTTACCTTACTGCCAACACAGAAAGCAAATCATAGTCTTTATCTGTAAAGTGTAATATCTTTTACAATCCAGGGAGTAGAAGAAGGAGGAGCAGTGGAGGCAAATAGTTGGATAGAGAAAGGTGTCCCCATCAGTTGCTTCAGGAGGAGACAACTTCAGTTGGCCTCATAGATGGTCTGGCCCTGTGAGAACATCTCCCAGGGCACATTCCTAACCTGGAGTTAGGCAGGCACACTTAGGCCAGCAAAGTTTGGCCGACACAAGGGCCACCATAAAGTGCATTTGGACCACTCTCAGAGTCAGGGAGGATGGCGCACAGACATGCACCATCCTCTCTGACTCCGCGAGTGGTCCAAAAACGTTTTACAGTGGCCCTTGTGCTGGCCAAACTTTGCTGGCTTAGCTTATGCCGGCCTAACTACAGGTTAAGATTGCACCCTCAGTGTGGTATGATTCAGCCAATGCTAAGCATTTTGAGGTCCCACTGATTCAATGGAAGAGTTTTCAAGACATACCTTTCTTCTCCTCTGAGTTTAATGGGACTTCAAAGTGCTGGAGAGCTGGATCATACCTTTTTGCATGACTGATTGTGAACTCCATCGGGGCATGGTGGGGTGGATGAGACATCGTAGGGCGATGCTGGTCGAAGCTCAGGAGGCGCTTGCACTGCTCGCTGCGCAGGAAGAGGCCGGGAGACGGTGGTTGCACTTGGCACAGGCCCTTTAATTTGTGCAAGCCCTTTACATTCATTGGCTAGCCCGTGCGGGGAAGAAAGGGGGGGTGCACGTTACCTCACGGCCCCCCCTTGATACTGTCCAATTTGCCCCAGAGGGTGTCTGGGTCCCGTCTTGGGGTCAGCAGGACCGTCTTCTCGGCCACTGAGTGTGGCCGTCAGGCGGGCGAGTGGGTAGCCTGGCTTGGGGGTTCAGTGCCCAGGGGTTGCCCTCGGCTACTCTGTTGGCCAGAGCTGTGGCTGGCTCGGGGCCGTCTCGCGTTGTTGGGGGGCTCCCTGCTGCGGGGGAAGCTGCCCCTGCTGCTGGTGGGGTTGCCCTGACTGCAGGGCTGGTGTCCCAGTAGTGTGGGGCCCGCCCCCTCCACCCTCTGCCCAGCGAAGGCAGGGTGGGCAGCCTGGCTGCTGGGGTTATGCCCTGGGCCACCGCTGGGACCCCGCCAGGAGCACCCCCAGAGGTGGTTGTTGGGGGAAGAGGGCGGCCAACCCCCGCGGAGCTCGCTAGCGCTGGTCCTCCAACCAGCCCCCAAGAGCGACAGTCCTCTGCCCCGGCCAAGCTCCTTATGAGCCTCAGCTGAGGCTCCCAAAGTCCTTCCCCCTCCTTCTCCACCCTTTCCGGCCCGGCCTCTTGTTTGAAGTCTCGCGAGAGCCGGGCGGGGTAAAAGGGGGAGCCCCGCATGCGCAGCTCCCAGTTCAGGCTGGGCTCGGTGAGGATGCCTGGTCCAGCCACGGCACTCTCGCTGGTGGGGGCAGGGCCGAGCGCACTGCTGCTCTGCGCCCCTAGCTGCCTCCAGCCTGGCCAAGGTCCTGGCAGACGGCCGGGCAAGGGGCAAGCCTTCCGGCAGCTACGCGGAGTCCCCCGCAGCTGCCCCCACTCCCCAGGTAAGGGATGTGCCGCCCGGGGGCCCGCGGAGCAGGGCCGCTGGTGACGCTGATGTACATATTCAGTGCAGATTTTTTTTTTCAAATTCTACCACAGCCGAAGAACCAGACCTTGAAATGTGTTTGCTAGATGGCTCTGTTCAAGTGTTCACATTGTGTCTATTTGATTTACCTCTAGGAGCTGCAAAGTTATTGTTAGTGAAGGTCATTGACAGATTAGTAGCAGTAAACATCGTTGGCTTAATGCACAGCGAGGTGACAATTGCCCAGGGCAAACGCTGGCATAATAATAGCATTTTTAGAACGCTTAAACTGCGTCATATACATTCGTACAGTACAACAGCCCTGTAAGTTAACTGCTGTATCTTCATATTGCTGATGGTGGGTACAGGCTGAGAGGCCTAAAACCCTCACTGAGTTCTTGTATTGGGAGGGGTAGGATTTCTACAGGAAGTCACTTCCACTACTGAAAGACGAAACCGGAAGTCACTTCCATGAAACTGGAAGTAAGCCACAAGTGACTTTGTTTTAAAAATGACAAAATGGCATCCCTTCATTGAAATCAATTTTACAGCGTTCGCCACGTTAGCATACACTATATACATCATGAAGGCTGCCATGTTCCTGACAGGTTCCTGCATTCGTTTTGATAGAAAATAAACAAAAGTGATGTCCACATGGTGGCAGGCCATCTTTCCTAGCTCTGAGCTTGCTGTTCAGAATTCTAGCTAAGAAAGAGAAGCTGTCTAGCGCTTCTAGCTAAAAAACAAAACAAAAAACAAACAGCCTTTGCCACTACACTATAGTAGTGGCAGGGATGTTTAAAGAAATGTAGGAGGGTGCAATTGCACCAGGCAAGAAACTTTGGGAGGGGGGCAACAACCTGAGCTTGAAACTAGCAGCTAAAATTGTGAAAACCTTGCTAAGTATGAATAATACCATTGTGTTATATATTGTTGGAAAAGTAATGTTATGCTGAACGCAATGAAACAAACCACGTTGGAATATCTATATTCTTTCAAACGTTATGTCCAAAAAAAAAAAACTCCAAGAAAATGAAAATACAACTGTGATGTCGCTTACTGTTGTGATGTCACTTCTGGGGCATTATTTTGCCCTCTGCACCGGACAACGCTTTCATTAGCTATGCCAGTGAGTAGTGGTACAACCAAAGGCCTGAACAAGTCCTTGGATTACTTCGGTTTGCCGTAGTTGTCGCAGACCTGTCCCCTAGCACTGAGCACACAATGGCAGTGTGCACCGAGCCAGCCATTCAGCCGGAACTTGAGTGTAAATGGAGCAAAACGTGCACTTCTGACTTCCGTGTGGAAGGTATTGGAAAATGCTGACTATCATTTGTGGGGAGGTGGGGGGGAGGGTTTGATTAACCGGGTTTTTTTTGTTCAACAAATTCTAGGAAGGCCACAAGTGTTTAGATTTAATTACCCTTGCACTGCAGAAAAAGATTGTTCTACCTTGTTAAGGTTAATGTATGATAATAAAGCTGCTCAGCGAAGCCTAATGCCCTTTAGTGTGCGCAGTGGGAGTGTGGAAGGCACTGAGAGCTGCTCCGATCACTTGAGCCAAGGAGAAAAATATGCTTTTAAGCAAACGACTGGGCTTCCCACTTATTTTTTCCCCCATTACATCCTTCCTTCCTTGCTAATTAATGAGCCATCGCTTTGTAGAAGATTTCAGGGTGAGCAAGTTCTGTGCTCAGTCTATAATTAGAAAGAGATCGCGCTATCAAAAGCCACCCGAGCAGATCGGCACCTGTCAGGCTGTCCCTAGCCACATAGGCACATGCTTCGCAGCCTGTATTGCCTTTCTCCCTCACGACAACCCTATTTCATAGACAAGGCTCTGAGGTGAAGGCTGAGCACTATCAAGGGCCATTGGCAGAGGCGGGACTTGGACCAAATTCCGCTGGATCCAGTGATGTCATCTGGTAATGAAGAATGAGAACTCTGGGCGGGACTTAACACGTGATTGGCAGCCCGTCCGTTCCGTTCCACGGCTGCCCTGGCCTCGGCTCGCCCCACGGCTGCCCCACCACAGCTCGCCCAGGCACCTGGTGCGCCCCCACCCGTCCCCCCCGGCGAGCAGGCGCCCCACCAAGGCCAGGGCAGCTGCGGAACGGAACAAAGGGGCAGCCAATCACGCATAAGTCCCGCCCAGCATTCCCGTTCTTCATTACCAGATGACATCACTGGCTGGATCCCCAGTCCGACTAGAGCCTTGGAGTGCCGGAACTTGCTTTCTGGCAGCGCAAGGTCCTTTACAGCAGCGCAATAGTGGGTTGCTGTTGTGTGCTGCTGGGTCGCTGCTACAAACAGTGAGAGGTGTGGCATGCACAGTTGTGGCTCAAGGAGGCTCCAGAGGTGTAGCTGGTGGAGGGGCAGGGAGGATGCAGTTCAGGGGCATTCTGGGGTGGGGAGGGCAAGGGCAGGGAGCAAGCTGGAGAGGGAGGATCTCGGTAGTTAGTTACACTGTTTTGTATCCTCCATTTCCTGGCCAGCCCTGTCCCCTTTCCCTCCTTGAACCAGCGCTCTCTCTCTGTGGATTTGAGAAGAGCCGTAGGCCATCAGGGGGACTATGCAGAGGGAGGTAAAGCAGATCAGCGTGGCTTGGAATAGCAGGGAGGCCGCAAGTCTTTACTGTGTTCCGCCAGGTTTACCTGTGTGAAACCTGGAACCATGGGGTTTCCAGCTTTATTTACAGGGACAGTGGACAAGGAACATATAAAGGTTGTGGTTTTGTTTTCAGCAGAGGCAGAAGACCCAAAATGGCATTGGGTGGGGTTCTAGTTCACACTGCCCCTTTCCCCATGCCATATCACAAACTACTTTTGGAAGTTCCAACAGTTTCAAAAAAAACAGCTTTGCATATGGTCTGGAGGTGGTGGGGCTGCTGTTTGAGACACACCAGCTCCAAGCCTTCTTGAGGTGGCTGGTGTTTATATGGTGGAAGCAAATGCTAAGTGAAAGCGAGCGAAACCCCGCGCTGAGATGTTGTCACACACAATACGAGGCACTGAGTTCTTTATTAACCTAAGAAGTGGGTGACAGACATTCTATCGGATAAAATGTGTGACTCAAATATTCATACATGGCACGACTCTAACCCTTGCAATTTATTTTTAACAGTGTTACACATTTTTAAAGCAGAGCAAGTTTAAAATGAAGACGGCGGTGGCAACATTTATAATAGGAAAGCCGTTTTTTTCTACTCTTTGTTCCAGCTTCTGTTTGACCGTTGCATGCAGCTCAGTTGGCTTCACTTGAGAAATCCTTCTTCCTTTGCCCAACCCATAGCATTCTGCCCATGTTTTGCACAGTTTATGTCCATGCTTCACTTTTACGTATTTTAGCCTTATAGCCAACTTCATGGAAGGAGGAACAGAAAGGAACACTTTGGAAGGTATGTCACAAAGTCTCTCTCTCTCTCTCTCTCTCTCTCACTCACTCACTCACTCACTCATCTGGTCACTTCTTCCAGTAGAGTTCTCTTAACAATGCATTACGTCAATCCCAAAACCAAGGGATGTGAAAGCATCAGTTACCAAGGGGGGAATGAGTCCATCCTCCCCCTAATCTTTTCCTTTATGCATCGTTACATAGAACATGATCCTCCTCAGCTCAAATCAGCACTGTATGGAGAGCTGTGCCCATCCCGTGTCCATCCAGCTGTGTCCAGCTGTGCCCATCCCAAGCATCCTGACTGACAGCACTAGAATCTTTGCAGCAACTCTTAGAGCACAATCCTAACCTGGAGTTAGGCCATCAAAGTTTGGCCAGCATGAGGGCCACAGTAAAGCTCGTTTGGACCAAACTTGGAGGCAGGGAGGTTGAAGCATGTCTGTGTGGTGGCCTCTCTGACTCCGAGAGTGGTCCAAAATACTTTATAGTGTCCCTTGTGCCGGCCAAACTTTGATAGCCTAACTGTGCCGGTTAACTCCAGGTTAAGATTGCCCCCTTAATTTGCACAGCATTGACTAGCCCACTGTCCCTTCCCTGGGCTTCAGCAATTCCTCTCCTTTTATTTACCTGTCCTGAACACAAGAGAGCACTTCCAAGAATGTATGCCCAAGGCTCAAACATGCCTATGAATCAAAGTCAATTATCTCCACAGATTGAAGCCCTTTGTCGTGCCTTCTATCTCTATAACTCATCAAGAGGAGGAAAGATGGTGTTTTGTCTCCTTGATTGCTATACAGAAAGGTAACAGCTGGATTTCCTCCAAATGCCATCATGCCAACGTCTCTGCAGTGGCCAGAAATAATTCACTAGAAGCTAATGGAAGTCTGTGGGGTAACTGCAGCCTATCTCAGGTGCAACAGGGGGGCAGTTGCTGCCAAACAGTCCCTGTAGCTGGCTAACAAGCTAATAATCAGGGGGCATCTCCTTAGTTTCGGATGACACGTGATTATTCATCATCCCTCTATTTTGGGCCAGCTCAGTTATCCTACACACTGAGTGATTACTACTCTAAACACTGAACTGATTCTCTGCATTAGGTTTGCAAATGGTCTCCAGCTTCAGAGGCACTATATGCTAATGAAGACCAGTTGCTAGGGAGAAACAGCAGGAGAGGGAGGTTGCCTTCATGTCCTGCTTTGGCGTCCTGGAGACATCTGACTGGCCTCTGTGGGAACCAAACAGGATGTTGGACGAGGTGGGCCCTTGGCCTGATTCAGCAGGCCCCTCTTCCTAGCGCAATATTTGATTCTTACAAGCACACTTGTAAGCAAGTTGGTCATGTGGGAAGGGAATTGTGTACAGGCGCACATTACATGACTGAACTGTTGTGGTGGTGGTGATGATGGAGGAGGGCCAGGCAGGAGTGTTTCTGCCCATTGTGAGATGTTTCATACTGCTTTGGATCCTCGCGCCAAACTCCTTTGCTCTGTCAGACCTGACTGGTTTCATCGCTCTGTATTTACACAGTTCGGCCCTGTCTGGCCTGAAGCCTGGGATGCTGGTTGTGTTTTCCTGCCAAAAATGGGCGCCAGATGAACGTGTAAAACCACCCCTGTCATCTTACTGAACCAGAACAATGTTAAAATTTCGCCGCTCGTGATGACTGCCTACACCTGAACCTCATTTGAGATAAATATATGTAAGACAAGTATCGTTTTGTGGGGATGAGAGGAGGGTCAGGGTGATTTCTGTTTTCCAGGCCGGTGACTGCTTTCTGACTCACCAGCCGTTTCTTTCTCTGGCAGTTCTTCCCACCTGTTCATTATGTATGAAGCAGAGAGCATGATGTGCAGAATCAAAGGGCTCACTCGGAATGAGGCATTGCGCATTTTAAAGGCCATATTCGCCTAGTTATCTCCCCATTACTTTTCAGGGAGGTTGCTCAGGTTAAAGCGAAGGCAGATTCTGCTCAAGCACATGTGCAGCCTGGAATGCTGGAAATACACATGCAGTTAGTGTGTGTGTGTGTGTGTGTTTAATCGTCACATGTTTCGTCCACCTGCTCTGCCATATGCCCACACTCGATAAGAAATATACAGCTGTAATAAATGTAGTACAGCTATTAAAGGAAAATCGCATCTTGGAAATAAGAGGGAACAGAACCTCTGTTAACTTTAAAGGCTAGGGATGTTTTCAATGCTCAAAGACATAGGATGGATACAGTGGATGGAGGGAAGTTCTTTTCCCAATCACACAACCCCAGAACCAGGGGACGTCCACTATAATTGAATGGTGGGAGAGTTAGAACAGACAAAAGAAAATATGTCTTTACCTACCATGTAATTAATCTGTGGAACTCCTTGCCACGGGATGTGGTGATGGCACCTGACCTAGATGCCTTAGGGATTGGACTGACTGATGGAGACAAGTCCATCACAGGTTGCAAGCTATGATGGCTATATGCAACCGGTGCATTTTAGGAATAGCCTGTCCCCGCCAGATACAAGGGAGTGGCAACAGGATACAGGTATCTTGCTGCCTTGTGTGCTCCCAAAGCCATATAGTGGGCCACTGTGAGATCCAGGAAGCTGGACTAGGTGGGCCTTTGGCCTGAACCAGCACGGCTTATTTTCTTATGTTCTTAGAGCTACCAAATTCACCAGTCCATCAATTCTAGCCCAATCTAACAGTAACTAGTAACAATCTAACAGTAACTGTTACTGGCAACAACTCTCCAAAGTCTCATGCAAGAGTTTTCTCAGTCCTGCTGCCTAGAGCTTTAAGGCAGAGATTTAACCCGTGAGTTGTGCATCCTGTTCTCCACATCAAATGAACTGCAATTACACTATGTGAGTTTTGGTCTCCCTCCATTCCTTGTAGGTTAAATTCTTGTTGACCTGTCCAGTAAAGCGTGTCGTATTCAAATCATGCAAGTCTCACTAGGCAAAGCCCATATGGTGACAGAATGCACAGCACCCATTTCTGAGTCCAATGTCCCTATCCCCCTTGCATGAACTGGGTGGTGAGTCAGTTACAAAGATGATGAAGAAAATCCCAATGTGGATTTGTGTTATGCCAGAAAATGATGGCTGACTAGTAGAAGTGTAAAAATCTGGAGTTATCATTCAGGCAAATCTTCCACCTCACGGCCATTTCAGGATTACGTCTGCCTTGTGATTATTTAATAGAAATCAACACTGTGCCAAGGTAGTTCAGGACTGATCCTTGCTGGGTTTTGGCAGCTCTTACCACGTTCTTGATGGTTCATGCAGCCATAGAGATGACAAGTATAACCCAAACCACTGTTTGTGTCTTGGCACAGCCTCTAACCACTGTCAAAGCAATTTCCTTCCTGTAGTGTAATAATAGGTAGTCAGTACTGTTTGGACTGCCAATAGCTCTACAGGTTTTTAAGTGCAAAATAACGGTGCTCTGCATATTTTAATCCAGAAATCAAATACATGGCTTTCAAGGGTTGTCGCAATGCAGACGTTAGACAGAATTTTGAATCTGATTTGGGGTGTGTGTGTCCAGAACAGAACCTCAGCAGATACTGGGGCATGCCTGTATTGCATTATGTATTATTACAGGCATGCCCCAGTATCCGCTGGGGTTCCATTCCAGACCACCTCCCCATGGATACCAGAAACCGTGGATACTGGGGACACCTTTTTAAAGAAAGGGGGAACATCAGTGGTTTTGCTGCAACAAGTAAAAAAAAAGAGATTTGTTTAATGTTCCCCTATTTTTTTAACAGGCGTCCCAGGGTGTAATCCTAACCTGGAGTTAAGGGCACAGTTAGGCCAGCAAAATTTGGCTGGCTCAAGGGCCACCGTAAAGCTCATTTAGACCACTTTCGGAATCAGGGAAAATGGAGCACATCTGTGTGCTGGCCTCTCTGATCTCAAGAGTGGTCCAAATATACTTTGTGGTGGCCCTTGGGCCACACAAACGTTGGAGGCCTAACTGTGCCAACCTAACTCCAGGTTAGGATTGTGCCCCCAGCATCCATTTTATCTGTGGATAACTGAAGCTGTGGATACTGAATCAGTGGATACTGGGGCACACCTGTATTACAGTGGAGAACATTAATAATGGTACAATAACTGAGACTTCTAATTTGCTCTGGTCAGAATTCTGAGGGAATCACATGCCACTAATCATGGAGGGGAAGAATATTTCCAACAAGAATGTCTTGTCAGATTATATTCTGCTGATTACAGAGCAGTGACATTTCGTGTTATTTGTAGATACCAACAAAGTCAAATAAAGACCCACTACACTATCAACAGCAAAAGGAAAGGGGGGGTACTGCGATAGATGGCACATTGCTCTTTCAAAAACTGGCCAACCCTGATTCTCCAAGCACTCTCTCAGTATTTGGTATTCTGTGTCTGCATGGCATCTGAACACTTTGCAACACTTGATGGTATCTGATAGGTGGCCTATAACAGCAGTCAGAATTTGAGACGCAGCAGTCAACATTTGACAGTATCAGGCACCGTGGGATGTCATAGTGGCTAACATTTGACATTATCCAGCGTGCAGCAGGCACTATTTGACAACAGCCAATAGATGTGCAAGAGATTTTAGCAAATTTAGATTAACCTAACTCACCAATCCAAACAGGTGAAATTTTAACGACAAATTTTGGTTGTCAAATTGTGACATCAAATAAACTTCAGATGTTTATAGTATTTAATTTCAGCTTCATGAACGAGATCTCCAAATAATGGGGACCAAAATAATGTCATAACTTTAAATTTCTGGAATACAAGATGAGTAAATCTGGCACGTTTTAGTTTTTAGTTTAATATTATTTTATGTGCATGTAACTTCTACCATTACAGAAACATTGCTTAGCTCTGAGTACTCATTATTATCCTTAGAGATGGCACGAATGGATAAATCCTATTAATGAGCATTATAGTTGCTGGTAATAATTTTCCCCTGATAATTATGCACAGTTTGCTAAAATTATGTTGACCCTAAAGCAAAATATCTGAAATAATTGATATCTTCTGGAACTATTGTATTTAATTCCCTTCTTTGCATGATCTATGAGAAAGCAAATAATGCTACCATGATCAGCCACCAATATTTTTATTATAACATAGCACAAGTTGGAAATGCACCTGTATTTCTGTAGAAATTGTAAACTAAGCACCATTGCTCACATAATGCAAGCCCAGGTCCGCTGCCAAGTATACATTTAACAGGAATTCGCAGCCAACACCTGCATGATGCATGGGTTGGAAAACACATATTTGTGGCTTCCACTTTACATGTTTTAGCTGTGCTTGTAAAACATTTACAGTGCAATGCTATGCATGCCTACTCAGAAGTAAGCCCCACTGAGTTCAATGGCTTTTACTCTCAGCTAAGTACTTGGCCAGCCCAGGATCTCCTGTTGCCTGGGGTGGCATGCAAAATGTGGTCCATCCTTGCCCAATGAGGTTCTAGCCTCCGCTCCTCCCACTCTCTATGTTCTAGCTCAGCATTCCCCTCTTCTTCATATTTCTCCATCCTCTCCATCCCCTTATTCCTTTTCCACTGCAGGAATGTGACAGCAATGGAGCAATGGAGGCAAGTAGGTGGTCAGAGATACCCTACAGCCTTGGAGTGGAGTCAATTTGCATGGGAGATTAGCATGTGCCCCCCCCCAATCATATAGGCAAATTGGAAGCATTGCATGATGGTCTCTGCTCACATGTGGCTTTTTCAGACACTGACGCAGATTGCTAAAAGTGGAGACACAGGGATTTCAAACTGTACTCAGCAAACTAAACATAAAGAACCAACTACAAAAGAACTAAGGCTGAGCTCAACATAACCTTAAAAGTTATGAAGCTTATATATCCATGAAGCTTATATAGCTGGCTTTTAGGCTACTTTAAAGATGCCCTGGCACTTTAAAGTAGTAATGGATGGGTGGGGGAAGGTGCATGTTGTGATGCGGCCCCCCCCCCAGCTTCTTAGAGGGGGTTGCTGCATGGCGCCACGTCATGATGTTGCGTGCCCCGTGGGGGCGCACTTTCATTGGGCACCACGGGTGCCATTTTGACTAGGTCCGCCCCTGCACAGGGCAGATTGACAACAGGAGCAAGTGAAATAGCGACATTCAGGAGGAGGGATCCTACTGAGGGTAAGCCACAGGTGGCCTTGTGCTGCCAGCTTCCCTGACCCCTGGTCTTTCTGACAAGGCAGACATGCCTGAGGCATGTGTGGCAGGGGAGGGGGGGGGAGGAGGAGCGATACAATGTGGGAGGGGCAGCCTAAGGGGGCTCAGGAGGGAATGGATAAAAGGGGGAACCTGTGATAAGGTTCAGGAGGCAGACCTTGAAGGGAGGGCAAACCTATCACCTGCTGCTGCGAACACCCCACCCATGAATGGAAAAGGGTGAGATGAACCTCCCTCCCTGCCCAGATTCTGATGCTTCCAAGAGAAAAGCTTAGAGGGGTGGACCTGCAGGACAGCTGTCCAGCGGGGTGCAGACACATCCCCCAATCTGCTGCCTGATGCAACAGCTTCAGTTGGCCGCATGGATGGGCCAGCCCTTGCTAAGTGTGCATACTGTAAGAGTGCAGCCTCATGTATGAGGAGTACCTAAAACGCTAGATTTAGCTGAATTTTTTTTTAAAAAATTTAACGTATTATATGTATTTTAGTCGTGTATTTCCATTTAAAACACATGGTGGCTAGACCGAGGAATAAAACCGAACCTCACAATATTAAAAATGCTGTAATAGAGAACAGCAATGACATCAGTATAGTCGACATACCAGGGGTTAACATTTATAAACCCAATGGGTAAATTGCTGCTGGAAAATGAAGACATTCACCCCACGGCAAAAGCAAGCAAAGCAACCTTTGTAGGCAGTGGCATTCTTACGGGGGTGGGTGGGTGGGTTGTAATGCTAAGTGTTGCAGGAGCCTGAGCTCCAGTGTAATGTGGCCCCCCTCCCACTCACCTCCACAGCCATTTGCAGCTCCAAGCTGCTTCTCTGCGATGTGAAAGGCTCTCAGGATCCTGCAACACTTAGCGTCCCCCCATAGGAATGCCTCTGCAGAAAGGGCGTCGCAGTCTCTGTTCCAACCAAGTGCAACACAGAGAGCCTCCGCAACAGCGCTCAGTGGGTGGACAGGGTCATGCAGAAGAAGCTGGTGCTTAGAGGACGCTGCCCCAAGGTGTTCAGGGATGTAATGCTCACAACCATGGCTTTGAATTAGGCTTAGAAACAGACCAGTAACCAACAAAGCTGCTGTGACAAGGGAGTTGGAAGCTTCTGAAAGCTGGCTCCACACCATAGCCAGGCTGCAGCATTCTGGGCTGGCTGACGTTCCTGGACAGGTTTCAAATGCAGGCTTTGTGGAGCACATCACAGCGATCCAGATGTGATGCAATGAGAGTGTGGATCACCGCTGCCAAAATGTATGCATTGAGGAGCCCGTGTTACTAAGCCAAGTTGGGCAAAAACGAGAGAGATAAATGAAGAGATAAAAAACAGAACCTTGAAGCTGCCATTTCTTGGCTTTTTGGAGCTGGAACATACAGTATACACTGTATAACTCTTTAGAATTATCAATATAGTTCCTACAATGTTGGTTCACAACCATTTCAATGCCACCACATATTTCTTTGAGGGTGGTGGCAATGGGGAATGACTAGCAAAACAATGAAGCATTCATAACCTACTCTGAAAGGCCCAGGATGTACTTGACTATTACGTTTTTCCTGATGCGCCACGTCCTGGGTGGCATCCAGTGGTGTCATTCAAATCATTTAGGAACAGGAACTCACTTTTGATTGGCACTTGTCGGGAACCCGGAACCAGCCACGGAGCCCGTTAGGATCCGGAACGCCCGTTCTGGTCCGTTCCCCCTGAATGACATCACTGGTGGCATCTCTCTTGAGGTGTGTGCTATTTCACAGTCTTTATTCATTTAGAGCCCAAGCCTATGCATGCCTACTTGGAAGTAAGTCCTGTTATAATCAAAGAAGCTTCCTCTCAGGTAAGTTTGGACAGGGTTGCCATTGCCACCAGCGCTGGGTGAACTCCAGCCCAACACCAGCTCAGAGGCAGCAATGCTAGCCAGCGAGTGGCGAGTGCATTGCTCACCAGCATCGCATCTTTTTCAGGCGGGGTGGGAGAGCGTTCCTGGGCGACGGGAGGGGTAGAGCAGGGGATGCCGGCTAAATAGCTGGTGCAGAGGCAAGTAGGGAAAGGGGATAAATGTCTCCTTTCTCCTGTGGAGCCTCCTATGGCTGCCTGGCCACCACTGCTTGCTTGGGAGGCCGGGCAGCTGAGGATTGGTTAGTACACTGATCCTTCGATTTACCAATGGCCATCTTGGACAATTTTTGCTTTAATGAACTAAATATTTTATTACTGTTCATTAGGATTCCTGAAGGATTTTTTTTTTTGTCGCAACAAAGAAACCTCTCAGGTAACAAGTGATTCTCTCTTTATGGGTGTCTAGAATTTCCTGTTTGGAGCTGTAAATGAATAAAATGCTGTACACTAAATGCAAATGTATTATGGGTTTATATGGGCAGGAGGTCTGGCTGAGTGGTAAACCTGCCACCAGGGGCGTAGCTAGACAAAATTGCACCCGTGGCACGCAATGAAATTGCGCCCCCCGCACACGACGTCATGACGTCATGATGTCGTGACGTCATGACGTTGCGGGGTGTGGCTTCTGCCAATATGTGTCTGCAGAGCCAACACACACACACACAAACATAAACCCACACACACAAAAAAAAAACCAGACCCAGCCAAGGAAATGCAGCCAGCTCTGCCGGCTGTCCTGTCCCGCCTTACCTCTTGAAATCCTGCATGAGGTGCCTCCGGGCTGTTGTGGATATGGCGGGCTCGCGGTTATAAATAAATAACTCATATACCGGGCGGCCCAAGGGAAGGGGAGGGAGGCAAGGTGTCAGGGCAAAAGCGGTGGCTGGGTGGCGAGTGAGGCGCTGAGGAGGCAGCAGCAGCGGCTCCCCGAGTGATGGCGGCCTCTACCACTCTGAGTGATCCACTTGCGCCTCAGAGGAGGGGGGAGACAGGAGGAGGAGGCCACGAGGGGTGGGGAGAGGAGAAGGCGCCAACCACATAATTGAGGGCGACAGGGTGCCTTAAAGTGGCCTTAAAGTGCCAGCGCCGTGGCAGCCAGGAAAAGCTGGCAACTTTAAGGCCACTTTAAGGTGCCCCCACAGTTTGCAGAGCCGGGGGGCACGGTGGCGGCTTCCTTCCCTGGGGCTGCCACTCGGGCACTTTAAGTACTCGAGCAGCAGGCTGGGAGGGGAGACGCCGGCGCGCCTCCCAGCTTGGGGCATAGGGGTCGCAAGTTTGCAGGCGGGGGGCAGGGCGCCATGCCAACGGCGCCCCCCACCTTATGGAGCCCCAGGGCTCGTGCCCCCTGCTGCCATACCCTAGTTACGCCTCTGCCTGCCACCTCTGAATTCTGAAGGTCACCTGGGATGGCAGTTTGAGCCAGCTGGAAGTAACAGTGAACTGCCGATAAATGCCACTGACAGAGATGAGTCTCTCTAGCTGGTGAGAGGCGTGGAGATGATGACCCTTCCAGTGAGAGTGGAGGAGTGCCTGTCAAGTCATGCGTGGAGGTGGGTGCAGCAAGAGAGATGCCAGACTGTAACTGTATGGGGTTACATAGGCAGTTGCCTATGTAAACTGCCTTGCATAAGGTCAGAGGAGAAATCCAATGATAAGAAAGGTGGAATATACCCTTATTGTTGTTGTTGTTATCATTATTATAGCACATTGCACATGGTATGTGGGATGTTCATCAGCTCCTCTGCTATGTTTTTGTGCAAAGCTTTGCTCTCAAGCGATCTTGCTTTTTAACAATTATGTCTCCTTTGCATTTAAACAATGTGGAAAATTGGGCTATTTTTAGTCATTTTACACAAGGCAGAATTATCTAAGAATTAATAGCATTTTAGATCCTGATTTATGAATTTTCACCTAATGAACAGTTTTTGATGCAAGCATTGGCTTTGCAAATTGAGAGGTGCATGATTTTTAGAGAGCCAATTGTTTAAAAGCAGCACGGAATCCAAACTATATGAAGCAAAATTAGATTTTTTTTTCAGCAATGACAATATAATCCATCATCCAAGAGAATGGCAAAATTATTTTCAGTAATGTTTTTTGCATTGCCTGTTTGCCGTAACAATGCTACTAATCAATACTTGTTACTGCAGAAAATAACATTGATGCACAGGAGCATTGCCTTTGAGAACTCTCTCTGAATTGCATTTTAATGCTGATGTCCTTATTCTAGTAATTTGATCGCACACTAACAATCCCACTTGTTGGATTGTACGTGCTCCAAATTCTTCTGTCTCATCATTGCATTAGATGAGGCATAAGCCTTTCTGGTCTGCAAGACTCTTACCAAGACTCTTTAAGGAACTGGCCCTTAAAATAGCTGTCTCACTAAACAAACCCAGCGGAAGTCAATGGCTATCATGTATCCATAAACCACAGCATCACACTTTCTAAAATCAGGAGTCTTTGATAAGAACAAGGAACAAAATTCAGTATATAGCAAGATGGGCTCACATGTTCTCTTCCTGCATCAAAACAGTCACCTTTTTGCATATTATACTGAATGTTCAAAATAGGGCGCATGTTGACATTCACATGTGAATGCAGACAATCCCAAGTGAATTTTGTGGATGCTTCAAACAAACATGTATTTTCCCCACTCTAAAAACTAAGAAGGTGACCTATAACACTCATGGGGTATCTATTGCTAGACCTTCACAAAATGGCCAGCACTGTCAAGTGTCACATGCAGATACAGGATGCAGTCCTATGCACATTTTCCTGGGAGTAAACTCCATTCAACACAATAGGACTAATTGCTAGACTCAGGGCGCAATCCTATACTGTGCCAGAATGGCGAGGCCGGCCGGCCTGCGCCATATCCTAGCGCAGTATAGGTGAGAATGGAGCCTATACTCCTCCTGCCCTCCCTGAAACCGACCCTGCCACCACCTTACTTGCTCCAGAGCTGCTGTTGTGCATATGGGGCCTCGGCTGTTTGCACTGAGACCCCAAAGCACACAACAGAAGGGTTTTCTCACTGCTGGTCCAGGGCTTCTGTTGGTGTATCATGAGATCTGGATCCACCGGACCCAGCTCCAATTTGGACTGGGGCCTTTAGTGTGGTATTTGCTGTAAGAAACTGCAATCAATCCCTTTATTTCCGCACCGATACAAATGGTGATAAGCATGCACGCACTGTAAACCTGAACAGCGTCTATGCCAATATTCAATCAAGAAAACTGCCATGTGTTTATTCCTGACGGATGGCTATATTGTCCAGATTGTGGACTTACGCTGTGTCAAAGCACTGGTTCATCTAGCTCATATTGTCTCCATTGAGTAGCACGGCAATGCCTCTCCTGTTTTAGTCCTATCTGACAATGGGCCATTCTGCATGCAAAATAGATGTTCTACCCAGGGGCGTAGCTAATGAAAGTGTAGCCCAGTGCAGAGGGCAAAATGATGCCCCAGAAATGATGTCACAACAGGAAATGATGTCACATTTGTATTTTCATTTTTCATGGGTTTTTTTGGCCATAACATTTGATAGAATGAAGATACTATACTTCACAGCGCAATCCCACCCCTCCCCTTGCGTCGACGCTACGTCATAGCGTTGACGCAAGGGGTGGAGCGCTGGCATGCAGGCGCCGAGCAGCACCCCCATGCTGGCACCCAAGAAACAGGACCAGTGCTGCAGGCAGCGCTGGCCCTGCTGCGCCTGCACTGAGCCTCTCTTGCACTGACCGAAGCCAGTTGGCGCGAGGGAGGCTCTGTACTGAGGCGGCATGGGGATTGGAGGGAGGGAGGGAGGGAGGCGGGGGCGGGACCTGGGGAGGGCTTGGGAGGTGGCCATACGGCCACATCCTAAGCCCGTCTGTGAGGCCGCATGGCCCTGATTCGGGGGACGCTGTCTCATTGGATCTGCGCCCATTCTTTAGCGGGCGCAGATCTGAGGAGCACATATAGGAAGCTGTAGCCTCCCCTACAGTAAGGGAGCGCACTCTCCCTTGCCATGGGTGTGGGGCCCCAGGCTCTCCTATGCAGTGTCAGATATGGCGCTGTTGAGTTGGCCTCGCCATTCCGGCGCTGCATAGGATTGCACCCTCAGTGTGTTTCATTGCATTCTATAGTAAATTCTGCATTGAATTATATATGACATGTCAGTATTATTCCTACAAATCATGATTTTAACAAACCACAATTTTTACATTTTATATTTTCATCTTGTGTGGTTTTTTTTTTTGGCCATAACCTTTGATATACTAAAGATACTACACTCTGGTTTGTTTCATTGCATTCTGCATCAAATTACCTTTCCAATGATATATAACATGATTGTATTATTCATAATAACCAAGGTGTTCACCATTTTTGCCACTAGTGTCAAGCTCAGATTGTTGCCCCCCCTAAAGCTTCTTGCCCGGTGCAATTGCACCCCCCTGCACCACTGTAGCTATACCCCTGGTTCTATCATTGAGCTGAAGCCTCTCTCTGCCCAATTGGCCCAAGATAAATATATGCTGTGAACGTTTTGACAACCATTTTCTAGACATTCTGCCTGTAGCAGCTCTTCCAGAAAACATTGCTTACAAACTGTGGTATACCTAATGAATATATGACCACATATAACTGTTCCATGCTGAGTCAAAGATAGAACTTACTTTTATACGTTATTCTTGTTATGGTGTCTCTGTTAAGCATACGATTTAGAAATGGATTTGATGATTCAGATACCTGTGAGGGAAAACATTATCAGCATAATCAAAAACTATTCAACATACACTTTGTATTTCAAGAAAGTGAACCTATTTGGGGGGCAGGGGGAAATAAAGGGAAAAACAGACAAATTGTCAGGCTTTTTGGGGAGAAGAGATGCAATTATATGAAGATGATTGGTATTTAATGGAGTGGCTCAGGGCCATTTTGTGCAAGCCCTAAGAACTGGTACAAGACAAGAGTAGATGGCAACAAAGGGTGTGGACACTTGAAACAAGGAGGATGCAATTTCTATGGCAAGTTCTTGCTGCTGTCTGATTTGGCACAAAAAATGATAACGTAGGAAACAGGTACGATGTGACCTGACTCTGGCACTTTGCTGCAAACCCATGACTCTCTGCAGCTCTTGTATGGCTATAGGTGGGATAGGTATAGTCCATGCATATAAACTAGTCCAGATATAGTTTCATGGCTTGCAGGGATTGAAGTGCTAAATGAGTATGCTCAAGACCTATTAACATACTTAGGTGGAGATACATTGACAAATGTGCGGCACATGAAACTAATGCACCAATCCTATCCCCCACCATTCTATCCAATGCACCCATTCTGCTGGACTGTGTGCTACATGGTGGTGGTGGGGACTAGACAGACTGGGAGAGGTAGACAAATTTTTTTTTACTTACCTCTCCAAAGGCCATCTGACCATCATTGAGTCTCCTTGCCAGCTATTTTTCTGGCAAAAGCCCAAGGAGCGGCAGGAGTGTGTCAGGCCAAGGAAAGGGGGATAGGATCTGGCACATGCTAATGTTGCCAAGATCCATCTCCTCTCACTCTCGAAATGCTGCCTGCCCTACCTGTTCCTCTCCGAAACTGCCTAGGATAGCCCTTTGTCACCAGCTTAATTTGGCATAGCATCCAGGAGCTGCTGGAACATGAATGGGGGGGCAGCTTCTGCTGTTTGCTATTTGACAGTGGTCCTGCAGTGCATAACAGCAGTGCACCTTTTATGCTGCCATAAGAGGACTTATGGTGGTGGATCATGAGATCCACCGCTGTAAGCCCTTGATAAATTTGGCTGCTTGACCATGCCTACTGATGGTTTCTCACAGGTTAGAGATGCATCACATGCACACTGGACTACAGAAATTGCATTTCTGCATTGCTGCATTTCTGTATACTGGAGTAATCGCTACGTGCTTTGTGGAAGTCATGAAAATAATGCTAATGCCATTACAGTTGGATAACCGACAAAGGTGTCTGCACTCTCTTTAGGGTGGTTGCACAGCACGTTGTTCCTGCTTAAAGTCAATGAGCAAAGAGTGCCATCACTCCTCCCACCTTCTCCCTCACCTGATCTGCAGAAATACTACTGCAAGCATAGCCTAAAAGCAATATTTTCCTGCAAAAAATGTATGCTCTGGCTTTTGTCACTACTGTGCCTTGAAGTTCTATGAAATCTTTGGACCCAGTAAGTGCTTTTTGCTTTCCTGGGCAAAAAATGTTTGCCTCACTATTTCTCCTCTTTAAACCATATTCTCCTCCAGGCTAACCATTTGTACTGATGTTTGATGAAGAGCCCAATCTCATCTGGGCCTTGTGCTGCCTGAACTCACTTTCCAGTAGCACAAGTCCTTTGTGGCATGAAATAGCATGAAATGAGGCTGCCTTTGCGTGCTTCCTGTGGTGGCCACAAAGGGGCAGCAATGAGATGCACCCGGCAGAAGTTCCTGAAGGCTCCACCATTTCTGTTGGCAGAAGGGGTGTGTCTTAAGTGGGAAGGGGAGGGCAGGGAGCGGGAGGACAGGAGGCAGTGTCAGGGAAGCAGGGGGTGGATCCCAGAGACAGCAACCTGCACCAGGATTCTATCCCTTTTTGAACCAATCCTGCCCCTCTTTGCTCCCCAGACGTATGCTAGCCATATAGCCAGCATGGATCCAAGAAGGCCCACAGCCCACCAGGAGGCCTACAGAGAGATAAAGGAACAATATTTTTTTCTTTTCTCTCCCAGGCTTCCTGATCATCTCCCCCTTTCACTGGATGCAGTTTTTTTTTAAGGAGCATGGGGGTGGGGGAGGAAGAGAGAATGGGTGTGTGATAAAAAAAGAAGCCATAAAAGGGGAACCAACAATGGATGCTCTAAAAGCATCTACAGAATAAAAAGAAAGTCTTCCTGTCCTTTCTAAAGGCAAGGGGATGGAGATAATGAGAATGGATTTCTGAAGTGATCCAGTCTCCCTCTAAGCAGTTTGTCACAGTGATTGCTTTCCATGATGCTATCCCCTAAGAGCAGCAGTAGCTGATGGAAGTCAGGCATACAACAAGATTCCTGGAGGCATTTAAGGGAGTTCATACTGGCAATCAATGCATCTACAGTGCTGCAGTTATGCATGTTTAAAGTTAAAGGTAAAGGTTTCCCCACGACCGAATGGTCTAGTCGTGACTGACTGTAGGGGGCGGTGCTCATCTCCGTTTCTAACCCTGTAGAGCTGGCATTTGTCTGAGGACAAGCTTCCGTGGTCATGTGGCCGGCATGACTATATGCCAAGGCGCACAGAACGCCGTTACCTTCCCACCGAAGTGGTCCCTATTGATCTACTTGTATTTTTATGTGCTTTTGAATTGCTACGTTGGCAGGAACTGGGACAAGCGACGGGAGCTCACTCTGTCGCGCAGTCATGAACTCCCAACCTTCCGGTCAGAAAGCCCAGCAGCAGCGGTTTAACCCACTGCACCACCACGTCCCTTTGCATGTTTACTCAGAAGTAAATCCAATTCTATACAATGGGGCTTACTCCCAAGTAAGTATGGGGTACAGGATTGCAGCCTTCTTTCTTAGGGCCAAATCCTATCCGATTTTCCAGCCCTGATGTAGCCATCCCAAATGGGGTTTGTGCTGTACTCTCTGGTGCAGGGAAAGTCACTGAGGTCTCCTCAAGGTATGGGGACTTTTGTTCACTTATCTCAGGGCTCGTACAATGCCCTTGGAGCCCAATCCTATCCAAGTTTCCAGTGCTGATGTAGCCGTGCCAATGAGGTGTGCATCACATCCTGTAGTCAGGGAGACCTCTTCAAAGTAGGGGAACATTTGTTTCCTTACCTGGAGGATGCATTGGGGCTAAATCAGTGCTGGAAAGTTGGATAGGATTGGGCCCTTAAAACCTTAAGAAGGGAATATGGTAGTATTTAACATATATGAATCTGTAGTATACTTACTTTCATAAATATAGAAACTACCACCAAGCCATTGGGACTTTTTGCTGCTTCTGTAACATTTGTATATAACTCATGGTTATAGTGGATTAGTTGAACCTAAAGACAGAGGGGAAAATGAAGATTAAACACTGGAGAATCAGATTCAGAGAAATCAACATTAGAAAGTCCTCCCCCCCCCCCGCACCGCCTTTAAAAATGCAGATTGGTTGCAATATTATCCGTTCCAAGCTTGTAAATTCCATAATAGTACCCGTTTTAATGTGCGGAGGTTTTGTAGCCAGCATGATTTTAATAATTGCCATGACCATCTGGCATGTCCTGGCGCTGTAACAGTTGTTCCTCTTCTCCATTGTCAATAAGTGAATTTAACACATTAAGATGTGAAATGCACCGCAGAGGTTGGCATCATTTTCCTGCTGCAAGAGCTGTTTACCGTAGGTATCAAGTGATCTGTCTCTTCAGCATCCCAAGCTGCAATCAGGGCTGGTTGGAAATGAGGCCTTTGCACAAATGCGAGAGACAGAAATTGACATTGCAAGTCCTAAGCATTTCAATCAAATGGAGGGAAGGTTCACGACAGCAACCCAGAGCGTAGTGCCTGAAGCCATGCTCAAAACAAATCTCGGGCTTCAAAAATGGACATGTAAACCAAGGCTGCACAGCTTGTTCCTTGCTAAATTGAACTCAGCCTGCCACCATCTATGATGCCTCTCCTGGGGTGGGGGTTTGCGAAACCGCCTATATTTGTTGCCTACCTCTAATTACAATACCCCCTCCAAATCTCCATGGTACAGTCAACCAACAGATCATAATACTCATTTGGCTCTCCTGCTCATTTGGCTTCGTAAGTCTGGTGCAGGCGTGATGTAAACCAGTGTTTCTCAAACTGTGGGTCGGGACCCACTTGGTGAGTCACTACCTGATGTCAGGTGGGTCACAGAAAAGTTGGGAGCTGCCATCTTGGAAGCTGTCGACCTTACTCTTGCTATATTCCTTTTGTGAGTATTAATGGTTTGAATTTTCAAGTGAGTGTTATTTTTGAATTTTCTTTTTAGTTCAGTGCTTTTGCATAATATCTTGTCCTCATCTTGCTTTCTGTCAGGGATGTTTCATGGTTGTGCAATTGCTGCGGTCCAAGAATGCCAGTTTGCATTCCAGGAGTGTCACTTGGTTACATTATCGTGACAGTACTTCTTGCTTGATGATGTCACTACTGGCCATGACATCACTTCCAGTGGGTCCTAACATGAGTGCCATTCCAAAGTTTGAAAACCAGTGATGTAACTGGTTGATTTAAACCTGCAATTTTCAACGGGGGGGGGGGGGCTACGGCCCTTTAAGAGCTCAGGTTCCAGTCCCCCACGTCAAACATGGATACAATACAAACAGATGAACATTCGGTGGCACAACCATAAATTGCCACAGGCCATATGGCTCCTGTTGAGAATGGCTGAACCACGCACTGGATCTGATGATGTCATTCCATCACATGCTTCCCTACCCATTTTAATGTAATAAATCAACCACATTATTAAGTGGCATTCAGGCTGTCTGTCCTTATGTATACATGCTGAGACAGCAGAGGAAATGAATGATCAGGGTGACCAGATACAATGGAGGACTGAGTGCCTATACCTTTCAGCCATTGTATAGAAGAGGGAATTTTGGCAGGTGCAGCTCACCACAAAAGCTACACCTGCCAAAATTCCCTCTTCTATACAATGGTTGAAAGGTACAGGCACTCTATCCTGCATGGTATCTGTTCACCCTGTGAACAACGCACTGGGAAGGCATAGCTGCATACACTTCTTCTGCCTCTCCAGACATCATCAGATTTAGTCCCATGTTACTAATTGTGGTTATAGTAAATGTCTGTGTGATGACAATCCATAGAAATAGTTGGGCAATCCTAATCTGGAGTTACGTCTGCACAGTTAGGCTAGCAAAGTTTGGCTGGCACAAGGGATACCATAAACTGTGTTTGGACCACTCTGACAGTGCAATCCTATGGGACAGTAAGTCCCATTATGTTCAATGAGGCTTGCTCCCAGGAAAGTGTGTACAGGATTGTAGTCTCAGAGTCAGGGAGGCCAGCACACAGATTTGCACCATCCCCCCTAACTCCGAGAGTGGTCCAAATGTGCTTTATGGTGCCCCTTGTGCCAGCCAAACTTTGCTGGCCTAACTGTGCCGGCCTAACTCCAGGTTAGGATTGTGCCCTAAATTATGCAAAGTGATTGCCATACTTTGGAGACCCTGAACTGAAGGTTGCTGAAAGTGTGTGTGATGAAAGGACTTAATTCCCCTGCACACCCCAATCATCTGAGTCCTTTAACTAAAAGTTCCTATCGTTTTATCCTTCTCAATATTCTTCACACATAGCCTCTGGCTGGTGCTTTCCCACCAATCTTAAAATAAATAAATAAATCACCATTTAATTTGTAAACCAAATACTTCATTCTATGGCCTGTAGGGAAAGGTTTGTCTTACTTCCAAGGTAATAAAAAATCCATAGTGATGAGTAACTGTTATCGCTGCCACCAATAAGAGAAGCCGGAATATATGAACAGCTTTTTCAAGAATGCAAGTGTGATTTAAATGAGTAGATGGTGAAATGCTAATTGCTGGCAAGTTGCAGGGAAAAGACAGCCGTAGATTAATCAAAAGCATTTAGCAACACAGTTAGAAGGAGTCTGGAGAATGAGAAGGCAAAATGTTTGTTAGATGCAGAAAGTCTCCTGGAACAAATGATGCGAGGAAAGAGACCAGCCGTTAAAATAGTCACTGTTGATTGGCCTTTGTCACATCAACAGGCAGAAACACAAATCTAGAGGATTGGCTTTGTTTAGTTTTTGGCAAGTCAGAATAAAAATGATGCGCTTGACTAATGGAAAACTTTGGGATGGTCCCCACTTGCTATTACGTAATGCCTGAATGCTTAAGGTGTGCGCTTTGTGGAACCATGGCTTGGGTGGGGGTGAATCCCACTTGTACCGACTGGCACTGCTACGCATGGGATGCTTTGGTTGTAGCCCCCATGTGGGTCATGACTTTGCTGTGTTGCTACTATCACAGCAATTGACATGCGCAGAGCTATTTTCAAGAACTAAGCTACTTCCTCATATAAAAGGTGATCTAAAAGATGCCGACTACGCTCTTTGGGGGCCATATCGGTTTACACAATGTGTAATTATAAAACACAAATTACAAGGCTGTGTCCTTCCTGCAATGCACACAGCCACAATGTTAGCAAAGCTGCTGTTGGCCAAGATCTTATTCAACGCTTGCATTTGCATTGCAAATTTGCTTATCTACCACCCATGGGGGTCCTGCTGGTGGCAATTGTGAGCCCACCATAAAGGTGAATAACTTACCATACAGTAAGCCTTGTTTTACTACAGAGAGACCATTGCAAAGTAATTTGATGATAAAGTGAACCCATTGTAAAATGTGTGTGTGTGTGTGTGTGTGGTATACTGTATGTATTTTAAATAATATTTTAAAAAAGGCCTTGGGACAGGCAGAATAAAGGTATGAATGAAACTGAGCATGAGGCAGCCAAGAATTCCACAAGATTAAATCAAACTGCCCTCATTTCTACAAAATAGGAACCATACACAGACGCAGACAGTAGTGAAAGGCTAAAATATTGGGAGCAGTGTCAGACCCAGAATCCATACCCTGATTCCAGACACTACTGAGGGCACAATCCTGGAGTTAGACCGGCACAGTTAGGCCAGCAAATTTTGGCTGGCACAAGAGTCATCCTAAAGCGTGTTTGGACAACTTTCGGAGTCAGGGAGGACGGTGCACCTCTGTGTGCTGGCCTCTCTGACTTCGAGAGTGGTCCAAACATACTTCACAGTGTCCCTTGTGCCGGCCACAGTTTGCTGGCCTAATTGTGCCAACCTAACTCCAGGCTAGGATTGCACCCTCAGACACTTTTGTGTTCCGTTTGCTTTCTTATAATAAATAAGTGACATGTTTGGCTTTGGATGTTATACCAAAGCAGTAAATGTGCACCTGTCAATTACTGACACATACCTTTCTTGGTGAAGAACGAATGAGAGGGGCTATTGTATTGCCCTAAATCCACTAAATAGGAATTTTACATCAAAAGTGTTGATTAGCTGCATGTTGTGTTACAGGAAGAGCATGTTAAGACAGTAGTCTCTGCACTGCTTTGGTGCATAGCCAGGAACAATGGAAAGTGGCCCCTTGGTTCTGTCTTTGAGTACAAGAAGCCACAACTCATACCAGTCTCTGACAGTACGGGTATCAATGTACGCGATGGAGCGGCACGATCTAAAGCATGCCACCCTTGTGACTCCATGTGCTGAAACAACACAACTGATCAGAGTTGGCTGAACTTCACCAGCAACCCAAACAGCTGCTTGAGGATGGCTGTATTTTTAGCATGCAATTAACAGCATTAACCTGACCAATGAGGCAGTGCGCAATCTGAGTGATACGCCCCAGAATCCTTTGCAATGCTGCAGAGAATGCTGAGATGGAATTCTCAGACTGGGTGCGACAGCTGTGAGAGGTGAGCCCAGCATCTTGCCAGCCTGGCATCCCTTCTTGGATCATGTGGTGGAAAGTGCCAGGAGCAGCCAAATACTTTTTATCTGATTCCTTAAGATTGAGACGTCTGATTATGCCCTAAGTGTCGGAAGGAGAGCGATGTAACATTTCCATTTAATTGCAACGGCAAGAGATAGAATATGCCCAAAGCAACAGATCTAATAGGAAGGTCAAAATAGTTGACACAAGGTCTTAATTTTGCTTGGTTTTTAATCCAACAGAGGAGAAAAATAACGCTTGACCTTTTTAACATTTGGCACACTGGGCTACTTTTTAAGCAAGCAAACAAACTACACTGCACAGAAGACGTAAAAATGTCAAAGGCAATGAAGCCATCTACCGAGTTTTGACAGCTGACAGAGCTCGAGGAAGCATTAACACAACCCTGTTGTGGTCCGTTTTCTAAAGGCCCTTGTAAAGAATTAATGAGGTTTCCCATGCAATGGTGACAAGAGGTTACAAGCTCATTAGCCATCCGTTTATGATTTTATGGAACTTTTACAACATCTTAAGTCTTTGGGATTGTGTCCTTGTTGGCATTTTTGGATCCTGTATTTTGGATTGGTCTGGACTTCCATTTACAAGCAGTCACTCCAGTAGCCAAGGTCAATCAACAAGCTTGGGAAAGTGATCAGTGATCCAGGGCACAATCCTGTATATGACGTAGCACCGACGTGGGGGTGCCTACTGGCACTGTCGCGTTGGCACTAGAGCTGTCTCCAGCAGTAGCGTTGGCCCGAGAGTGCTGGCAGAGAGCTGCACTTGAGCCAGCTGAACAAGGGCAGTTCTGGGAGGAGGGAGGGTGGGCAGGAGGGTGGAACTGGGTGCTGGGTGGGTGGGCTGGTGGGTGGAGTTGGGATGCTGCCAATAGGATGCATCCAAGGCTCCGTCCCCAGGCTGTGTGGCCCTGATTCATGCCACATGGCATCCTTGGTGCTGCGCCTGATATACAGCAAGCACAGATCCAAGGAACCCATAGGGGAAGTTGGAGTCTCCCCTGGTGCAAGGGCACAAACCAGGGAGGCTCCAGCGGCCTCCTAACCTGCACTGGATACAGCTCAGGCCCGCCAGCCTGCCTGTTACAGCGCAAGTTAGGATTGTGCCCCCAATCAGTGGTCCCTGATCTGGTTTGGATTTTCCTTCCTAGGAGCTCTTCGACATGGAAGGCTTGCATCAATGATGCTGATGCAAGGAAAGAAGCAGAAGAAGTATGGATAGGATTTGGTTACTATCATCAGTATAACATATAAAAACGGGTGCTGCATGAACAGTTTTCCCTATCCTGAGCAAGAAGGAAGGGAAATTATGGATGCCACCAATAAGCCCACAATAAGCCACTGAAAATTGTGTTCGTGTGAGCAATATTTGTAGCAAACTGAATTCCAACAATGCTCTTTGGGAGCAAAAGGCACACTGCTTTGATGTGCTGCAGGACCGCAGATGCAAACAGCTGGATGTCTTGTGCTGCAGACGCCCCGCTGGAGCAGGGAAGCTGAAGGCAAGGGCAGTTCATGGGCAGTTTGGGGGACGATTAGGGAAGGGAGCCGGGTAGGAAGGGGACCAGTCCATACGACATTTTTCATAATACTTGTATAAGAACTCATTCACTTAGAACGGCGATTTTCACCCGTTTCCAGTTTCAGAATCCTGTCTAATATTTCTTCCCCCTTGTAAGGTACCTGTGTATGTGTGTGCGAGTGTGTGTGTTTCTTGAATCATGACATTCAGCAGTTCCTGGCACTGGACCTGGTTCCTCATCAGCTTGGGTGAGTCAAGGACATTGTCTAAGATATAAGACCAACTTGATTACTGTTAACTGATCTTACAGGGGAACCTGGCCCAAACAGGTCCTATAAAGCTCTGCCCTCCAAACTAGCTTGTCAGCCTGAGCGACTACACACAGTGCATATATACACACCCCTTTATTGGCATAAAGGCATACAGACATCTAGAACAAATATAGAAACATAACTATAAAAACACCAAATAATACCATAACTTATAAAACAGTATGGACAAACAGGACAAAGAACAAGAAGCTAATTGCTAAACTCAATAGACAAGAGCACCCGCCACATGGGAATTGCAAATAAACCATCTGGGTATTAAAATATATTAAAAATCCCATAGATCTCCCATTGCTATATTGAATTATATAGGCTGATTAGGAGAGAGAAACGCTCTACGATGTTAATAAATTTAAACAATTTGCTATTTGACTCATGTGTAGTTTGTTGCCACCAACCAACAGATACCATAAGACATCTTCATCAGAACATCCTGGAAGATTCACAAGAATCAAGTTTGATGAGTGAATATTTTTATATAAATCCCAATATAGTAGCATATGAGGCAAAGATTCAATGGCCCTATTATAACATGGATAAACCCATGCTTCATACGGTACAGATTTATACCTCCCAACTAAAACATTAGACGGGAGCACATATCTGAGCAACTAGCCACTGAGAGTGCAATCCTAACCTGGAGAGAGGCTAGCACAGTTAGGCCAGAAAAGTTTGGCTGGCACAAGGGCCACCATAAAGCACGTTTGGACCACTCTCTGAGTCAGGGAAGATGGTGCACATCTGTGTACTGGCTTCTCTGACTCCAAGAATGGTCTACACATACTTTACGGTGTCCCTTGTGCCGGCCAAACTTTGCTGGCCTAACTCCAGGTTAGGATTGCACCCTGATAGTGGTCACTGACTTCTTATATCTCACCTTCCCCTGCCCCACACCTTGTTTGTCTCACCTGAACTCGACTATTGGCCTCACTTTGCCCACATCACCTGCTTTCGGTGCTATGAACCCTGGTATGTACATTAACCAAAACCAAACACCCAGCCAAGACTTGAGGCCATGACTTGCCTTGGTTAAGGCCTGACAGCCCTGAATTCTGAATCAGCATCTTATGTGCACAAGGCAGCTACTGGGAATGCATGCACATACAAATGAATTCACCGAAATGTGGTTATCCATGCAATGTGTACAAAATGTTTTACAGTATAGACCTACCCTTGGACTTTTCACTGTTTCCCCCTTTGACAGAACTGCACAATAAGCCACAGTGTAATTATATATTTGTATAGGAATATGACCTTTGTAGAGAAGGTCCTGCCCCTTCATAGTTTGGAAAAGTTAATTTAGTGATTGATGTCGTATTATATAATCATTTAAATGGTGTTATTTGTATGAAAGCTGGTAAGTAATTATCCTCACTCCAGCTATGTGCCAAATAATTTGGTTAAAACTTGATCACATAATGACCCACTTTTGCTCCTGCAATGGTGGGCCCCCACCTTTCCTGCCATTCTGTGTATTAAATTTGCTGTTGATCCTGGATGAATTAATTAAAACACGTCAGAAATGTTAATAATAAAATTGACTTAAAATCTCAAGGCAAGGAGATTTAAACACCATTTATAATCAAAGGCCAACTATTCTAAATCAACTTAGCAGATGGGGATTTTGTAACAACTCCAATTTCATTACAGCAGGGGTAATTCATGGTATTAAAATGCCTGTGTTTTTCCCCCCCAAATGAATGGGTCACAGGGGGAGAAAGGAATGGTATGTTATGAATGCCACATAGGAAGAAACAGAATAGTCCATGGGACTGGGAGCTTTGGCACATTTATGAGTAAGATAGTGGATTGGACACGGATTGAGAGACATAAATCCTGGTGCAGAAATGGTGTGTGTGTGTGTGCGTGTATGTGTGTGTGTGTGTGTGTGTGTTAAAAGGGAGTACCAGCCAGCAGCCCCGAGGAGCCAGCTTCCCCCCATCCAGCAGCCCCAAAACACTGGCTTACAACTGTTGCATGGGGCTATTATGTCACCATGGGGGACACAGATGCTAGAGTGATGTGCTTGCCATGTGGCACCAATGTAACCCAAACACCACCCAGTTGGTGTGAGGGATCAGGCCGTCCTGTGATGCAGCTGGACATGGCTCAGACATAGGCCAGTTGCAAGGGGAGGAGGCGAGCCCCTGGTGCCCAAGGTATGTGCGAGGCACATATGATCTGCGTCTGAGAGCACAATCCTAACCTGGAGTTAGGCCAGCACAGTGAGGCCGACACAAGGGACACCATAAAGTATGTTTGGACCACTCTTTGAATCAGCGAGGCCAGCACACAGATGTGTGCCATCCCCCTGGACTCTGAGAATGGTCCAAACGTGCTTTACGGTGGCCCTTGTGCCGGACAAACGTTGCTGGCTTAACTCCAGGTTAGGATTGTGCTCTGAATGTGCAATGAAGTCACCATCGCGCAAGACAAGCTTTAAGCCCCACACAAAAATGCACTGACCAGCAGAAGCTGCTGGGGTCCTGATCTTCTCTATAATAATGCATTTCAATTTATCTTGTAGCCTTGTTTTATGAGAGGCTGCTTAGATTGCTTGGTTGCATCTAAAACAAAACACAGAACATTGACTCAAACCAATGAACTGCTATGTCTCTGACTGTGAGCAAGTTCTTCCCAATGGTTTGTGTTTATTTAGGAATTTTGAAATTCCACATAAATCTCTGATGGCGGGAGCAACTGTTGAAAAGTAGTTCTAATGGCCCAATCCCAGAGGCGGATCTACAGGGAGGGCAAAGCTCTAAGTGTTGCAAGAAGCCTTACCCTGTCATGTAAATCCCTCCTCTCCCTTGCTGCTGTAGCCAGGAAGCAACGCCAAGATGTTGCTGTTCCCTGTGAGGATTGGCTAAAACGGTGCAGGAGAGGAGTGATTTCCACTGCAAGGTAAGGCTTCTTGCAAAACTTAGAGCTTTGCCCTCCCTTAGATCTGCCTCTGCCCAATCCTAAAGTGGCTAGTGCCACTGGAACAAGCATTCTGGGTGCTTTAGGTGCTTTCCGGAACATGCAAAATGCAACACCCCAGAGTGTGTGAGCCGAAGGAGAAGGAGGCAGAAGGAGGCCAAATCACACCTGTGGGGTGCAGAAGGGGCCCTGTCGCTGCCACTGCATCACACCATGGGGAGTAATGTTGGCTTGAGCTGCCCATCATCGCATAGGTTTATAGGCTGGTAATTTTAAACTCTCAGGCAAATGCACGTGGGAACTGAAAGGTATCCAAAAGCAGAGAACAGCCATTATATGCAGACATGGTCTGCGGATGTGTTTGCAGGAATGAAATTTGCCCTCCTTGCAGTCTTAGAGAAGTTGGAAATATAGCCATGTAAACCTATAGAATACATAAACATCAGTTGCAGACCTCACTTGGGACCAAGGACCTCAGGGACGTAGCTAATGAAAATAGAGCCCAGTGCAGATGGCAAACTGTTGCTCAGGAAGTGACATCACAACTGGACGTGACATCACAGTTGTATTTTTGTTTTCTCTGATTATTTGGCCATAATATTTACAGCATAAAGATATTACACTCTGGTTTGTTTCATTCAATTCTGCATTAAATTACCTTTCCAATGATATATCACATGATGGTATTATTCATACATACCAAGGTGCTCACAATTTTGGCCACTAATGTCAAGCTCAGCTTGTTCTCTCCCTAAAGCTTGTGGCCTGGTACAATTGCACCCAGCGTCGTCATCCGCAAATGAACTCCCGGAACGCTGGGAGGGATGTGGGCGGGACTTTAGTGTGATTGGCAGCCCGCCCGTTTTGTTCCACGGCTGCCCTGGTCTCGGGGGGGGGTGCCCCTGGTTGGGGCAGCCCCCCGCTGCTTGCCCAGGCACCCGGCGCACCCCCACCTGTCTCCCCCGGCGAGCAGGCACCCCTCGAGGCCAGGGCAGCCGCAGAACGAAACGGGCGGGCAGCCAATCACGGCGAAGCCCCGCGTAAGTCCCTCCCAGCGTTCCGGGAGTTCATTTGCGGATGACGATGCTGATTGCACCCCCTTGCACTTCTTTAGCTATGCCCCTGAAGGATCTATCTTTTCTTGCTTATGAAACTATATGTCTATTATGTTCGTTCTCTGTACAATAATGTCCAAGGACTGCCTTCCCCCCAAGAAACGTGTTTGAGTAAAGCTCTTTCTTGGGGCTCTTTCCCAGGTGCTCCACATTTGGAGGTAAAGCAGGTAATGAGTGGGGGGAGGCATTTTTGCTGACTCTGAAGTGCTATTTTCCATCAAGGCACACCTGGTACAGAGTTTTCAGTGACAGCTGATGGCCTTTTGATTTGCCCGGGCTTTTAAGATCTGTGATCAGTCATCTTTCAGTGCTGTTGTTCAGCCATTAATTCCTGTTTATTGTTTTACTGTTTCTTTTAGTTTTATACTTTTCAGTAATAAATAATGGTAGTATTAGTAGTAGCATTATAGGGCTTATAGCTGCTCTAGGAGTTTTAATGGGGCATTGTAAATATTGTACAAATGTGTACAATATATGTACAAACTTCATTTGTGGAGAGCCTATAGGGCTTTTCAACACAGCATAATGGTTGTATGGTAGAGAGAGGCAGAATGTAGTTGGGTGGTTTTATGCACAAAAAGACCATTTAAGGCCCAGTTCTGTAATGGGCCTATGGCAGCGGCTTAGGAGATTCACTGCCATCAATCCTCTTATGGCATTGTAAATGTTATGCTGCCATCAGGTTGTAAATGCCGTGCCACTTTCAGCTTCTGGAAGGGCAGGGTATAAACATTTTAAATAAAGCCAGAAGATAAAAAAAGCATTGGACCTGCCAGCATAAATGGCTGGGGGCTATGTGCGCGTGCCATAGATGGACCCAGCCTGCATCGGAGGTGGTAAGGGGCCAGTGGGGCAGGGGGTAGGGGCTGTTCAGGGCAGGATGGGGAGGGGGTGATTCAGGGGTAGAGCTTGGCATCTGCAGGGCACACAGAATCCAATTCCTATTTTCCTGGCCCAGCATGTCCCTGCCTCTCCTCTCCTCCAAACTCTGGCCCGTGGGCTGGATCTGGTGCCTCCCTTTTCCTTCCCTGGCATGAGCTTGCATTTTGCTGAGGAAGGGGCGAAAGACCCCTACTACAGCACCCAGGGGTCTTTGCAGGCAGGCGCTTCCAGGTATGTGCTGTGCGCCTGGCGTTCTGGGTATGTGCGGCTGGCTGCAAAGATCCTGGGAGCTGTAGTAGGGGTCGGTTCGCACTGGGGACGATTTTCCCTGTTGCAGTGGTCTCCAGTTTGAAGACTGCTGCCTTAGGCTGACGCCAGCAAAATAGCTGGTGTAGGTTCAAGGAGACCCATTGACGGGCTGGTGGCCCATGGAGAGGTAATCAAAGGCATATTTTTACTTTCCTCTTCCAGGCCTTCTGGTCACAGCCTCCTGCTCCCACCCCTAAGCATGGAGTGCCCTTTCCGTCAGCATGGCTGCGTAACGTAAAATGATGAAGGAAAAGCCTGGGCGGTTAGTGCCCAGAGTCTTGTTTACTGTGAACCCTGCAAGGAAAATCCCTTCTCCGTTCTGGTTTTTGAGCTTCTGAGCTCTTGTTACAAGCTATTGATTTTCTTTGGAAGATTCCCTTTGTAAGATTAATTTGCCACAGAACAACTGAGCCTTCTTTGTTTTCCTGGAGGAATAAAAGCTTTGGGTTTTTTTTCAGGGGGAGAGATAGAATTAAGATTAATTACTCCTAGTTTAGCTGACAAAAAAAATTCTAGAATGCATCCTTGAGCCATCTCCCAAGACTGTAATGTTTCAGACACAGCACTTCTAAGGAATCTAAAGATAGAAGCGGACTCGCTAGGAGGAAACTGTATTAGGGATTTTCTTACAATTGAACCAAGAACGCAGCAGATTCTGAAAGGACCATTTTGTGGCACAGAAGTGTAGGATCAGCTGATGTGGTAGACCACATTTTGGAAAATGCTTCAAAAACCTGCCAAACCTGTTTGACCTCAGGCTTCCTTAGACATTTAAACAAGTCTGAGGGACAATCATTTTGGAGGAGGATGAAGATGGCCTGATGAAGATTCTGACTTTTGGCCTCTCTAGTCAAACAGGTTTGGCAGTTTTTTGAAGCACTACAAGAACTTGCAGCAGAGTGTGTTGAGCAGAGAGGATAGTGGGATGAGTGTAAGTACAAAGGCCAGAATCTCTCACCCCATCTCCAACTCTTTTGCAAGAGCTACTGTCTGATTCTACCAAGTTCACTGGGCAAATTCCACAGCTCGGTGTATCTCCTGTCCTAAACAGGAAGTCAAAGCAAACATTCAACAAGCCCAGTGAAATTGTGTGCTTCCCAAACTGAAACAGAGCTTTCCTCCAATTATATGAAGCCTCAGCTCATTGGTCCATGCATTATTGTAAACTTTAAAAACATTTTCACTTTCACTTTTGAACAGTGTTCTTTGGAAAGATACGCCACAGGGCAAACCCTTTAACAAAAAATAAAAAGTGGGGGGAAAAACAACCCTCCACCTTTTCTGGCTATAGCACCACCCTGCCATTTTGAGGACCTTTTGCCTGACAGAAAAATATTCAGTTTATTCAGCTTCCCCACTGCTTAGGAGTGCTGGAGCACACATGAAGCATGCTGTGTTTTATAGCAGCTGTCTCCAAACTGGAAACCGCTGCAACTGCCAAAAGTCTCCCCGGCGCGACCTGTGCTTGCTGTTCAGCTGGGGAGTGAAGTTACAGCCGGGACTATGGTCCCCAAGCGTCACCGTGGCCATCTGCACCTGCACAGAACGCCGGGCGCTTAGCTTGCTGGGCCGACAGAACGCAGAGGCAGCTGGCTGCAGCAACACCTGAGGACTGCAGTCGTGGCTGTAACTCCACTTCCTGGTGGAACACTAAGTGCGGGACACCTGGTGGAGGAAGGCAGTGGACACCAGATCTGACCCAGGGGACTGCTGTTTTAAAGCAATCACAGCAGAAGGAGCTGTCTTACTTTGCTCAGTTGTTCACGACTGGCAATTGCACTCTGGGGTTTGGGGGAGGGAACTTTATCTGCCCTACCTAAAAGACTCAAGCGGAACCCTTCTGCAGACACAGCAGGTTCTCTGTTATTGAGCCGCAACCCCTCCCTCCCGCAGCACATTTCAGGACTTCTTCCAAAGCCCAGGAGATTTAAGCAAACGAGGCAAGTGAGAGAAAAATCCTTCCATCCCACTTAGGTGGAAAATCCCTGCCTGTTTCCAAACACCGTCATTGCTTAGAGCTAGTTCTTCAGACGTTTAAACATGTCCACCCAATGCACCCCGGCAATCTCTTAGGATAGATTCGTTCCATAGAGAATGTTCACATGGAAGCCAGGCCAGCCTTCAGAAATTTATTTATTTTATTATTTTATTTAAAAAGATTTTTACCCCGCCTTTATGCCCGAAGGCACTCAAGGCGGCATTACATAAAACTATAAAATTTAACATTAAGAAACACTATAAAAGAACATTAAAACAACATATTCAAGCAAAATTAAAAACACAACAATAAAATTTTTGGCTGGGAAATGCAGCCCCAGGAGCAGCATCCAGAACGGGGACAGACTCCTTACAGTTTTGATCTGGCATTTGCGTGATGCAGAAAGGGACGCTTATGCAGGGGTTAATGTAGGACTGGATACTAAAAATACTAATAGAGATTAATAATATTAATGCTAATACACATGGTGTGTGTGTGTGTGTGTGCATGCACATGTGTGTGTGTGTGTGTGTGTGTGTGTGTGTGTGTGTGTGTGTGTG
>JAJKFI010000076.1:3717055-3729013 GCA_029204185.1 Lerista edwardsae
ACACACACACACACACACACACACACACACACACACACACACACACAGTCTTAGGCTGGATTGACCTTCCCTGTAGCAGATGTTTTGATCTGCTGTTCTGTCCTCATCCTTCTTAAACCTGTCAATCAATGAGGGGTTTAATATCATGTGAGGTCTGGCCTTAAGTCCCACTGAGCCTCTGAGTAAATATACAAAGGACTGAGCCAAGCACGCTTGAAGACATAGGTCAGGATTCAAAGAGCCAATTTCAGCATGCTCAATGGCTTATGTGCACCTAGTAGGATCATTCCTTACATTTTCCTTTGAGAACAGCCCCTTCGCCATTGGGGGAAAAGCACAGAATGTAAGGGGATTTAAATTAATTCCCTAGTTAGTTAATAATGAACTCCAAACTACTAGGAAAGAAATTAGCTGCTCAATACTCTTATATTTCTCCTGTGTAACTCAGAGCCTGCTCCTGGGCTCCTGTGGGAGCAGCAGTGCCAGAATGGCTACCACTGCATCTTGCAGGAGCCGTGGCAGCTGCCAGGGTCTCCTCAGGGGAAGGGGATGACTGTAGGGCAAACGTTTTGCTGGTGGAGACTGGAGTAGCCCTGTGTTGGGCGTCAGAGCTCAACACAGGGTTCAGGATGCAGTACAGTGATGTCATGCACCCACTACGCACCACTCCACAAGTACCGGTTCCTAGAAGTTGAGCTGGCCCCGCCCACTCGAAGCTGGCCCCTGCTATTTAACCAGGGAACAGTTGAAGCAAACTATGTATATACACATCTCTAGAAAGCAAAGCAATAGAAGTTAAATCAACACTAACCACAAGCTGAAGTTATTACAAACATGATCACATCCATGGCAACAATCATGACATCACTTCTGGCTTATGACATCACTTCCGGTGGGTGGACCCCGACAAGTGCCAATCAAAAGTGAGTACCTGTTCCTAAATCATTTGGATGACACCACTGATGCAGTAGTGAGTGCTGCTGGAAGTCCAACCCCCCTCCTGGGGCTACTCTTCCCCCCTGCTCAGTTCTGCCCCCTCTCCCACCCCGAAGTGGGTCAATGGAGGCCCGTGCTGCTGGAGTGCCGGCCATTCACACCGCCCATGCTGAGGCCAGGCACTAACTAGCTCCAGCCCGGTACAAGTGGTACTTGCTTGCACAGCATTGCAAACATGCTTTACGGCATGTTCGTGACACTTTTAGCCAGTGGTACGCATGTACAGCTGGCGATATGGTCCTTAGGATTGGACCATTAACATCTTACATGCTCCTATCACTACCGTCAAATGCTTCCAAACACCACTACATGGCAAGAAATGACATTCCCCTAAATAATGTTTCATATTTACACTGTACTTCTCTCCCTTCCCTCAAAAAAATTCAACAGAGTATTTCAGAGTATTTTGTGGCTATTTTACATATGGTTTGGACTTTTTTTTTTAGTAGGGGGGGATAAAACGTCCTCCTGAAATCTGCCCATCCAAAAGCCAGTTCCCAACATTCTGACACACTCTAGTGGGACAAAGAAATGAACCCCTTGATTATGAATGAATGGCATCTCCGGGGCAGAGGTTGAATTTAGCCCCCCTTCTTAAGTTGTTCATAGTTGACGCTCATGCTTAGGGCACTGGGACCAGGGCATGGAGGACAAAAATCCTGTCTTCTATTGTTCAGCCCTCTGAACCGGCATCCCAAATGTGACACAGGCACACTCTGCTCCCCTAGAACAGCTGTCATAATGAATGACAGGTTGCGAGGACATTGAGTTAATGTAATTGCTCACGTCATTTAACCTTGCCTCTGTACCGTGGCGTCGAAGCGATTCAACTTCTAAAGGCCAGGTGCGTGCATTCTTGAGTAGCAATCGTGTGCTGCCAGAACTCGGTCTCAGCTTGCACACCAAGGTAGGGAGTATTTAAATCTTGACTTTGGAACCATATTCTTGCCAAAAATCCACTCCCCAGCAGCAATGTAACCCTCAACATGCCATTTTTACAACAATATTTTTAAAAGCCTTAGGGGAGAGGGAGTGTTGATTTTTCAGGGGGAAAGCAAGCCTGATGTGAAATGTTTCCCCCTATGCTGTAGTCTGCATGCTACTCATGAGTTAACTCAGGCCACTAACAATGCAATGCTATATGTAAGGTCAGGGGCAGGGCTAGGACATGCATCGGACATGAGGCTGCCTGGAACGGTGACTCCAAGCAATGAATTGGGGTAGTGGCGGCAAACGGTGCTATGCTCCCCAGCCTGTGCCTGTGTGCTGCCCTCCTCTAGCCCTGCACCCAGCCCAGCTGTTCCTATCAGACCTATGTTCAGCAAAAGACCAGGAGGTGAGAAGGAGATAGACCTCCTCCCCCGCTGCTCATGCTTCTCCTCACCTCCACTACTTCCTCCTGTTGGCTCCAGCTGAGCAGAGCACACGAGAGCAGCAGAGCCAGAGCAGGCTCCGATTGCGCCTGGGGTGGGGCAGTGATGAAAGACATCACCGCGCCCTCCGTGCAGCTGCGCCACTCCCCCTGCTTCTGGAATCGCTCCACTTTGGAGCGTAAGGGAGGCAAGGGCAGACGGAAGGGTCCAGCTCTGCACCACATTTTTCCACGGTGCGCCGAGCTCTCTCACCAGTGCCCATGGCAGGTGCTACACCGCGCCCTATGGGCGCAACACCTCTGAAGAGCAGTTCCACCACTTCCACTCCCAACACGTTCCATTCAGCCTGCTTTTTGAACATGGCAGGACAGGGGCGTGTAGCAGGAGGAAGCAGAGGCCAGGTGGACAGGTGAATCTGAAAGTATGAAGGAGGACCCATTTGGGGTTCTCTGGGTCTCTGCACTGCACTGCTCTTTCCTGGCCCATCCAGATGCTTACTTAGGCAGCAGATCCGTGGGGATTGTTCCTGGTCACCTGTAATTAGACCCTCAAACTCTGGCCTCATTTTCTGTCCTCGTGTGAACATGGCAACATCCCAGGGTGGCTACCACTGGGAGGATTTCTCCCTGCCGCCTGTGTTTGTCGCTGCACATAAATGCTGCTCACAGGGAGGGCAAGAAGCTTCAGGAGAACACTGGCTTGGGGAGGAGTCTAAGCAGTAAATTCTGGTGCCCCCTTCACCTGGACAGTGTCCACATGAGGAAGAGCGCATACATGTGGCTTGTCGTTGGATCTTAAGGCTAGAGCTGTTGGTTTCCACTGAATAAGAGATTACATCTTAAATCTTGCTGAACACAATGGGCTTACTTCTGAGTAAATAACACTGTTTTCAAACACTTCATCCTATGGTTCCTTTCTCTCTAGAGCAGTTGCCAAATGCCTTAGGAAATATGTATTCCTCCCTTTCCACTGTATTGCCTTGAACTGATCAACCAAACACGACAAACTGGTCCTTATTTAACAGATGACGAACTGATTCAATCCTAAGCCGCTCTTACTATTTTGGAAGTGCAGCTAACGTGCCGTTCAATGCAGCTTGCAAAACTGGGGATTGAGAGTACATTTTGTCCATGAGTTGGTTGGCTTGCAAACAGAAAGTTTAATGGCACACACAAAATATTCAAGCTGGCTATAATCGGTCATTCTCTCACCAGCCAATGGTTTGGGACCACTACAGGAAAGTGTTTAGAATTAATAATTAATTCTGCCCCCATGTGACATTGATACGGAAGGAACTGGGGTTGGCTGGGGATAGGCTAACTGGAAAGCCTTGGCTGAACAAAATGGTCACTGCAATGCTTGGCTATGAAATTGCTTGGCTTAGATAAAACTGGAATAGTAAGGTTCACAGATATGTCAAGAGCAAGCAAGATCTTAAAGGTCAAGGAGAATTAATCAGACAGCACTTTGCGTGTCTACAGTGCCTGAAAGGAAGTGAGATCTTGCTCAGGTTTTCCCTGTATGCCATCTGTGTACCTAAAAGGTATATGCAGTAATGAATTTCAGGAGGATCACCCAGGTTCTATAGAACCGGTTGTTAAATGGCCGGGCCCCGCCCACTCGCTTACTTCAGCTGGCTTCAGGGTTTTTTTTGGCTCCGGCTATGGCATCATAGAACCGGTTGTTAATTCATTTGAATTGCACCACTGGGTATATGTGTAACAGTTGGATCTATTTTAGTGGTTGCTGTCTGGGATGAGCAGATCCAGCCTTTTGCTAGCAAAATAAAACTGCAGTTTGCTTCCCTCTCTGTGTCTGTGTTGTTGCTTGTGGCCGGACAACAAACAGGTCTTCATGGGGGTTTCATGGCAACCCTGTGCAGAAGCCTGGAACAACATTTGTGACAATGGTTTTGTTGAGGTGTTGAACGGAAGAAATATTCGCTTTTCAAAGTGACTTTGGTCCAAATGATTCTGGAGCAAGAGGGGTCAAGGGACTCTAGCAATAATGCGAGAGAATGAGTGGGAAATGGAGCAGGTCTGCAGTGAGTTTTCCAGAGCATCCAAATCTAGTAGCCAGAGGTTGTCAAGAAATGTGGAGAGGAAGGGATAAGCCAGATATCCCAATAGGGTACCCCCTATTGGGATCAGTGGTTCCCAAACTGTGGGAACCACTGGGTCACGAGCCAAATTCAGGTGGGTTGCAAAGCACCTCAAGCAGCCATATTGACTAATACGGGGAAATGGGACACTGGAAAAGGGGAGGCCTGTGCGGTTATTTTGCTTGTGTCAAGGTTGTAAATAGTATAGGCTTTTTCCCCCTTTCTGATTCACTCTGATGTTGGAAAACAACTGAGAAATAACCCAACTGACTGCTGCATTCTCAGGAAAGCAGCAGGCTCTGGTATCACAATGACGGCACTACCAGCCGTGATGTCACTTCTGGTGGGTCCCGGACAGATTGTCATTCTAAAAAGTGGATCCTGGTGCTAAAAGGTTTGAGAACCGCTGGTGTCGATGTTTGTTATGGCTGTGAGAATAGAGAGAGGAAGTTTGTAGAAATGTCTCTTTGGAACAAGCTGAGTGGGCAGTCCAGTGACAGAGTAAGTGACAGAGTCCCAGTCCTATGCCCCATCACCAGAGCTGACGCAGCCATGCCAAAAAGGTGCATACTACACCCAATGGTGAGGGGACTGGACAGACTGCAGGAGGTAATTAAAAACACTTTGTACTGACCCCCTTGTAGGCTGCCCAATTGATTGAGCAGTTGCCACTGGATTCATCTGTCTCTATCCCAGCCCTGGTTCTTCTCCTTTTCTTGCCCAGAACAGCCCTAGTCCTCCCACTCCACCCTCATTCCTCCAACTGCCCACCTCATTGGCAACTCACCTACCCTGCCAGACTTTGGCCTCGCCACTGTGCTGGTGGCCTTGTTATGCACACCAGCAATATCAGTGAATGTGATGATGTTGTGCAACATGTGCCAAGATGCAGGCATTTCTGCCTGGATCCTGGTGGATCAACTGGCAGAAAACACTTTCCGCTGGCAGAGACCTGTAGATAGGATCTCTCTCTCTCTCTCTCTCTCTCTCTCTCTCTCTCTCTCTCACACACACACACACACACACACACACACACACACAGAGAGAGAGAGAGAGAGAGAGAGAGAGAGAGAGAGAGAGAGAGCATTTTAATTGTTTGGTAGGGCTTTAAAATATCTTCAGTCATCCCTGTGTAATTAAGGATGATTCTTATCAATTAAGAAATGACAAGGATCATTTCTATTGCATTCCCTTAAAATCTCAGTCCTGTACATTTTCACACTCCCCAAAACACTCATGCCAAATTTTAAAAGGATTTTTGACATGGTACATGTAGGCAGAGGCGGATCTACAGGGAGGGCAAAGCTCTAAGTGTTGCAAGAAGCCTTACCCTGTCATGTAAATCCCTCCTCTCCCTTGCTGCTGTAGCCAGTAAGCAACGCCAAGATGTTGCTGTTCCCTGTGAGGATTGGCTAAAACGGTGCACGAGAGGAGTAATTTCCACTGCAAGGAGAGGCTTCTTGCAAGACTTAGAGCTTTGCCCTCCCTTAGATCTGCCTCTGCATGTAGGCCACAATCCAATGCAGAGATAAGTGCAAAAAGAGTGTGTCTAAGCGCACAATTCTAATCTGGAGTTAGGCCAGCACAATTAGGCCAGCAAAGCTTGGCCAGCACAAGGGACACCATAAAGTATGTTTGGATGACTCTCGGAGTCAGAGAGCCCAGCACAGACATGCACCATCCTCCCTCACTCCGAAAGTGGTCCAAACATACTTTACGGTGTCTCTTGTGCCTGCCTAACTTCAGGTTAGAATTGCACCCTGAGTCTGCCTTGGATTCTGACATAAGGCCATTTTCTTTAGCAATGGAGCCTCATAAAGCTAAAAAGCAAAAGCTGTAAGGTCTAGAAGTTGAGTGATTTTTCAGTTGGAAGTGTTTTCTTCTGAAATTTATATGACTTCTGTCATTTAATTTTGACAGCGCTTATAACATGTAGCTGCAAGACTGAGATCGTACCAAAAGGATGAAAGTGAGGACACCAAGACTGTGAGGCATCTGACTTTCACCAAGATGAATAGCAATAATGAGGCCCTGGAAACGAAAAGCATGGGGTGCCATTAGCATAGAGTCTAAGCTGTGGGCTCCAACCAAGGTGCGTTTGAAGAAACACAGCATGATTAAAAATAGCCAAAAGCATTCTGGACTGAATGTTTTATTAACATGTTGAAACTCCTTGAGGATATTATTATTTCATTTCTGACACAATGGAGAAAAATTTCACCCCATAATTCACCCACTCTCTTAAACGGAAGATCTAAAGGTTAAGGTGACCAACTCATTTAGGGCCCAATCCTGCCCAATGCAATGCAGAACCGAGATAGGTGAACAGGTATGACCTTGAAGAGGCCTCCATGACTGTCCCCCCACCACAGAATTCAGCAAATCCCCCATTGCTACAGCTATACCAGGGCTAGAAAATTGGCTAGGACTTGGCCCATAGTAAGCTGTGCCTATAGGGCAGAAAACAACAGGGATATCCCTATATGAGAGCTTGGGAAGAGCTTTTATAATACCCAAAAATACCTCCAGAGCACCAGCTCCTTGTTCTTTTATGCACATGACCCAAATATAGAGTGATTTCCAGACTAGCAAAATGCAATTATGTTTTGCAAGTTCAATAAAAAAATAAGCATTCAGGTTTATCCCCAACCCAATGACTTGAATTGCTTATAACATAGGGAAATTAAGGAATGTATTATACATGTATTGATAAAAGCTAGAATGGATCTGAGTACACAAAGCAGAATCGCATCGAGTTATGATTTGGCTCCATTAGATTGGATGAGGAAGACGCCCAGTATCTTAGCTGTATAAAAGCACAGGGTGCAATCCTAACCTGCGCAGGAACAGGCAGGCTGGCCGGCTTGTGCTGTATCCAGCACAGGTTAGGAGGCCACTGGTGCCTCCACAAGGCAAGGGAATGCACCCCAGCACAGTGTCTTTCTCGTGGCTGTTGCTGGTGGTGTTCTCCATCCTTTTAGATTGTGAGCCCTTTTGGGACAGGGAGCCATTTAACTTTAATGTTGTTATTTGTCTGTAAACCGCTTTGTGAACTTTGTGTTGAAAAGCGGTATATAAATACTAGTGATTGATTGATTGATTGATTGTCCCCTTCAGGGCCGGCTTTAAGCCAATGTGACCAATGTCGTCACATCAGGCCCCGTGTTTCAGGGGCCCCCCCACTAGCAGGGTGAGCATATTGCCTATGGCTGCAGCTGGGGTCTCTATGGGCTGTGAGTCAGTGGGGCGAGCAGAGCAGCTTTACCTTGGTCTCTCCCACCTGCCTCTGCCTCTGAACAGCCCAAAATGGGCCACCTGGAAGCAGTCGGCAGTGACGTTATGATATCTCCACCAACTACTTCCACATGCCGTGCTTTGCACGTGGCACGAACAGAGCACTTCTTGGTGAGTGGGGGCCCACGCAGGGAGGGTTGGGGGCCTCACAGGAATGCCCCACATTGGGCCCCGCCGCTGCTAGAGCTGGCCCTGGTCCTCTTACCCCAGCGTATGTGCCAACCACCCCTATGGAACTGCTCAGATCTGAGCCTGCGGTTTAGCAGGCACAAGTCTGAGCAAGCTGCAGCGGCCTGAATTGGGACCACGTTGACAGGGGACGGGATGTGCGTGGATCTGGCCTAACCGCCGTATCTAGACTCCTTCCCCTCCCTGTTCCCCCCTGCCCATGAAACCGCCCTCCCTCTGCTCTCCTGTTCCTCCCCACCCACCCAGCCTTCCCTCTGCTCAGAAAAGCCCGTGCTTGGCCAGGCCAGGAGTGACGTACCCCGGCAGCACAGAGAGGCCTATGCAGCTGTCTGTGTCAGCCCTGTGCCAGTAGCCCTGGAGTGCATGCAATTACAACACATGCATGGCAATGCAGGGCTGATGCAAGTGGCCACACAAGTAAGTCATGAGATTAGGGCTATTCAATCTTCGTGTGGGAAGTGTTGGTGGGTACGACTTCCATTAGTACTGGCCTGGTCCGAGGGTAGCATCAGGAAATTAGGAGCTGATGTAGGAAGAACTCAGAGACTTCATCACTAATTAGCACGGTGAGAAAGGAATGGGAATAAAATAACAATAAACCGCTTTTCAACCAAAGTTGTTCACGAAGCTGTTCACATAGCAAAACACATCAATCCATAGCTCCCTGTTCCCAAAGGGCTCACATGGGAACAATCCATTATGGAATCAAAGCCCCTGGCTCCTCAACCCTTGCTCTGTGGAAAATAGAAAGTAGTTGCTCACCATGGTTGGTGGGGCACGATAAGGGATGCCTTGATGTGTTTCTTATCTGCCCACATGGCTATAATCATGCATCCAAGTAAGGGGATCTTGCATAAGAACGTAAGAAGAGCCCCACTGGATCAGGCCAAGGGCCCATCTAGTGCAGCTTCCTGTATCTCACAGTGGCCCATCAGACGCCTGAGGGAGCATGTGCTTTCACAGCAGGAATATACCTGACAATTGCACATCAGGAGAGGCAGCGCTTCAAAGTGCTTTTCCATATGCTGTGAAACTGAGATGTGAGTACTTTCTACTGCCATCCACTCAAGGACAATGGGTGATGGGGAGACCATAAGAGAGTTACAGTGGCCCAGGACCAAGCCATAGGCCTGGACGTTAGGGATGATAAAAGCCTTAGCAATCCAATTAAAGAAGCATTAGGGACAGCAGGAAAAAAAATGGCTTGCTATTGGAAAACACCGTCTCAGATTGATTTGGAAGCCATTCACTCAGAGGCAATGTTGCATCTCTCAGAATAGCAGCTATTGCAAGCCTGGGGAGTTCTGTTTTCTCTTAATGGGGTTCAAAGCAGGATGCACCAGGCAAGCTGAACTCCCAGAGAGTTCACTTAGCAAGCTGGCCACTTGGCCAATAAGCGATGCACATGTTAATAGTGACCCAATTTTAAGATCTCCCCCCCTCTCCTGGTGGCAGAAAGCCCAGCATCCACTAAGCTGTCAAGACCGATCCTTATTCCTGCTGGCAAAGAGCCTGGCTTTCAACCCGCATCTCTCTTCAAACTTTTGCCAGCACAAGTCCTTGCTTTGGTTTCAAAGCTATTCTTCACAGCACCCAAAACTTTTAATAGCACGAGTGGTGACATTTGACAACAAAAGGGGCAGTGTCAGGTGGAAAGAATAGATCCAAAATACACATTGTGATATCGATTCTGCGGCTCATTACAAATAGTGAAGCAAAGTGAATGCTTGTAGACAAGAAACTGTCAACTCCCCAATCTCCTCCAGTTTCCCCAAGCCCTTTGCAAGAACACTGAAACCTTGGCTGGATCCGTTTTATTTACAGCCCAAGCCTAATGCACACCTCTTTGGCACTAAGTACCGAGTTCGGTAAGATTCACTCTCAAGTGAAATGTGCATAGGACGTCGGGCTTAATGACAGCAGGCATTGCAAGTGGCAAGCGACTTCTGAAACTGAGGTGAGTTTCGAAAGCAATGTTAGATGAGCCTCAAAAATCTCAGTAAGTGTGGGAAAGTGCTTGTTCGAGCTTAAAAAGCACACTGGCTTTGGGCTGTGTTGTACTAGATAAGCTATATATCCCAAGGAAACTCAGGGCACAATCCTAACCTGGAGTTAGGCCAGCACAGTTAGGCCTACAAAGTTTGACTGGCACCAGGGCCAACATAAAGGTCATTTGGACCACACTTGGAGTCAGGGAGGATGGTGCACGTCTGTCAATCAATCAATCAACAGGTACTTATATACCGCTTTTCAACACGAAGTTCACAAAGCGGTTTACAGGCAAATAGTAATAATAAAGTTAAATGGCTCCCTGTCCCAAAAGGGCTCACAATCTAAAAAAAAAAGGCAGACCACCAGCAACAGCCACCAGAAAGACTGCGCAGGGGTGAAGAGCGACAGTTACTCTCCCCCTGTTAAATATAAGAGGAACACCACTGGAAAAAGTGCCTCTTGTCCAGTTAGCAGGGGTTAACTGGAGTTAGCAGGGTCTGTGTGGTGGCCTTTCTGACTCCAAGAGTGGTCCCAACATACTTTACCGGCCAAACGTTGCTGGCCTAACTGTACCTGCCTAACTCCAGGCTAGGAGTGCTTCCCCAGTATCTGATGGCCTAGGGATATAAGTTTCCGGATACAACTATGCAGGACAGCACTAGGGATTAGGTCAGGTAGACACGAGCTTTCCCAGTTGGGCTGACCCCTGAACTTTCAGTACTGATGCCAGCAGTACTGAACCCAATGAACCATCCAAGAGTGGGGGGATGCTACAGGGTGGGGGGCAAGGCAGGGTTTTGCCCCCAGCAACTTGGTGTAAGCGCTGATCCAATGTTAGGTGGAGCCTAACTGGGAGTATGCTTGGAACACAGGTGTCTGAGAAAGGCCCCATTGCACCACCCTGTTTAGACAATAACCGTTGGGGTACATTTCAGTGATTTTGGGGGTGGGATGCAAACAGGGACAAAGTAGCACTAGTGGTGATGGTGTTTCTCCCCCACACCCTCCCCACAAGCACCAGTATGACGGGCAGGATGTATTTATCTCATGCTTATTGCTTCATGGTGACACTATAGTCCTGTGAAGGTGTTGCTGTTAAGAATGTCACAGGCATGCCTCAGTATCCACTGGTTCCATTCCAGACCCCACCATGGATACAGGGGGTGCCTTTTTAAAGCTAGGGGAACATCAGTGATTTTGCTGCAACAAGATTAAAAAAAGAGAGATTTGTTTCATGTTCCCCTATCTTTTTAACATGCTTCCCACTATCCATGGTTTCTGTGGATGACTGAAACCGTGGATTCCGGGGCATGCCTGTTGTGTGTACTTCTTTTCAACAGGAAGAGATCACAAAGCAGTTTACATAGTAAAACAAATCAAGAAAGTTGTTAATCTCTGCATAGAAAAATCCTGTTGTGCTGGTGCAAGCTGAGAATGCCAGTAAGCCACAACCCCGCAGCGGCATGGTGTACTCATGGAACCCTGTCATCATGTGTTTTCCATTTTTCTGCAGTGACAAACACTGAGTTTTGGGCCATGAGCACCACCTTGGAATGTTCCAACATGGCGCTCATGATAAGAAACTGTTGTTGAATTCAGGGCTTGTTGCTGCAAAGGCTGAATGCATGTGGGTGTGGCTTCATAAGCGCATTGACACGAGGAGTGAGGTTTACTGAAACATGATTAGTTTTGCTAGTGGCAGTCATGCCATTAACTGGGGGGGGGATGTGCATGAGTTTTGCACATGGATTAATGTCTGGCCCGGATTGCTGTGGTGCTGTGGTGATGGCTTTGAGTGAGACTTGTGGGCAAAAGTTCTGTGACGAACGTTTGGTTCATCTGTGAACGGAGCCATAAAATGAGATCAGTGAAGCCCGATGATATTTTTAACAGGCATGAAATCAATAAAACTTGGTGAAGAGAAAAGTTGAAAAAAATAATGTGCTATATTATTTGCTTTGTTGATGAGAGAGAGAGAGAGAGAGAGAGAGAGAGAGAGAGAGAGAGAGAGAG
>JAJKFI010000076.1:3733280-3758266 GCA_029204185.1 Lerista edwardsae
CTATCTATCTATCTATCTATCTATCTATCTATCTATCTATCTATCTAAACATACATACTTTGGGAAGTGAACCAACAGGGCCGTTTTAAAAGAACACGGCCTCTCTCAGGGCGCAATCCTACCCAACGCTAGGGTAGGAGCGCCTGCCAGCCAGTGCCCTATCCAGCGCTAGGTGTGGGGAGGCTGGAGCCTCCTGTGGCAAGGGAATGCTTCCTTACTGTAGGGGAGGCTCCAGCCTCCTCTATGTGCTCCTCGAATCTTTAGCGGGTGCAGATCAGAGGAGACTGTGCGGCCCGAATTGGGGCCTCGCTGCCAGGCTTAGGATGTCATACGGCCACCCCTCAAGCCTGCCCAGGTCCGCCTCCTGCCTCCCCCCCTCCCACCAATCCCCATCCCGAGATGGGGCAGAGAATCCCTTGCACCGTGTTTGGTCGGCACAACGGAGACTCTCCGTTGGCACTATGAAGCTGATGCTACAAGCAGTATCGGCTTCAGAGTGTTAGCACCGACGCGGGGGTGCTGCTCAGCGCCACCGTGCCGGCGCTCTGCCCCTCGTGTTGACGCTATGACGTAGTGTCGGCATGACGAGCACGCTAGGATTGCGCTGCCCGTTGCCTTCGAGTGCTCCAAATGTTGTAATGCAAACAGAGGTGCAGTTAACATTTGTTTTGCTTCTTCATGGTTGACGGCACCATCCTAACCTACGCTGGAACAGGCAGGTTGGCCGGCCTGCTCTGTATCCCGGGCAGGTTGGGAGGCAGCTGTAGCCTCCATAGGTCAAGAGGGATGTCTGCCCCTTTGCTCCGGGGTAAGCCCCAGCTGGGCTGATGGGGATGTTCGGATCTGTGCTTGATGTTTAGCAGGCACAACTTTGAGCACCCTGCTGCGGCCTGGATCGCTTACTCCCCCCCCCCACCCCAGGCCATCCCACCTCTCACCCTAACAGCTGCATCCATATTCCTACCCCTCCCCAGGTCTCCCCACTCACAGGAATATCCTCCCTCCTTCCCCCCCCCCAGAAAAGCCCCTGTGCTGGCTGAACTCGGACAGCACAGGGGCGACATACCCCAGTGGCTCCTCAGCATGACTTGTCTGAAGCGGTTACCTGCTTTGGCCTAGCACGCCTTGTGCTGACGTGCATGTGCTTTATGGCACGTGCGCAAACAGAACTGGGCTGATGCAAGTGGCTTGCGTCGGCCCAAGGAGGGGTTGGGATTGCCCTGCCCATTCTGTTCATATAGTCAAATTAGGCTGAAGCAACCATGTGGCATGAAGCTTATTAGTATAATCACAGACAGTGATGGTCCGAGGCATTCCAGGGGCCCAATGCAAAATATTTTGGCAGGGGCTTCCCACCTCACTGGCCCCCGGCTCACCAGGGTGAGTGGTGACGGTGAGGCATCCAGCAGCAGTGTCACCACCAACCCCTTTGGGGAGGGGAAGGGTTCAAGCTAGTCGGACCCAGGAGCAGGCAGGAGAGCCATCCAGCAGCACTACTCCATTGGCCCTGCTCTCCTCACATTGCTTTGGCATGGAATCTTCCACGCCGGAGTACTGGCTACAGAGTGAGGTGTCAGCTGCAGCTGTGGGGTCCCTTCAGACACAGAGCCCAGTTTGGCCAAAGGTCGGTCCGGATTGCAGAATTAGTTAAGGAAGTTGTTTATGGTTAGACTGTTATTACCTTAAGCTCAACATCTAAAACTGAACTATGGGTCTTCCTTCTGTGTCTGCATTTTCTTCCTTCATCTGATCTCGCCCTGGGTAATGCTTTTGTTCTTCCTTCTTCTCAAGTGTAGAAGCTTGGAATCTTCTTTAGACTGGTTTGGATGATAGTGTCCACTGGCTGCATCCATCGAAAGGATAACCAACGTGGGCATTTGTATCAGCAATATAATTTGCGGAATTATCTGTCAGCGCAATCCGAATGCACCCGTTATGTCGACACTACATCATAGCGTTGACGCAAGGGGCGGAGCGCCAACGCAGGGGTGCCGATCTGCACCCCCGCATCGGCACTCGAGCAACAGGACCAGCACGGCAGGCAGCGCTGGTCCTGTTGCGCCTGTGCGGGCAGCACCATCCTACCCGGCGCTTAGTGCTGACGCAACGTTGCTGCATCAGCGCTAAGGCCTTAGCGCAGATGCAGGGGCGCCTAGCAGCCCCCCCCATGTTGACACTAAGGCCACAGCCTGTAGGACTCGTGCAGCACCTCCCTTGTGTTGGCCGAAGCCGGCTGGTGCAAGGGAGGTGCGCTGACAGCGTGCCCCGAGGATTGGAAGAAGGGAGGCAGGAGGCAGGACATGGGGCGGGCCTCGGATTTGGCCATAAGGCCGAATCCTAGGCTTGTTTGAGAGGCCGCACAGCCCTGATTCGGGCCACATGGTCTCCTCGGAACTGCGCCCGCTCTTTAGCAGGTGCAGATCCAAGAAGTGCATTAAGGGAGTGCATGCTCCCTTGCCGCGGGAGGCTCCAGCCTCCCCCAACCCAGCATCGGATATGGCACTGGCTGGCCAGCCTTGCCATTCTGGTGCTGGGTAGGATTGCGCTCCGAGCCTTTCTTGCATTGGTTGAAGCCAGCCAGCGCGAGGGAGGTTCCGCCTGGTGGGAGCAGCAGGATTGACGGTGGGAGATTGTGGGCAGGGAGAAGGCGGGCTTGGGAGGCGGCCATACGGCCACATCCTAAGCCCATTTGGGAGGCCGCACGGCCCTGATTTGGGCCGCAGTTTCCTTGGAACTGCGCCTGGTATTTAGCAGGTGCAGATCCGAGGGGCGCATAGGGGAGGCTGGAGCCTCCCCTAAGGTAAGGGAGCACACACATTGCCGCGGTGAGGCTCCAGCCTCTCTTAAGCAGCATCGGATATGGCGCTGGCGTGTCGGCCTTGCCAGTCCGCGCTGCTTAGGATTGTGCCCTGTATATTTACAGCCAATTACAGATTTCAAAGCACAGGACTGACTGTTTAAGTAACTGTTAGCTAGCTTCAACTGTGTTTAGATACCATGTTTTGCTTGCTCTTTGACCAACAATGCTTCAGGGCACTCTCAGAAAAATACTTTCACAGCTGATAGCTCAGTCTTCAAACGTCTGCACTCATGTTTATGTCAAAATTGCCTTCTACAGCTGATCTGTTCCCTGACAAGACAGTTTTGAATATTTCGGAGAACCACTATTTTTCTTACATGAGAGAACATCCAAACTTTTTTTTGTTTGCCACCTGCAGTCTGAAATGGTACAATCCAGGAATAGATATATCAGATGTGGCTACTGATCACATAGCTTGCTTGTGCAACCTTCGATGTTCCCGTGGTGCATCACTCTAGCCTCCTCCGCTTCCCACACCCCCTACGTCCTAGAACAGGGGTGGCCAAACTGTGGCTCGCAAGCCACATGCGGCTTTTTGACATATAATGTACGGCTCATGGAAATATGTTGGCTGAGCTCCTTTTTGCATCAAAATTAATAACAATGGTTAATAATAATAATAATAATAATAATAATAATAATAATAATATACCGCCTTTCTTAGGTCATCAGATTTCTCTAATGACTAAAACTCAAGGCGGTTTACATAGGCAGACTTTATTCAGAAACCCGAAGGTTTTTACATTTTTTACAGAAATGTTCTATCTTCCAAGAACTACACACATACAGATGGATCTTTCTGGATTTAGTCCTTCTTTCTGGCCACCCGTTTGTCTTTTTGCTGGCTGATAAGCGGCTTCCCTGCTCCCACCAGAGAAGCTGCTGACCCGGCACAACTCCCCCTCACACAAGGCAGCCTCACAAAAAATAACAAGTTTTCAAGCTTTATCACTATTTACTGGGTATAAACTCAGAGTTCATTGGATTAAAGCATAAGTTTAATGTTCATGGCATGGTGGGCAACTACATTTACAAATTGGGCAGCCCAATCTTAAACTGCTCTGGAGTGCCAGCCTCCCCAATGGCTTCCTCGGATCTGCACCTGCAAAATTGCGGGCACAGAGCCGAGGAAGCTGCACGACCTGAACCATTGCGTCGGTGCTACGTAGGGCCTGGGACTGTGCCCTAAATTTAAGAATTTAAGTATTTAAGGTTTTCTTATGTATTGTAGCTCTCACACATCTGAAGTTTATCAAATGTGGCTCTTAAGTCAAGCAAGCCATCCCTGTCCTAGCCGTTCTTCGTACTAATTCCTCAGATATAACCCAGCACATGGATCCTTGGCTCATTTCTACAAGGCTGGTATATACGTTTGAACATTCGTGTGATGCTTTTTGTGTGATGCCACCAGGATCCTGCCAAGTCCTACCTCCCAAGCCACGATGCTGCAAGAACCGCTTGCATCACATAATGCCTGGGCATTATGGTCCTTTTAGCTGTTTATTTGCTGGCACAGCAAATGTGAGAACTGGACCTCAGAGGCCAAAGCATAAACATGAAAAGGAAGTTGTAATGGAGGGTTCATTAAATCATCTAAGGATAAAACTGACGGTTTCTGCTGTTGGAGGCAATATGAACTTTAATTAAAGACAAATAATCCCTTCAGCTAGTAAAAGTAATTCTTTATCAACACAAGACAATTCAAGGAAAATGAATACTTTATAAATGACACTGGGGGGTTAGAATTTTCAGTGCCTTAATGCCCCAAAAGGTGCAAGATGGAGGGGGGGGGAATTTCCCATCCTGCTTTGCAATGAAGAAGTTTAAAATTCTGATCCCTGTGGGGAGGCAGAATCTGTTATGTGACAGACTGTGCTTGCGTCTCTGGAATAAACAGAGCGCTTGGAAGCTGTACAAATAAATAAGTGAAACAAAACAGAAAATTACCCAATTGGACTAATTTGATCAACATTTAAAGGCATCATCTATCCCGCAGTTATAGACCCTTTCCTAATGGCAAATGCATGTAATGAGGCCCCAACAGGCACTTAAAAAAAATGAAAAGCATATTTGGGGAGGGAAGATTTGAAGATCAAGTGAGGGAAGGGGAGAAAAGAGGGCTGATAATGCTTGAATTGCTGGCTTTTTTGACCAAATTCATTTGAGCTGCTCTCCCTTTAAGGGATCCAGGCATATGTTTATATTCGCACTGCTGAAGGCGCGACAAATACGAGCAGAGCCAACTGGTGTATATACAGTGTGGTCAGCAAGTGTGTTAATATTGATCTCCATCAGTAGGGGGAATTGGTGCTAGTTAAAAGCTTGTTGGTTGCTTCTCTTTCAAATGAGATAGACAACTCATTTGGCATTCCCCCCCCCATCATTGTTTCTACCTTTTGAACAATGGTTGTCCAGGCATGCCCTGGTATCCTCTGGAGTTCTGAGCTGTTTCAGCTTACTTTTCTATTGGATCTTGGTTAGGAATGCACAAGCATCTCTGAGCGTGATCTGGAAGGGCTCAAGGACTTGTACATATGCACAACTCCCCACTACTTTGCAAGCAAGTGATATAATGGCTCACAGAGTGCCCAGAAGTGCCAGAGCCTTTTTGCCTCATTCTGGCACCAAGCACTCAAGACTGCTGCTGCTGCTGCTGCTGGTGGTGGTGGCAGAAACAGAGGCAGCAATGGTTGGGCATTCCAAGCCATTGCCATCTCCTTTCTCATAGCCACATCTTGGGGGTGGGGGAAAGCAATGGTGGGGGTGGCGGCGCGAGCACTCCAAACCAAGTGGAATATCTTTTTCCCACTGACACTGGGACTACAGGTTCACTAAATGAACCTCAAATTTGGTTTTGATTTGGATAAGTTTAGAGTTAGTGGGGGCTTGTTAATGTGATGATATTATTTATTAGTTTAGGTATATGTGAGAGCTTTTGGGCCGAAGTAAATGGTGAAATTCCATGTATGGCCAATAAAATTCTATTCTATTCTATTCTAACTACTTTTGTGCAATTTTGGTTGAGTACTTTTACATTGAAAATTGTTATTGTAGTAGGCCCTCCATATCCATAGGTCCTGTTATCTGCAGATCAAAAATGTTTTTTAAAAATTTACAGAAAGTTCTCCCTCCCTCCCTCCTTCCTGGACTGCTGCGCTTCCCTTCCCTGTCTGCCTCTTACTGTGGCTCACCTGACGGTTCCCTCCAGCAGAGATGCTTCAACAGCTGTCAACACAGAAGTAGGCAACGAGCCCATCACTCAGGCATCTGTACAATATTTGCAGATGGCGGGGCTTTAAGATATGTGAGCACGCTAACAGGAAGTGGACAGAGAGGGAACAGACAGTGAGAATGCTAGACTTACGCTTCCTGGTAACATTCTCTCTGTGGCCTCCTCTGGTGTTCTCTAGCAGCTATGAGTCTAGGTTCTCGCTGTTTGCTTCTTTTTCCAAAGGCAGGGAAAAAGAGGGGACTTGTGAGCACAATGGTGGGGAACTTGAGTGCAGCAGATAAGGAAGACCATGGATATGGGACCCACAGGGGGGTGCCTGTACACATGTTAGTGCATTTACACATATTGCTTGAGCAAATGTGGTAACAGGTGCTAGGAGGTGTTGGCAAAACACCAGTCCTGACAAAAAAAGAAAAAAAGAAATAATATTGATGCTTTAGGATTTGAAATGTTTTTCCAGGCTTGGAAAGTCTCATCACAGAAGATGTTTGTAAAACATATCCTTTCATTTTGCTACAACTGGAAGTGTAAACCTTTCCCAGTTTCATCAGTTTCCCCATAAAATGCACACTTAGCCCTTTCATATGAAACACAAATCTTTCCCTGAAAGACATTAATGTTGTTTTTCCTCCATGCTCCTCAAGTGAGAAGAAGCACAAATATTGGTTTTGAAACCTGAATGGACATGACATAGAATTGCTTAGTGTCCATATAAGCTCAGATATCATATAACTATTTGTATAATGAAACCTATACATAAAATGTAATGTTTCTCCTCAAGTAGTACTGAGACAAGCACACCATTACATGTACAGTAAGACTCAGGGCTCTATGATAATACTCATTACGTTATACTTGGATTGTAAAACCAACACTAAAAAAGAAAAAGAAATAGAACTGAAATCATAAATTAAAAAAAGGAAAAATAAGCTAGAACATAGGACTATGGGGAACTAGTTCTGCCAATGCCATATGGCAAATCAAGGAAGTAAAACCGAAACATGGTTGGAACTGAGGGGACCTTCAAAATAAGCTGTAAATTTAGGGCTTAGCTGAAAAAGCAGCAGGCTATGAAATCAGAGGGTCATTTTGCAATTAGGAAACGGAATGAGAAGTGGTAGTCCGTTTGACTGCCAGGTGGTGGCCCCTATTCTTTTTCTTGCCCTTGTGCCCCATGAAAGGACACTAAATGGTGATGAAGGGAAAACATTATGGGGAAAATGGCAGCCAATGGGAGAACTGTTGCCACAAGATGGGGTATGGTAGGTAGAATTTATTTATTTATTTATTTATTTATTTATTTATTTATTTATTAATTAAATTTTTACCCCGCCTTTCTGCCTAAAAGGCATTCAAGACGGCATTACAAAGAACAGAGTTAAAAACAGAATAAAATACATCAAATTAAAAACAGTAAATTAAAAACAATATAAAAGTACAATAAAAATACAACGGTCATCCCATGGATCATAAAAAGAATACAAAGACCAGCCAGCCTGTCAGCAACTAAAAGCCTGCTTAAACAAAAAGGTCTTCAGTCCCCGCCGAAATACCGCCAACGAGGGAGCAGTTCTTAACTCTAAGGGGAGGGTATTCCAAAGTTGGGGTGCCACCGCCGAGAAGGCTCTCCTGCTGGCCGCCACCCCTCTCACCTCTCCTGGTGGCGGCACAGTCAAAAGGGCCCCCCCAGATGACCTCAGAGTACGAGTAGGGTTATATGGGAGGAGGCGGTCCCTCAAATACCCTGGGCCCGAGCCATAAAGGGCTTTAAAGGTCAAAACCAGCACTTTGAATTGGGCCCGGAACAGAACCGGCAGCCAGTGTAGTCGCCAAAGCAACAGCTCGACAGAGTCAAACCGACGTGCCCCAGCAACCACCCGAGCAGCCGCGTTCTGTACTAGTTGTAATTTCCGGACCATCTTCAAAGGCAGCCCCACGTAGAGCGCATTGCAATAGTCTAATCTAGATGTCACTAGGGCATGGGTCACTGTGGCCAGGTCCGCACAGCTCAGGTACGGTCGCAGCTGGCGTATCAGCCGAAGCTGAGCAAAGGCTCCCCTGGCCACCGCCGACACCTGAGACTCCAGGTGCAGCTGTGAATCCAGGAGAACCCCCAAGCTGCGGACCTGCTCCTTCAGAGGGAGTGCAACCCCATTCAGAGCAGGGCGATAGTCCAATACCTGAGTTGTGGATTTCCGGACCAAGAGCACCTCTGTCTTATCCGGATTTAATTTCAGCTTGTTCGCCCACATTCAGCCCCCAACTGCCTCCAGACAACGATTCAGGACCTCAACCGCCTCCTCAGAATCAGGGGGAAAGGAGAGATAAAGTTGTGTGTCATCAGCATATTGATGGCACCCCACCCCAAACCCCCGGATGACCTCTCCCAGCGACTTCATGTAGATGTTAAATAGCATGGGGGATAAGATAGACCCTTGTGGCACCCCAAACTTAAGAGGTCGGGGTGCCGAACAAGCGTCCCCCAGCACCACCTTCTGGGATCTGTCAGTCAGGAAGGAGCGGAACCACTGTAAAATAGTGCCTCCAAGCCCCAACCCAGCCAGCCGACCCAGAAGGACACCATGGTCGATGGTGTCGAAGGCTGCTGAGAGGTCCAGCAGGACTAACAGGGACGCACTCCCCCTGTCCATTCCTCGGCGTAGGTCATCCACCAAGGCGACCAAGGCAGTCTCTGTCCCAAATCCCGGCCTGAAGCCAGATTGGAATGGGTCCAGATAATCAGTTTCCTCCAGTACCCTCTGCAGCTGTGACGCCACCACCCGCTCAATCACCTTGCCCAGAAATGAGATATTCGAGACTGGCCGAAAGTTGTTTAAATTGGGGATCCAGGGAGGGTTTCTTCAGGAGGGGGCGAACAATCGCCTGCTTCAAAGCAGGCGGCAGCACCCCCTCCCTCAGAGATGAATTCACTACCCTCCCCGTCCACTCGGCCAGCCCTTCCCGGGCAGCTCTAATTAGCCATGCTGGGCAAGGATCTAGCGGGCAAGCAGCAGGTCTCACGCTCCAGAGAATCATGTCCACATCCTCAGGTTCTACAAGCTGAAAAGAATCCCAAATTATAGGATAGACAGGTTCCCCAGGGACATCACTAGAAATGCCCACAGCGGCGTCCAAGTCATGCCGAATCTGATTGACCTTCACCGCAAAATGTTTTGCGAACTCATCACAGCGGGCCTCCGTGTGATCCTCCCCTCCAATAGGGGGGGGGCAGATGTAGAAGGCTACGGACCACACGAAAAAGCCCAGCTGGACGGTTCTCTGCAGATGCGATGGTGGCAGAGAAGTAAGCCCTCTTAGCTGCCACCATCGCCCTAGAATATGATCTTAACTGGGCCCTAGCCCGGGTATGGTCAGATTCGGCACAAGTCTTTCGCCACTGACGCTCTAGACGCCTTCCCTGACGCTTCATCATTCGCAGCTCCTCAGAGAACCAAGGAGCCGCTCTGATTCTGCGACTGGGCAGGGGACGCTCGGGAGCGATCTCATCCAGGGCCCTGGCCATCTCCGTATTCCAGAGGAGATGGAATGTTTCATTCAGCCTTATCCATAATGCAGCTCTTGGTCATGCCTAAAGTAGATCCTTGCATCTTGGCATATGTTTGGCTTTGGGCAGTGGTGTCATCCTCAAACGATGTTCCACAATGCTAGGCAGGACTTACCACCTGATTGGCTGCCCGTCCGGGACATGTCGCTGCCTGCCCGCCCGCCCGCCACACGGGCACCCCTGGCTTCGGAGGGGGTGCCCGCATGCCTGGGGGGCGCGCCGGGTGCCTGGGCAAGCAGCGGAGGGGTGCACCAACCGGAGGGAGCCCGCGCGGCGGGTGGGCAGGCAGCGACACGTCACGGACAGCCTGTCAATCAAGCGTTAAGTCCCGCCTAGCATTCCAGAACTTCATTTGAGGATGACACTGCTGGCTTTGGGTCTGAGACCCACTTGTCAGATGGGTCACAGCAAGTTGGAGCAGCCATTTTGGAACCTGCCAACCTGACTCTTGCTATATTCCTTTTGTGAGTGTTAACAGTTTGAAATTTCATGTGAGCGTTTGTTTACAAATTCGTTTTTACTTCAGTACTGTTACATAATATGTTGTCCTCATCTTGCTTTCTGTCAGGAATGTTTCACGGTTGTGCAGTTGCTGCAGTCCAAGAATGCCAGTTTGCATTCCAGGAGTGTCATTTGATTATGTCACAGTGATGGCATTTCCTGCATGATGATGGCACTTCCGAATAGGACATCACTTCGAAGTTAATGACATCACTTCCGGTGGGTCCTGACATGAGTGTCATTTCTAAAAAAAGTGGGTGCTGGTCTAAAACGTTTGAGAACCACTGTTCCAGATCAAACATCAAGTTGCAGGGTCATTGGTTGTTCATCTTTCTTCAAGTCCATTTGAGACCACAGGGAAGGTGGTTCATACTGTGAAGCCAATTAACAGGCTAATTAACAGACGTCAGGAGTCGTTGTTACAGGGCTGAGCACACAAGGATGAAGACAGATGTGTTATTTACAGAGAAGCCACAGCAGATTCTTCACCCGTGGCATGAGCCTGGCTTCCTCCAAGCTGGGTAATGTGGATGCCAGGCACGCATTTGATGAAGCTGAAGTCCGGATTAGCTGTCAGTTGCACACTTCTTCCCCAGCTTCTGAAGAGCGGCTAGCCCGTTTTGCTTTTCAGGTATTGTTATTTTTGAGAACATCACAAGTGTGTCTTATCTGTCTATTCACTCATTCTTGGCTTAGTTTTCTTCAAAACGTTTTGAAAACTGTTCCCAAATCATACCCGTTTGCCACAGGAACATACACGCAGAACCCCATTTCTTTTTTTAAAGCTAATATTCTGACGCTTGTTTTTCATGGTTCATCTTAACAGAAGGCTGGTGCTAAACTCCAACAGGAGTCTTATAAAAAGCAACAGTCATGGAGCACAATGGTCTGAGACCAGTGACATTTGGCTGGCATTTTGGCAGGGTTATTACTTCCCTATATTCCTGGCTGGTTCATTAACTGTGGTCTGTTCCACCTGTTTTTACCTTCCAAACTGAAGGAATCTCTTTTTTTCCCCATCCTCCCCTGTCTCTTTCTCTGCAAGTGGGCATAACTCATTTCAGGACACTTGCCACAAATGACACTAACTCCTAATGGGGAGATGAAATCAAGTAAATGAAATTGAGCACGGTAATTAGTTCATATTTGCCTCTGCAGCCTTTTTTAATTACTCGTCAACAGATTAACAATTAAGGCTGCATAATATAGAGGTTTGACTTTGTTTTAGGCAATGACGTTTATAGAGATGTCAGGGCAAATGCCTTACGGAAACTCATCTGCTGCAGCCTCCATTCTCTCCACTATCCGCTAATAGATCTGTGTTGCTTTCTGCAGTTGGAATGGCCTCTCAGTCCATCAAATCTCTTCCTTCCTGATTCTATCCCACGTCCAGACCCCAAACTGCAAAGCTTTTTCTGAGACATCAGATTGTCATTGAACTTTTTTCAGTAGCATTCTTGGGGGGGGGAGCAGGGAAGTGCTAAGTTTTTCAGGGTCCTGAGGATACAAGAGGTGTCTCCCACTTGCTTTCGCAGCTGCGAATGGCTCTGAAGGGAAAGGGGAGGGGCCACTTTACACAGGTGCTCGGGAGCCTGAAAAACTTAGCATTTTGCTCCCTCTCTACTGCTGCTTGTCATGTTGCCTTGCTGGTCACTGCTGGTCACGTTGTCTGGCAGCAGGGGTCTGGGAGTCCCACACATACCACTGGACACCATCCAGTATTAGTAGTTGGGAAATGCTGATGCAGCCGCCCTTATCAAAACTCAGAGCCCAATCCTATGCATGTCTACTCAGAAGTATATTCAATTATATCCAATGGGGCTTACTCTCAGGTGGCAGCCTCATTCTGTGGCATTTTTACAAGGTGCCTTGCTACGCTGTGCCATTGTGGAAGTGCCACTGCAGCCTCTGCTGTAATATATAAGCGAGACAGATTTAAAGGTCCACACATTTTGGACGCTTTTATTGTCCCATGAAGCCATCACAAATTTGCTGCCCCTGAAATTAACCCCAATCTGCCTCCTAAACCATCACCGCACTTTTTTGATTTGTCTTTTATCTCTCCAGCTATTTGATGCATGACTATATTGGCTCCTGTTGCTGACGTTGAGCATTAATCTGCCGTCTACAGAGGTTTTTCTGTATTCCCCCCTTTCATTAGACATATGTTCCCTCTTCTGGGTCTTTCCTCCAAGGCTTAATTTTCTACATTAATAAGCACTGAAGTACAGTAAACTTATCTTTGAACGGAAATACTTAAAATTGACCTGTGTCATTTTCCAGCAAAAAGCTCTGGAATGTAATGCAGATGGCCGGTGGCAATTTGCAGATCTGAATTTCAGCAGGAGAGACGTGAAAAATTCATCCAGGTTTTTTTCTTCTCATGCGCAGGCTGTCAGTGCAGTCTGGGAATAAGGCGAACTGTGAAAGCCTGCACATGTATTTCTTGGTTATTGAAACAGGTGAACTACAGTGCTGGTTTCTAGGTAGTTAGAAACATATCCCTAAGCTCTGGTTAGAGATCATTCATTAAATGTAAACAAGAATGTATCCACAAGAATTAAAAGGGTATTAACATATTAATTTTATAGCTATATTAATTATTTTTCCTTTTCTTTGATATTGTTTTAGTCGACAATACATTCACAGCCAAGTTCAACAAACATCAAGCCCTGTCTAATCTCATACTGCTGTTTATAATAATTACCGCAGGATGGAAAGACGTCACTGACTTGTAAAAAGGAGGAATTACAGGTAAATGGGTAGATTAGAATAGACTGTGATAGCTCACTACCAGTAATGGCTAGGGGTGGGGTTTTTTTTGGTGATATTTTTTTTCCAAAATTTCTTAATGAAAATAGCAATTTGCAAATTGTACAAACAGCACAGTAAAAAAAGGTGAATGGCCCTACAAAGGCAAGCAATCACTGGCACACACACCCCAGCCTGAAATAACCTGCTCAAAAATTCCCAAGCTGCTCTCTGATGGCTGCTTGGAGCATCAAGAAACTGCTACCTACTACTTCCCCATTCCATTGAAGTTCCTCCAGCACACACTGTGAGCTATGAACATGCATGTTCAGTAGAAATCCTCAATATTTAGCGTTCTGTGTTGATCACTGAAAAAAAAGCATCCCTAGTAATGGCTTACCATCGGTGCTGGAGGTGCCTTACGGCACCTTTTGTGACAATGGCACGGGCAGCACCGGATTGGGTCCTCAGCCCCCTCCTCTTGAAAAGATGATTGATTAATGGAAACTATCACCATAGCTCCCAGACAGACCAGGCTTGGAGAAATACTTCTCCCATGTGCCTTTTTCACATTTTCCAATGGCAGAAGAGCCTTTTCATTATCCATATGTAGCTTGCACAGGATTAGGAGAGAGTTTCAGGACGCAATCGTAAGCCAGGGCAGCACTGGCAGCCAGAGCACTACCTCGGCAACTGCCATCATGTGAGTGCCATAAGGTAGTTGCCGCTGGCAGTGAGGCCAGGGCCAGTTGGCACTCACTCAGCCTCAATGCCAGGAAGATGCGTGCTTGGAGTGATTGGTGGTATGTGCTCCTGCTGGTAGTGAGACTCCTCAGGGTGGGCGGGGGGGAGGTAGGGAGGGAATGGAACTGGGTGGAGGGCCAAAGATCAGGCCCAGGATGGGGTGGGGACGGTGGCAGTGTTTGCTGCCGAATCATGTGCTCCCTCTAGCACCGGAAAACCCAACAGGTGCCTCCTCGGTTCTGCGCCCACTAAATAGTGGGTGCAGATCCAAGGACACCATTGCTGCCAGTGGAGCTCAACATGGGGTAAGGGAACAAAGGAGGAGACTCTGGCGGCTGCCCCAGCACTGCATGATACAGCGGCAGCCATTTTGGTGCCATTGTACCTCACGGTATTGCCAGGCCATAGACTGGGCTGTCAGTGACTCAACTATTTGGATGGCTCCCAACTGTATAGGCATGAAAATAGCCCCCATGGAATCAGAAATGGGGGGATTTCAGTACAATCAACTGGCCCTTTTTTGTGTTATGGGGTTGTTTACAATACCATCTAAGGCAGTTCTAATTACATTCAATGAGACTTACTCCCTAGTACCCATGTTTAGAATTGCCACCTAAGTCACCTCCAAAGTTTCCTGATGAGTGAGGATATAAATATATTGAATGTAAATAAAGAAATGTAAATGGATAAGTGTCTCCCAGGACTTTGGAAAACAAGTGTAAAAGGCACCTTAGTAAAGGACGCTGTAAATCAACCAGTTTGCCGGATTCTTAAAATGAATGAGGAGCATCGGAAATATTCAGCATCACAAAGAATTGTACTGAAGCAGTCCTATGTTCCAATCAGCTTTTAACATGACTGTCCCTTGGACTGGATTTTCATTTGAGGTTCCCAGTGGGTTCCAAAGCCCCCTGCCTTGCAGCAGCGCATTCAGCCCCTCAAGGAAGGCACGGCTGCCAGCAATATCAAATAAGAAAAAAAAATTGCAGCACATTCCCTAAAGTGTGTGTTTGTCTTCCTTGAACTAGCTTCTGTGGCATAATTGGAAAGGCAATGCTTAGACAATGGCAATATTCAGCATATCAGGCATCCAATATTCAGCAGGTGCACGTCTATAGCATCCAGGACAACATTTGCCAATTGCTATCTGGGTAATTTGGGCACAATGAAAACTGCAGGAGAATTTCAGCAGGGGAAGTCTCATTTTCCATCAAATGTTTATGGGAAAGTAGTTAACAATATCATAATCAGGCCATTGCCTTTGAGTTGAAAACAGCTGACAAGCCATGGATTGTCCAGGTGCTTGATAAAGGCTGCAATCCTATACACACTTTCTTGGAAGTAAGCCCCATTGAAACTAATAGGCAGTACTTCTGAGTTGATATTCCTAGGATTGTGCTGAAAGTTACAGTACATTTTATTAATGCATCTTCTGTGTTCTGTGATCATTGCGTATGCGTATTATGTGTTGTGTGATCATTGAATTATTGTTATCTTTTGAAAAACCTTTTTAATAAAGCTGTAATATATCGCATACATTTCACACTTGGCCTGATCTTTATGATCCTTTCTTAATCTTAATTTTATTTATATCCATTTTATCCTGCACTATCATGCATAGCTTTCAAGCAGCTTACAATGCCTAGATTAAAGAAAAGGAGATACAGATAAACCACTCCCTGCCAGTAAAGAAAACTAGGCGGTAAAACCAATTAAAATATTAAAACAGTAAAAGAGCCCAAGCCAAGCCAAGCCAATCCTGTGCCGGCTCAGGGAGTCGCAAATGTGCCGTAAAGCATGTTTGCGACTAATTGTGAGCCGGCTGGGCCAGTGCGAAGGCCAACGCTGGCGCAGCAATGCTGCATCCCAGCTGGCACAGGTAAGGTCGTGCTAGGCAGTGAGGGAGGTGGGTGGTGGGAGGGCATCTTGGAGGCAGGGAGGGTGCATGTCTGGGCAGCGGGGTGGGAAGAACAGGGGGAGGATGAAGCCCAGGAGGGGATCGTGATCAGCGGAGGCCTCCTCCACTCTATCCTAACTCCCTCCCTGGCAAGGCAGCCCTACATGGGCCTCCCTGGATTTGTGCCAGCTAAATAGCTGGCACAGATCTAAGAAGCCCCATAGTTCAACATAGGGTAAAAGGAAAAATATCCCCTTCCCCAAGGTGACCTCCAGCTGCCTCCTGAGCTGCACTGGATACAGCGTAGGCCATGTGACCTTGCAACGCCAGTGCAGCTTAAGGTGGGGCTGTCATCCATTAAAGGCACTCGATAAAAAGATGTCTTTTGTCTGGCACCTGAAGAGCAGCAAAGAAGGTGCCAGGCACAAATGACAATGGAGGAGGTTATACTACTACTAAGGCAAACAATGACAAAATGGGATCTTTGTGTTTAGTCCTAGTTAACAATCTGCCTGTCATGTTCTGTACTATGTTCAGGGAGCATAACAGGGAGACTATGGTTTTCATTTGTCTTTGAGCAGACAGACCAAACTTTGGTTTCACAGACCAAGTTCCACTGGCCAGATTAATAGGGTAAATGCCAGATGCAGGGAAGTGGCAGCGAGATATAGATATCTTGTTGTCTTGTGTGCTCCATGAGGCATCTGGTGGGCCACAGTGGGATACAGGAAGCTGGACTAGATGGGCCTTTGGCCTGCTCCAGTGAGGCTGTTCTTATGGGCAGGAGTGGAAGATGACTCTCACTTCTTTAAGAAGGTAATAAACCCCAACCTCAGTCTGGTGTCTTCCTTGGGGGTGGTGCAAGGATAACAGGCAACCTCAGAATGCCAGATGCAGGGGAGTGGCAGCGAGATACTAGTTATCTACTTGTCTTCTGTGCTCTCTCAGGCAACTGGTGGGCCACTGTGAGATACAGGAAGCTGGACTAGATGGGCCCTTGGCCTGATCCAGAAAAGCTTTTCTTATGTTCTTAACCATTAAATTCAACACACAAACCAAATAATTTAAAGTGGGAGCAAAGGTATCAAGAAGTTCAAGACATGAATAATAGCATTAAAACAATCTTCCTGACTTTGTTATACAGCTACATAAGTTTGTGAAACAAAGAAAATGATTACCATCAATTATAATATCATTTGACAAGGGTGCAATTAATCCACTATGCTTTACATACATGTTGTTCCACAAAGCCAATGAAAACACCAGGCATTAATTGACTACTACCAGTCAGTGATAGATGGTACAGGCAGTTAGAGGGTTATTCATCTTCAGCAAGATAAAATGTTCTTTTGTAAGACTCTTTGGGTGGTTTTAGAAGGATAACAAGAAGGTGTTTGTGAGGCCTTTCGCAAATGTGTGCAACAAGCACTATATCTCTCAGTATTCTTTATGTATATGAACCAGGAAGTTATACCCATATCTAAAAATATACAAAATCTCAAATATGTCTTGGAGCACGGCTAGGTGACATCTTGCTGCTTTCAGAGTTGCTGCTGAGTGTATGGGAAAATGCAGAAGATCACCCCGAGGAGGCAGTGGATGGTGCCGACAGTGACCCTTGGTTCAAGTAATGCAGGATTAACACAGGGAGGTAGCAGAGGCTGGGCTGCACAGCTGCAGCCACTTGGGAGCTTGTAGCAGGGACATAAGGAGCACCTGGAGGAAGGAGAAGCTGTGGGTTGCAGGTTTGGAGAGAGTGGTGGAAGGAGTGGAGGTTTTGCTGACATATCGGACTGAACTACTGGCTTGACTAATGGACTGGACAACGGACTGGTGTAGTGAATTGATACATGGACTGACTTACTGGCTTAACTGATTGACAAATGACTATTGGACTGAGGACTGGCAGTTATTGAAGAACACCTGCTCTGAAGCTCCAGGAGGAGACCTGTGGCCTACAGGCAAGCCACTGGGTGGGGCGAGCTCTCTGTTGGTGCTGGGGTCCAGTAGTTTGTAGATATTGCCAGGACTGTCTGTATCTGGGTGACTAAGTAGCCTAAGTGGGCATAGCATTTGGGAGGAAAGTTTGGAGCAGGGGCTTTGGCAAGACACTGAGCCAGAGAGACTATTTAATTAATGGATCATTAGAGAGACCATTCAGCATAATGAATCTGTGGGTGCATAATAATATGTGGAACTCCTTACCACAGGCAATTGTGATGACATTTGACCAAGATGCCCTTCAGTGGCATAGGTTCATAGAGTCGCATGGTATCACATGCTATCGGGAGACACGTTGGGTCTCCCCTTGGGGGGGGCAGGTCCTGCCTGCCTGTCTCTGCCCCAAGGGTTTGGCCCACGGAGCTTTTGGCCACTGGCTTGGGGACAGTGGACAATAGGACTTGCTCACTGCTTTCACAGCAGTCAGTCGCTCGGAGCTATGCTGCCCACTTCTGAAAAAAGCAGGTGGCATAGCTCCAAGGTTCATGGTTGCCCTGAGATTGGTTGTGGCGGAGGCTGCAGCCAGTCTCAGCATGGTCGATGCTGCCCGCTTCTTCTGAAACATTCAAGTTAGTTCTCAGCAAGCAAAGGTTCCAAAGAATTTTGGAGATCCACAAATCATGGTTTGGAAACTATCACTTTAACAATATAACCTTTAACTATTTCTTCGCAGGATTCTGAGTTCCATAACTATACATATCACATGTTTTTTTTTCCTTCCCAATTTCCACAAGCAAAATCAATGTGATGCAAAACAGATGAGCACTAAAGCGCATACACCCAAATGGGCATACATGTACCCTTAACTGTTGAATGTCTGCTTTATTGTTACAAGATTTGTTGGTGGTGTTCGTCTATCAAGTAGAGCGCAATCCTATCCAGGAGTTAGGTCAAAGTTTGGCCTGCACAAGGGCCACCGTAAAGCGCGTTTGGACCACTCTCAGAGTCAGGGAGGCTGGTTCATGTCTGTGTGCTGGCCTCTCTGACTCCGAGAGTGGTCCCAACATGCTTTATGGTGGCCCTTGTGCCAGTCAAACCTTGCTGGCCTAACTCCAGGTTAGGATTGCTCTTATAGTGTAAAAGTAGCTGCTGAGAGCATATAGACAGGAAAAAAAGAGCATCTCCCCAGACACTATGCTTTTTTAGTGCTTTCTTATGCTTTTTTTTAATGCTTGCTTTCTTTTTAGTACATTGACATACCTCCCCAGAGAATGCCTGTCCATTCAGTAGGTGTTCAGACCCTTGGCTGTCTTCACTTCCAAAGTGTAACCGGATCTCTTCCAAGCGGTGACTGTATGTCATGGGCCCTCCAGAGATGTTGACCAAATGTTCTTTGTCCAGTCGGAGAGAAACGTGTCTCCCTGTATTATACATTGTTCCACTGACCTAAACAAAACGGAATAAATAATATGAAATGGGCAAATCTCAACTCACCAGGTCTTTTTATATAAAAGTAAATTCACAAACTCTTCAGGGCTTCATTTTTTTGCCCGCAGCATTCAACCATGTATGGAATTATTTTAATAAGTATACATATTTCATGTAAAATATATACATGTTTTAGCCAGAAGTGTGTGGGGAGCACAATAAATGTGATTAGTTTGCCTCTACATAAGTAAGAATTTGAACATATTCCTTATACATCGCTTGAATAATAGCTTCATTACAGAATTCTTAAGCCCAGGAAAAGAGAATATTTCAAGCAACGGATAAATAATTTACATTATATTTAAACGTATCAGAAATTCAACTCATTTATTCTCACTGAAAAATTTATAAAAACAATCGGCTTTGAGAAGGCTAAGTTTGAAATGAGGATTCAAAAAATACGTAATAACCTATCCTTGCAAATATTTGGGTGGTGGGGAGAAGGGCTAAATTCTTGACACAGGTTGTTCTGTCACATGAACAGTCCGCACCTCTTCCTCCAAGATATATTGGCCATGCAGTTCAAAGACTAATCTTAGGAACCTAATACAATCTTAGCCCTGGATGGAAGATCCTGCCTCTAAGGAAAGTAGGGCAGTTCCTTCACGTGTACACCAGTCCTTTGGATCAATGCTACTGGATCTCTCGACTGGAATATGCCAAGCCCTCCCATGGTACGTAATCATTAGACCTGTTGCAGTATCTTTGCATTGCACCCAACCAACATCAGAGATGCAGGGAAGAAACTATTGGAGCCCAATCTTGTACTTACCTGCCAATGTCGTTATCTCTCCCAAGCAAGTCAGCAGGAGAGGCGGGAGGGAGTGGGGGGAGGGCAGATTGGGGATGAGGAAGGGTGGTTTCAATAGCAGCAGCCGCTGCCTAATCCTAGCCGCCTTCCTGGATCCTGACCCTACAGTGCTGGTCCATGCAGACCTGTGCTGGCTATTTACGGCGGAATTAAGCCAGCTCAGTTTGGCCAGCACAAGGGACACCATAAAGCATATTGGGACCACTCGGAGTCACAGAGGCCAGCACACAGACGTGAACCAGCCTCCCAAGACTGGTCCAAATGTGCTTTACAGTGGCCCTTGTGCAGGCCTAACTTTGCTGGCCTAACTGTGCTGGCCTTACTCCAGGTTAGAATTGTGCCCTCAGTTAATGCAGGTTTGGGTAGACCCTTCTGTGCCATGAAAGATTTCCCCTGGGTAAGGGAATAAATTGCTTCCTTACTTGCAGGAGGTCTCCACAACTGCTGTCTCCCCACTCTAGGATGCAGCAGTTGCAGCTGCATCAGTGGGGAGGGGAAAAAAGTAGGACTGGGATGTTAATGAAAGATGTTCTTGACTTTTATGAACATTGTTTCCAACTAAATGGGGAGGAGTAGACCTGAAAGAATCAAACCAGGCCACCCACTTCATCAGAAACAAACATTTGTGAAAACAGTGAAATGAAAATAAAGAACATGAACATCCTTCTTGATGTTACGTTAAGAACAAAAGGTACACTTCACTTGGGTGATCTCCTGCACAAGTCCTGATAAGTCACCGAGGGTTGTATAATAGAGCTCTTGCGTAGATTCCATTCATTCCAGTGAGGTTGATGCAGGAGACCTTCCAAATGGATTGGGCTTAGACACCTTTTCTGCTTGAATTCTACTTAACACTGCATCATGTTTCTCAATTTCTTTTAAAAAAATTAGCATGCTGGATATAAACAATACATTTAAATTATGTTAATTTATATTAATCAGAGGGAAATACAGCACCAGTATGCTTTGCTGCGCTTTAATTTAACAGGAAAGCCTTTGACAATTACATATTGTGTTCTAAAATACATCGGCACTGCAATAATTAACATTGCTGCAGTGTCATTTTATCTGTAATACTAATTACTATGTTTAAAGGTCTTGTTTTGTTCCTCATTTCCTTGTTTGAAAAGTTGCATGATGGTGATTGCACGATAGAACTGAAGGGTGACCATAAATAGCGTCTGCTCTCTGACACAGGTGTTTTATGGGCTCTTTTTAATTTCAAATCAGAATGAGAAAAGTTTCTATTTGTCACGTAAAGTCACTTACTCATGCCTGGGAGGGGGAAGCCAAGAACATGCGGAGGAGTTTTGCATTTGCCCTCTGGTTTATTGCCTTGACATTAGCATGCATGGCAGAAAGAGAGCACATTTGCTTTAATATTTCAGCACAGGCTTGCTTGGCTGAATCCAAGCTGTTGTGCGGTGCTGGTGTGTCCAACCAGGGTTGTGTCCAACCAGGGTTTCTAGCAGCTGGGCTGTGATACTTAACCCCACTGCGTTATTCATGCTTTGGCTCCTTGGCAAGTTTGACAGTGCAATCTGGTGTTTGCTAAGGTTTGCTCAGATGTAGGTCTTGTTATGCGCAATGGGGTTGACGCCTAAGCCCAGTGGATTGCAGCTTAAGCTCTGTGGCTCAAACAGGCCGGCTCTAGGAGTGACAGGGCCCAATGTGGGGCATTCCTGAGGGCCCCCCCCACTTCCCTGTGGGGCTCCCACTCACCACGAAATGTACTTGCAATGCCGCATGCCGCAGCACCTAAAAATCGTTGGTGGTGATGGGATGACATCACAGCCAACTGCTTCCAGGAGTCCCATTTTGGACTGTTAGGAGGCAGGGCCAGGAGGGAGGGCCCACGGTAAAGCTGCTCTGCTCAACCCACTGACCTACAGCCCATAAGATCCCAGCTGCAGCAGCAGGCGATCTGCTTGCTGTGCTGGTGCGAGCCCCGCCCCAAAGTGCAGGGCCCAATGTGACAACACTGGTCACATTGGCTTAAGGCCAGCCCTGGGCTCAAAGATGACAGAATCACCCTTCTGGAAAACCTGATCAGCTCACTCTATTGATCAGTCCTGGCTTACTAAGCCAAAGCAAGTCCTGACCTTGCAGCATAGTCCTGAATCTGAGCACCTGATCCTAAGGATGAGATCTCTGCTGAGTCTCCTGACTCTTTTTTGCTGTCTGCTGCCTTGGCATTATGACTCCCTGACTGGCTTGATCTTGTGCCCACTTTTGGCTCACCCATCCCAGGTCACAGCTGCCTCCGAGCTCAATGTTTGTTTGACAGCCATCACACTCCTCCAGCTGGATCCACTGACCCTGCTCTGCAATTTGCAACCTTGTGCCTGTTTTGGATCACACCCAGGTCTTCTTCCGCTGGGTTTTGGCACACAATAGCCTGGAGCAGATCCCTCAGCAGAGGCCTGCTAGCGACAGTGCTGTCTGCATGAACTACATGAAACCTCATACCCAGAGTCGGGAGGCAGAAGTGAGGCGGAAAAGTCAAACTGCACATGTCACTTGTACATTCTGCTTTTGCTGTTGAGTGCTTTCAAAAAATCCATTTCCATCCGCTGCTTGATGCCACTCTCAAATTAGACACACACATACACCCCGCTCTCTCTTGCAAGGTAAAAAAAAGGCCCTAACTGGTCTCAAACAGAAATGTAATAATTCTCTGTGGAGTCTAAGGGAGAGCCAGCAACATTGCTGGGAAGAGGTAATATTGAATTATCCAGTGGCTACATTAATATTGTATGCAGGAGTAAGCGAATGAAAATGGGTATCGCATTGTGAGAAGTTCATTTCCCTTGGTAAACAAAATGGGTATGTTCACTTTAGCAGTTGGCAGGTTATGGTGGAGACCCTGGTCTTTCCTGGCCCTGAGTGTTCTGGTCTTTGTTGGCCAGCAGCAGCCCAGGTAGATTCTGCATTGGGCATCCTTGCCTCTTTAACAGCTGGATTGTTGGTTTAAGTCTCTCCCTGTCCCTAGTCTCCTGCCTCATGGTAGCCTGCCCTTTCCCCACCCCTATGCAGGGGTGGGCCTAGTGGGGGGGGGCACAGAGGCTGCAGTGGCAGCAGAGTTGCTGCTGCTTGCCCATCTGCCCAAGCCACCATTGGCGCAAAGGCAAGCAGCGGTCAGCCCGTCGACTCCTGTGCAGAGAGCGCTCCGAAATGTAGCGCAGCTTGGAGGAAGCTGCTGCACAGTGGGTGGGGAGCGGGTTGTGCTGGGGGTGTTCAACGTCGGCCCGGCTGGGGCAGAGCCTTGGCTGAGTCTGCTGCTGCCCCTAAGCTCACTGCATCCAATGTGCACTGCTCCTTGCGCTGTAAACATGGGCCAAGGTGGGCCCTCTCACCAGCACGCTGGACTGCTGGGTTGTTGCAAAGTGCTCTACAGCACTTTTGCTCTGGCTAGCACTGGGTTCGCCAGCTAGGTTTGGGCCCACAGTGAATTCATCTATCACTGCACTCCTCAACACACCTGGAGGGCAGCCCCATTGAACAAGATGGAATTTCCTTTTGAGTAGACATGCCTAGCTTTGCACTGTATCAAATTCTTAATCTCCACAGTGGAGGTGGGACTGTGCTCAGTGAAGTGTAAGCAAATGCAGGCATCAACAACAACAACACTAGACTGAGACTGCAGGAAGATGGCACCTGAATGCACCCAGCATTTCATTATGAACCATGTATCTGTGATCAGTTGGTGTCCTATTAACACACATACCATGTCTAGTCCACTGCTATTATTGACACAAAATCCAACATAGCTGGAATCTCTCTCTAGGATTTATGCAACTTCAGAGCATTCACAATACTTTTTGGAGGTACATTGACATTTTTTGGCACCTAACCTCAGCTTGCTGATTTCATATCCACGTGAAAGTCATGGTCAGAAGTCAGAGATTTCCCAGCTGTCTGATGCCTTGGCATTATGACTCCCTGACTGGCTTGATCTTGTGCCCACCTTTGGCTCACCCACCCCAGTGTCATGGCTGCCTCCGAGCTCAATGTTTGTTTGACAGACATGAGTGGGAGACTTGACATGTGAATTCAAGAATGTTAACTTACAGTACTTTGCCCTTTAAGAAGACTCTTCTGAAAGTCTCTGAACTTCCCTCTGTTCTAACTAGCTATAAGGTCCATCTTGTTGTGTTGGCATGTTCTGCAGTACTGAATAAAGTTGTGATTTTTTTCCCCACCTGCATTGCCTGGGCTGTCTCTCCATGGCAGGGTGTCAGCAAAAATCTAGATAACCTGGCACACCTTTGCTGAACCATCCAGCATTGTTATTGCAGCCGCGCAACCATGGCATGGTGAAATAAGAAAGGTGAGGAAATGCTCCCCATCTGACATCACTTGATTTGCTGGACCACTTATTGGAGTTGGCACCTGTCGTAGCTACATAAGCAGGCAGCTCTGAGGTCATTTTTATTGAGATGGCACAAAGTTCCAGAGAACATCATAGAGCAAGCAATGAAACACTGAAGGCTGTCTTTCAAACAGAAGTTCACCAAGGATTTTAAGGACCCAGTGCTCAAATGGCTCTGCCAGCTGCAGTAATATAACTTAAGGAGTGAGCTGCCTGTCTCTTTGTGCTAACATGATACATATATGCATTACTCTTGAGTGACTAATGTCACTAACAGTTAATGTTCTGGTGGGGTTGGGTGAGGAAGCTTCTGGAGGACAGGCAAGGCCCCACACGACTGGAGAAAAGGTTGTGCACTTCTGAAGAAAAGGGAATTCTGATACGGAACTGGTCCCACATGATACGGGGGTGCTCAGATTGTCAACTGTCAGGGCCACATCAGTCTTGCTCTTACAGTAGGCTTGAATGGCTCATAGCCCAATAGAGGATTCTACTGTATATCGCAGTGGGACAGCCAGGCCAGCAGGCTTGATAGGAGGCAGCTGGAGACCAGAGGCGGATCTACAGGGAGGGCAAAGCTCTAAGTGTTGCAAGGAGCCTTACCCTGTCATGTAAATCCCTCCTCTCCCTTGCTGCTGTAGCCAGGAAGCAACGCCAAGATGTTGCTTTTCCCTGTGAGGATTGGCTAAAACGGTGCAGGGGAGGAGTGATTTCCACTGCAAGGTAAGGCTTCTTGCAAGACTTAGAGCTTTGCCCTCCCCTAGATCTGCCTCTGCTGTGTTGCAGTTTCACACCACACACTCCAGAACTGGTGGAAACTGGCA